>CM024240.1:32868391-33468391 GCA_013421045.1 Propylea japonica
CCAGCAACCCGAAGTAAACTTCCAATGATGCCACATTTTGAGGTTTCCTAAATGTTAATTTTTCGTGCCGTTTTTCTTAATGAGAAAGACCTACAGACTTTTTTACTAGACCATTGTGGGAAGGGATAATTCCATTTACCCACCAACGGTGGCAGTGAAGGCCCTGGATTCACTAACGTTATTTGAACAAGCGCGTGCAGCACGTCAAAAGCTCGTTGAATGGTTCACTGCAAATGGTCTCAATATCAATTTGAGCAAAACACAAGACCTGGCTATGACTTTGAAACCATTAGAAAATAGAGAAGACGCAGTCAATTCGGTCAAGTTTCTAGGTATCTATATGTGGACGCTGCGCTCATATTTTTGCCCTGAGAGCTTTGTCTTTTTCATTAACACCAGGTGTATTACTCTCGGTGTACTACGCTCTGGCTGAATCTCATCTGAGATATGGCATTTTGCTGTGGGTTGGCTGCGCTAATCGGGAAACCGTTTTCGGACTGCAGAGGCGAGCAATAAGGATTCTTGGGGGCCTGGGTTATCGAGATTGCTGCAAAAGTACCTTCAGAGTCATGGGTATCCTCACGTTTCCGTCTCTGTTTATCTTTGAGAATTTAATTTATATACACAAGCACAAGGAGAAGTATACCTTACATTCAGACGTACATACCTACAATACCAGTAACAAATCGCTCATTAGGAAGGACTTTCTAAGACTGGGTAAATCCCAGCAGGCCCTTGGATTCCGTGCGGTGTCTTTGTACAATAAGCTTCCTGGTGGGGTGAAAAATCTGCCAATGAACATTTTCAAAAAGAGAATAAAGAGGATGTTGGCAGTTAATGTCTTTTATACAGTTGACGAATTTTTAAATTTGACTCTAGATGAGACTGAATTTGTATTTATGGAAACCCAAGGAGGTCGTCAATGTTTATGAAACCAATAATTTTCTAAGGAGCCTTGGCCGTTACTTCTTGGGTATCCAGGACCGATTTCCCCTTATGACCACCAGCCAGTTGATGACTTTCCCCTATGGTACGAATGATATTTGAAGCAACAGTGCGCCGTCAGTTCCACCAGTGTCCGATGCTCAGCTCGTGACAACTTCTCGAGCTTTCTGGTATAGGTAGGTAAAATCATCACGAATTTTCTGGCCTGAGTAAGCCCAGGAGGAGTTTTTGTCCAGATTTCCCATTGCTGGACCGCTGCCTTATATTGGTCTTCTCCAACCTCACAGAAAGGCTCAACTCCAGCACCACTTATAAAAGAGTCACTTTATTGCCTGTTAATATTTGCTTTATGGTGTTATATCACTGCCAGGTCAGCATAGACACCTGGAACACCCTGTATTTCCCCAATAAAAAAATTTACTGCTTCCGTACAACTCTTCAGACATTTTTTCATTGCTGTACTTCTTGACGAAGTTGAAGGATCTACGAGCATTAAAATACTATACAATGAATGTCCTGTTACAGTCTTGCAGGACCGAATAAATTGACGGTTAGTTTTAGACTAACTGATTGATTGCCTGGGCCTCCTTCAGAGTCAACAATTCAAGCAAACATGAACCTCTTCGCATCCAATGAACCCCACAGTCACATGATTGAACATTTCATCCCGAACCTTCAGTTATCCGACACAAGTAAAACAAATAATTGCCTTAATTGGCGATCCCCCATAGGTCAGAACCTATTTCCGTCTCTCCTTTTTCCCTCTCGAGCCAGAATCCCCGTCTGTCAATTTCCTCAACAGGCTGCTGGCCGTCCCAGTCCCTTTCGAACTGTCCTCTCGATTGAATAATTAAATTTTACGATAGAAGTTCGCCAGAGTCCGGGTCCCGGAATCTCCGGGGAAATGTCGATTTATTTGACGCGGAAAATGTGATTTTATTCCACATATTTCATAATATAGCTCCTGATTGTCGAAGTCGTTCCGGGCACGACTATTTTTCTTTCCCCTTAAGGGCTTTCGTTGTGTGAAGCTCCATGAAAAATTAATCGAAATGGCTTCCTTTGTGTGTTTGATGGCGACCGTTAGGAAATTCCAGGTGATTGATGGAATTTAGGTATGATATGCGCGGTTTCGAAACAGTTCTGGAAATATGGCACGTTCTACTTGGGAAAGTTTTCTCTCGGTTACAGTGGAACCATATTGTTATCTTTCAAATCTTTGAATTCGATATGCAGTGTGCAGATGAAGTACATTTAATCTTTGGGATGAATCATCACGAAAAATCTCGTGAATCTAACAATAAAGCATGTTGATTTCAGAGTATAACATCAGAGGAAGATGTTAACTGTAAACTAAACAATACGAGGTGTTAGTTTAAATAGCCCGCTATTTCGGTAGATGTCACGTTTGAAGCTGTCATTTTTTGACATTTGACAAGTAGAAACTACGCCATTAATGAAAATGGAAGGATACACGCTTCGAGAACGCATTGAAATTATTAAAATTCACTATAAAAATTGTGAAAATTTTGGAGAGACGGTTTTAAAAACTCGAACATTTTTGAGTCGTCATGAAGCACCTTGTCTGACCGCAATTAAGAAATTGGCGGAAAAACTCGAGCTGTTGAGACAAGTTAGTGATGTGAAGAATAAAACCCGTGCACGAAGCTCAAGAACAGCCGAGAATATTGCTGATGTAGCTTACTTTTTCGAAAATGAGGCTGGAGGAACAGTTACGGTGGATAGATTGCGCTTTCGAGAGACGATTAATGATTTTTTATGGCTGAAATTGGATAGTATTGATCTGGACAACGTTAACTTTCAACAAGACGGTGCTTTGTCCCACACAAGCAACGAAACCATTGATCTTTTGCGGGAAAAGTTTCCGGACCGTGTTATCTCTCGAAGAGGTGATCACAATTGGCCACCGAGATCTTGCGACTTCTTGCTTTGAGGCCACGTGAAAGAGAAGGTCTACGCCAATAGCCCAGCGTCGATTCAAGACCTTAAAGATGGAATTCGCGAGGCCATCGATGACATGGGGCAGCCACTTTGCGATTTGGTTATGGAAAATTTCATTAAAAGGATATGGTCCTGTAAGCTTGAAAAATGGCACTTTTCTTTGAATATCAAAATAACTTATTATTATTATACGAGAAATCTGGTAAAGCCTCAGCTCGAAAAAATATACACACAAACACTGTATACGTTTGCGAATATTCCTCCCGTGTTGTTTGCCATCAAAATGACAGAAAAAAATCAGAATGGAATTCGAGTTGAGCGAGTTGAGAATTAATAGAACTTGTCATAACATTGTCAGAAGGATGAGAGGAAAAGCAGGAGTGCAACTTCCGCCGCAATGGGATAATGATGATTTCCAGAGATGTGCGCGAAATTCCAGGGCGACAAACATAAACTCAGCTTGTGAACGCCTTAAGAGGGATTTCATGCAGATTATCTGGATCGTTCTTGTTGCTTGCATGTTCAACCGTCCGATTTCCATTTGGATCATAGTATACGCGTGTAATTATATCAATTCTGTTTGTAATTCCGGTGTTAACAAACATGATAATTCCATGTGTCAGAAGAGGATACCTTAAAATCATATTCAAAATTATAATGATTTGAGATATCGATTGAAATATATTCTGGGAGGATTCAGCATTTATAAAAAACTTTATAGGTTTTCACTCCCAGTCTCTGAAACAGAAATAATTTAAAACAATTTCAATTAAGTTGAAGTGCTCCTGCGAGAATTCTATGCACTTATTTGTCAGGAGCAAATTGGGCTCGAAAAAATTGTTGCCTAACAGTAAAACTGAAAAAGGAAATAAATGGAAAGGACAATGTAACGTTTCGGTGTCTATATCAGACACCTTCTTCAGACAAACTCGTAAAATCTTCAGAATTGTATGTTTTTTCATTTGCAATCTGATTGACATTTGAAAAAAGAAATTGCAAATGAAAAAACACACATTCTGAAGATTTTACAAGTTTGTCTGGAAGGTGTCTGATATAGACATCGAAACGTTACATTGTCCTTTCCATTTATTTCCTTTTTCAGTTTTACTGTTAGGCAACAATTTTTTCAAGACCAACTTGCTCCTGCAAATAAGTGCATATAATTCTCGCAGGACCACTTCATCTTAATTAAATTTTTTTTTAATTATTTCTGTTCCAGAGACTGGGGGTGAAAACCTATAAAGTTTAAAAAAAAAGAAGTAACAATAATTTTTAAGACAGGTGTTGATGGGCCGGAATATCTCGGTTAAGTCCGTTAACGGGTTCAATCGGTCGAAGACTTCTAGAGTTAATTATATTTTCAAGAATAATTGGTTCAAATTTAATATGAAGCGGCGTTATTATAATTAGAAGTGGGGTCATTATGGTTAGGTAAACCTCCCATATGGTACAAGTGATATTTGTACAGACAGTTTCTCGTGAGCTTGAAGCTCAGCTAGTGACAGCTTAAGGAGCTTTCTGGTATAGGTAAGTGAAATATTCACGAATGTTTTGAACTGAGCAAGTTGAGGGCTGTTTTTCATGTGCTATTCAACTACCATTGCTGGAAAGCATCCTTCTGTTGGTCTTTTCCAAGCCCACAGAAAGGCTCAGGTCCAGCAGATGTTAACCTTGATGCAGTTTTTGCAAATTCATCAGCTTTTTGAATTCCTTCATTATCACAATGCCCTCGCACCATATAACCAAATACGTTAATAACCAATTGTTCGAAATTTTCTGAAAATCGAAAATGAAAAATTGTTGCGCTTTTCGTTGATTTTATTGCCGATTAGTCAAGTCACTAGATTAATAAACGAATTGATTAGGAGATTTTTCCGTCTACTGCATTATGAATGTAATTTCATGATTGAAATACATTTTTATTTGGCTTAAGAGGTAATATAAATTTCTATGTTTCATCAGAGTCGTAACATCATACTGATGTATTTGAGAATACTCCATGAGTAGAAGAAATTACGCTATAAAATAGTACATTATTGATTAATTTCCTATACGTTCAACTCAGCTAAAATCAAAGGTGATTTTAATGTGTTCGAAATTGATCACTAATGACCCATTTTAATGCTCAATTTATGCTATATTTTAATGTGCAATCCCCATGTCAACCGTTCACAAAGTATTCAGAAGCACTACGAGAAATGTCAAAACTCTACTAGAACATAGATACATAGAAATTTTATTATGTCAGTTGTAAGTCTTCTGCAAAATGAGAATGTATTTTAATCTAGAATTCATACACAATTCATATTCAGATCGTCGGAAAAATCTTGTAATCAACTCGGTTATCAATCGAGCGATTAATAGTCTCGAACTATCAACGCGTGAGCGGAGCGAAAAAAATATCTTGACCATTAGTCGCTTTCTTTAATAATCTAGTTGATTAAATAACTATTAATGTATATCCCCTCATATTTCCCGCTTAATTCTTAGAATAACAAAGCGTGAATCTTCCCACCCACAACTACCCAACAGATCACATAAGCTGAATCTAAATCACATTGAACAAATACGAATGAACAAACTTATGTAGATCCAAGAGCGAGATCTATCAATCTTGCCAGTTACCGTCCTAAGTAACTGGGAAGCGATTAAATTGCCGTACTTGACAAGTTTCGAGAAAGACGGCAGGAAATTTGATAGTGGAGCCCATTGAACTAAGTATCCTGGATAGGATAAGATTTGATATCGATCTTCTTGTCCCTAGACCTTGTGACTTTTCTGTGGCAGCTTAGATAAACCAGGACATGTCTGAATGTCAGGTTGATTTATTGTCCACAATAACCTTTCGCTGTAATTGCATTTATTCTATGGTTCGCGTTGTTGCCAGTTTTACAATACGCTAAAAGGACAGTGGACAGAAGTATTTTGCTACTTTCGTAAGATATAAGAATTGATGATATCAAACCGAAATTTGAAAACAGACACTGGCACTCGTATAGCTCGATATAGGTCAAATAGCTTCAGAGTTATGATCATTTGTTTTTTTCGAATATTTTCACGACTGATATCCGATCGGAGCAAATTTTTATATTTGTGCAATTTAATAAAGGGTTTTCCAATAAGAGGTGTTATTTTGATATTCAAAGAAAAATGCCATTTTTCAATATAAATGATCGGATGTTTATTTCATTATAAAGAAGAAGCTATGCCGTTAATAGTGGAAAATAACATCTCAGGCAAATAACCACCACGACCACGCTTACAGGACCATATCCTTTCAATGAAAATTTCCATAACCAAATCGCAAAGTGGCTGCCCTATGGCCTCGGTAGCCTCACGAATTCCATCTTTGAGGTCTTGAATCGACGCTGGGCTATTGGCGTAGACCTTCTTTTTCACGTATCCCCAAAAAAAAAGTCGCAAGGTGTTAAATCACAAGATCTCGGTGGCCAATTGTGATCACCTCTTCGAGAGATAACACGCTGCGACAACTTTTCTCGCAAAAGATCAATGGTTTCGTTGCTGAGAGTATCCATTCACCATTACTGTTCTTCAACACTTTCGGCTACAGCAGCAATATTCTAGACTGTTCTTGAGCGACGTGCACGGGTTTTATTCTTCACATCACTAACTTGTCTCAACAGCTCGAATTTTTCCACCAATTCCTTTATTGCGGTCCGACAAGGTGCTTCACAAGGACCCAAAAATGTTCGAGTTTTACGAACCGTCTCTGCCAAATTTTCACCATTTTGATTATGAATAGTTTCAATGCGTTCTTGAAGCGTGTATCATTTCATTTTTATTAATGGCGTAGTTTCTACTTGTCGAATGTCAAAAAATGACAGCTTCAAACGTGACATCTACCGAAATAACGGGCTATTCAAAATAACACCTCTTATTGGAAAACCCTTTATTATTAAAGGAAGTTCTCCAATCTCCCAAACTTCCACCCACAAGTAATTCAAACCATCATGAGACCGTGCATCGCATTAAAAAAAATTATAACATTATTTCAGCAAATTCAATAATATGCCCTCTGATTACTTGTTGATCCAAAATACGTTTTTATATAAATCGCAACCCTTGAACGATCGTTGCACAGATTCGCTAAGGATAGAACACCCAACGCTCTACTCTGTTGAAATATCCTATGTGTATTTTCTTGGAGTTTACGAGATCTGAACGCTGTTGATTCATTCCGTCTCATTAACCTTCATCAACCTCTCTATTACTCAGCTCTTTCAGTATTTCCTGGGTGATTCGCATCCTATCTCAACAAGATGAACCCGTAATATTTTGACAGCCTGTACAAATTTGGTGTTTATCTTCCTAATATCCGCACTGAGTTTAGAACGAATTTATTGCAGTTTCCTTTGATTGATGTTCTTTTTTCTCTGAAATTTAAAAATTAATTTAAGTTGTGGACTTTCACGAGCACAAGCGCCAAACGAATCTTAAAAAATTTCGTTTTAGCTGATTTTTTATCTTCAAATTTTCGAATGATAGTATCAACAGAATGATCTATTATTTCCCTATCTGTACCAGAATAACACATGAGATTATCGATAGAATGGGCACCTCCAGTGATCTCCTGGAAAAATCATGCCAACTGACCACTCTGTTATGAATCGTCATCCCCACTGTACATGCTTGCAGGGGGTCGATTCTTGAATTATGTCGTGTTCGCGAATCGACAAATGTCGACCAACTTAGCAAGGAAGTTGGTCGACAATTGTCGAATCGCGAATACGACATTATTCAATAATCACCCCCCTGATACGTCATCATAACTTTTGTACTTACTAGTATAAGAATCGCATTACAATAGTAGTGTTCTTTCGTACTGATTGAACTGATGGAACTTATGTGATTTAAGTGAAAGTAATTTTGCAATCAGAATACATTCAATCACTGAATGTCCGAAAGAATGCGCTCAGTTTGATCCATAGACTTACTCTATGGTTTGATCTTCGGCATAAAAACATTTTGTAAGGTTATGTATATGACGTTATGCCATATTTTGATTGATCTTCAGTTACAATTTATGTTTTCGACTGGATTATTAATTCATCTATCTCTGTAAATGTCAGTGTGTATAAAATTCTTATAGACTTATATGTCTATGAAAATTCTGCAACTTCTAACTTCAAATTTTGAGGTTAACTTTCCAATCTGAATTCAAATGATATAAGGAATTCCGCGATTAGAATAATCACTTGCAATCACTTTAGAGTTGTGGAAGGGGAAACTGATTGAAAACGAAAGAACGATCGCTTCAACTGATCTTTCTGATTGAAGTTATATAAATCACTTCGTTCAGTACGAAAGAACATCACTAATATTAAATTAGAAAGCAATTACTTCAAATTTTAAGTGAATTACTAGAAAGCTATGTATTCGACACTACTCTTAATGCTATCACCATTACATCTTATCGTTTTAATCGATATGAACACTATTGAACTTTTCTAGGAACATTGAAGAAAGACAATTTTTTCTGTAGATTCACAAATCGAACCCTTATTGATTGAATATGGATATAATATTACTTAATTTATATCATTAGAATTTCATCTAAAGATTATCGAATTGTTTTTTCATCTCTGTTCATATTTTTCGTTTTCTCTGAAAATATGCCATGTCTGTTTTTTTCCTACGAAGTCAGACCTTTCAGACGGTATCAAAATACGAGCGTACAAAATTTTTCGCTTTTGTTCACAAGGACCTCCTGTCAAAATATACCAATAAGTATTTCAGCAACCCTCGAAAAAACCCGCCAGTCTGAAAAGTTGTAAGAAAACAGACGGGTAAAGTTCCCGGATATATTACCAAACTAGTGCGGTACAATGGACGAACGTCCTGAAGAACTGAAACGAAATCCTGATTTATAGGTTGCCTTGATTAAATTCAGCGTAGCGCTTGCAGCTCGAGGGAATAAAGCATCAAAACCTTGCAAACCGCATACGATTAAGGATTAAGAAAACAAAAATGCATAAAATATGGATTACTCAATTTAGAACCTTGTAAAATGGCAACCAACGATCAGGTGGAGCTTTTAAATTTTTACGTTCAGCGCGAGCTTTATAGCTGGAATAATTTATAGGTTCGTAATTTTTCATGAATGGTTTGAAACGTTACAAATCAGAAGCGGACTCAGGTGAATTTTTATGGAGTTATTTTTCTTCGCGTGGACTCTGTTGAAGGTAATTTATATTTCGCAACTGGTATGAAAATGATTTTGCGAATTTTAGCCGAAAATGGCCCCAAACGATAAGGTAAGACTGACTGCGGACGAATCCGTGGTCAAATTCATTTCTATCCGTTCGGCCGAAATTTTAGAGTTCATCTCAGACAGAAAAAAACCGATCAGAATCAAATTTGACGGCTACGTGCGAAATACACATGGGTAAGAAGAAGCATCATACGAAATTTATTGACCAAAGTATGAAAAAAACAATACAAGATGCAATCGGAATATTGAAAAGAAAAATCCGTATTTTTCCACAACAAAATATCCGATTCGTGGGAAATTTATTTTAAGGATGAAGATTGTTATACAGAATGTATAATGCGAAATTTCAAAAGGATCGAAGAAACAGAACCATTTATTTATTTCCTAAATGATCATTTTTCCGAATACATCAGAATTTGTATATTCGATCGAGCTGAAATTTCACAGTAAATTGTTCAATACCAATTGAAAGCAGTACTCAAAAATTTGTTAGAGTTGTGGTAATAAAACCATAGAAAAGTCTAGCGTAATATGGAGAAAGAAAAATCTAATATTTCCATGAAAAATCTTAGTTCGGGGATATAAATTAGCGAAGTGGATGATCGTGCAAATTCTCGAAAGGATTGTCAAATAAGAACCAAAGAATTTTGATATTTTCAGTTTAATATTTTTTTACATAATCCATTTTCTGAATAATTTCCAAAATATAATTCCGATCGAGCTAAGATTTTGTATTCATATACAGTGGAACTTCCTTATAACGAACGTCTGTATAACGAATTCCTCTGTATAACGAATTTCGTACTAGACATTGCACCTTGTATCCAAATTCCATGTTAAAAACACCCTCTAAAAGAAGTGAATTCTCTCTATAACGAAATATTCAAATAACATCACTCTTTGAATGAGTATTGATAAGAAGGTATAAGGGTGGGTTTTTTCGAAATTTTTCCAGACGTAAAAAATCCCGACCATCATTACGGCGGCCAGAGAGACCCTTCTGAAACAGTTTTAAATAAACCCCTGGCTGTTTGGTTTCAATCTAACCATTACGCTATTGTGAAAAGTTGTGTTAAAATGTCTAAAAGCAAGTGCTTAGTTTGAATGATAAACTTGAATTTATCAGTGAAGTCGACCGCGACATTGCCGACTGTACGAACAAATTTTCTGTATTTCTGTATAACGAAATTTCTTTATAACGAATTTTTTTTGTGGATTTAGCGCTTTCGTTATAAGGAAGTTCCACTGTGATTTGTATCAATCTCAAATCCTATACTACTCCACAAATAAAAGACCGCTCAAGAGCACCTGCTGAGAGCTCTTCTCAATTTTTTTCAATAAATGATGTTGTGACCAGCTATGCCAGCACTGCAAAGAAGGGGTAAGCACGCGCTTATCAATATGCCGGCCACAATCATAAACTGTATCAAAAACGATGTTATGATTGGTAGGTAGAATTTCTAGTGAGAGGCATAAATCGCTGAAGTAAATCACGAACTCCAGCTCGCTGCTTGTGGACGAAAATTAGACACGAACATAAAGTAACAGCCTTTTGATCTGGAGGTCACATCTACTCTATGATAATTTTGACCCTACCGTGTCGAGTGGAAAGCAGTGTGGAATGTTCGAGTTCTAGGAAATAGCCGATATTTCTCGAAATCTATTCTGGCTTACATGAAAGCGTGACAGAAAATGGCCTGTTTGGAGTTCTGCATACGCCCAGCCGCTGCCTGATAAACCGGATTCTTACACATTCGTCTCCTTTAAAAGCGACTTGAAGTAATTCATGATGCGAATTGGTATCTTATCTGTTATTTATCGGGCGGTTTTGACATAAATGCACTTAGCTTAGCGGGGTCGTTTTCGAGTTTGTGGAAGCTTGGGATAGTAAGTTGGCATTGACGTGAAGGCAGGAACTTGTTCAAATTGGAAAATTTCAAGATTTTTTTATTAGTTCATGACATAAACCTTGAACGTAATCCTAAAATTTTTAGTTTTTATGTTAAGCATAAAAAATTCGGGACCATTCAAACAAAAATATAGGCTCTAGTGTAGCGCCCCTCACAAAAATGGTTTCAAAAATTCGTTTAACTCATTCCTTAAAAACCAAATACGAACTTTCGTCGAAATATTATCAACGGGACAAAACGTAGAGCAGATAAATTTAAGAAGAGCCCGGAGCAGGTACTTTGGAGCATTCATTGGTGCAGCAATAATGCTTTGACCTAAAAATTTTGTATAGGACTTTAGATGAGTATATGAATACAACAACTCGGCACGATCGAAATTATATTCTGGAAATCATTCAAAAAATGAAATAGGTATGTAAACAATCAATAATAAAAAAAATTCTATGGTTCTGATAATTCGATCCTCTTGAAATTTTTCAGGAATATTCAGTATATCAATCTTCATTCACAAAATACAGGTTGGAAAATTCACATCTGAAACATACGATATACAATGCATCAGACAGAGAATTCTTCAGTCCAGTTGCACAGATGAATAGTCAAGACAATCACGTGCTGTAACACACTGAATTCCGTTGTCTTATTGTTATATTCTAGTCTTGTCTCTCTCTTATCGTATAATCGCATAATTCATTTAGTATGGTAGGCAACACTAAATACTTGAATCGAGTATTTTGGACAGCCTGACAAATTAAATAATTCTATACGTGAACTGCAGGTTCCCTACCATACTGCGATAAGAGAGAGACAAGACTAGGTTATTGCAATAAGTCAACGAAATTCATTCAGTTACAGCACGTGATTATCTCGACTAGTCATCTGTGCAACTAGACGGAAGAATTCTCTGTCTGATGCATTGTATATCGTATGTTTCAGATGTGAATTTCCAAATCTGTATATTTCACTTGAATCGGATATCTTGTTATGGAAAGTTTAAAAATGCTTCTTTTGAATATTCCAATTGAATTTTCTATGGTTTTTATGGTAACACAAAATTTCGTATGAGGCTTATTATGAGCATCCTGCATGTGGTCGCAAAATTTCATTTCGAGTGGTTCCGTTTTTTTGTCATATTTTATAGAACACCTGTACGATTTAACTGGTTAACGAACTTAATCGCGGCATTTGGGCACCAAACTCACCCTGAAAATCTCAGGTTTCTAGGACAATCCCATCGAAAGTTATCGTGCTTACAGCTGGCCGAACGCCTCCTCGGATAGAGTTGAATTCAACCACTGATTCGTCATCAGAGAGTTGAACCCTATCGTTTGTGACCATTTTCGGATAAAAATTCGAAAATTACAGACATTTGGGCCAAAAGTTATAGAACTGTTACTTCGTTAATAATCAATCTTCGAAAAAGTTTCTAAGGAATTTTTGGTTCATCATTTCCGAACATCCTGTACATGGCATAATGAGCCAATTCACCATAAAATTGGAGAAATATACTCAAGCACTAATTCTCTGCCATATTCTATGAAATATACCTTTAATAAAACAAGTCCAAACAATTCAAGAGGAATTCTAATTATTCACATCCCAGTGTCCAAACGAATTAAATCTTAAGTAAGTCTCATATATTGTATCAACAATACCCATTCAACTATGGAAAACATGATAAATTACACGAGCTCCCTGGAGGAAATTTATAGGTTATCCAGTCCTTCTCATCCAGGTCGACCTTACCGATTGCATAATTCAAATTTCATCAGAACCCTATGTAATCCCTAGGGAACTCGTGCTTCTCCAGGATATTTTGCGCCGAATCCAAACCAATAAATTGCCGAATGATGACAGAGCTTATTCCTAGAACTGAAGTGGAGCTCTTCAGAAGTAAAAAGCAAACATTCTGCTAAGCGTTTGAGTTCTGAGGGCTTAAGGGCCTTGGTGTCTCGTAGCATTAGATAATGTCGCGTAAAATGGTCCATGCGTGGATTTATGCTCGGGAAGAGAATACAGAACCCTTGGACCTGCTATAAATCTCGGTATAAGTTTCGGAAATGCAGAACATTCAATATTTGCTGAGTTAGGAACCCTGACTTGATACATTCTGTGTACAATTAGCTTAAGAGGAAGTTTGTGTTTTTTAATATTAAAGGGTCATTCGAAGACAAGCACTGTTGAGTGTGTTGATAGAGTTGTGAAAACCAATAATTTTATCCACCCTCTATGATATTTCAATATGTAATTTCACTTGAGTAGTAGAAAATCTTCCTTTCCAATAGAAGTAGTTATTCAATCAACAAATTTATTAATTGCTAGATTAATAAACGAGTTGATTACAAGATTTTTCTGTCGACCGCATAAGGTAGTATAAATTCTCCATTGAAATACATTTTTCACAGGAGATACATTCGACATACTATGAATTTCTATGATCCAGTAGAGTTGTAACATTACTTTTATTACTTCTGAATACTTCATGTTCGGTTGACCATGAAAGTTATACAATAAAATAGGAGAAATCACGCATTAAATTAAAAACATTATTCATTAATTTCATTTATGTTGAACTGAGTTTTTATTTTGAGATCGTTAGAAAAGCTCATTTGAATTTAATACCAAAAAAATTCAAGAAAACCCTGAGCAGGAGCTTTTGAAATATGATGATTCTTCTTTTCAATGTTCCAATTGAATTTTTCATGGTTCTGTTAATACTATGGCCACGAAATTTTGCATGAACATTCAGAATATCGATCGCCATCCACAAAATAAATTTCACTCGAATCTATCTTTTTATGGAAATATGAAGTTTGTTCTTTTCAATATTCCAATTGAATTTTCTATGGTTCTGTTCACACTACGGCCACAAAATTTAGCATGAGGCTTATTATGTTGCATTTGGCCGTAACATTTCATTTCTATTGGTCTCGTTTTGTCTGAGATTTTGAGGAACAAAAATTTTTAATGGTCATTTTCATGAAACTCACTCTGAAAATTTCAAGTCAAGGCAATCCCTTCGAAAGTTATCGTGCTAACGACTGGACGGCCGGCCCCACGGACAGATTTGAGTTTCACCACGGATTCTTCATCAGGGAGTCGAACCCTATCGTTTGAGACCATTTTCAGCTCAAAAACTACAGACATTAGGGTAAAACGATATAGCACTCGTTTAAGTAGAACGAGCGCTCAAAAATACATTGTTGAATTCACCTGCCATCTCGCCTGTCATCTACATTTTCAACCTAGAATTGGTGTTACCTCGTTACTTGCGACAATTTCTAGAACGAAGTCTATCTCGAAAATGAATAATACTTGAAGTGACACATTTCGCTGATGATCGAAATAATAAAACATTCATCCCCCTGCGGATTAGAGTTTTGTTGGTTTGGATTAAGGAAATAATATTTCGCTCTAACGGTTTAGAGAACTCGCTAGGGAGTGCATGGAAATGCTAGAATGAATGTCAAGACCCAAGGCTGCGACAAATGAAACTAGTGTTTTGCATAGTTGTAATTAAACTTTGGGAAATTTAACTCGGTTACCTTTTCGCTTCGTAGATGTCGTGAACTGTTAACTACATAGATGTGATAATTTTAATGTTGGGACCTCTGACTTCGTATTTTATCCGGGGTGTTCCGAAATTTACTAGGGTATATTCAGAAGTTATACGAAATCGGACATCCCTATATTGAAATTATATTTCCGGCGACCTCTAAATAAAAGCTGAGTTTAACGTACATGAAATTGATCAATAATGACTCATTTTATTGTGTGATTCCTCTTATTTCAATACGTAAATGCCATGGGAAATCGAACATGAAGTATTCAGAAGCAAAACGAGTATTGAAACAAAAAAATTTGTATTAGGTCAAATGTATCTGTTATGCCAAATGAACACACAGAGAAAATCTTGTTATCAACTCTGTCATTGATAAAGCGATTAATAGATTTGATGTTTAAACAACTTTTTTTTCTGATTGAATGAATATTAAGCAATATCGCCTTAGTTACCATATGTCATAACACACTAAATATGAAACGTCAAGTCATATTGTCCCAAGGGAAATATGAAACGTGAAGTCATATTTTACTAAAAATAGTATATTATGCAAATTTTCACCTAATACATCAGAAAAAAGTCATTGGATCTTCTATCTAGAATTTCTTGATCTGCTCCCGGGACAACACTGCTGATTTTTTGGGAACGTATCCTTTATTTTTGTTCTTAACAATTGCTTCCACTTCATCGAATAATTTCACATTCATTTTTTCCTTCAAATGTAGCATGGACCTTAACATGGATAATTTTGGCCACAACGTGTTTGGTGAATATTTCTGCGACTGGAGATCGAATGAATTAATCATACATTGAAAATAACAAAAATCAGAGCAACATACCAATCTTCAAAATATGCTAACAAAATATTTTCGCTGACACCGTCCACCACCGTTCCACTTCTGAAAGCCTGAATTCTCTTTACTATAGGCAGCTTTACATTTGGCCGGAATAAAAAATTCATGGGCTTTCGCCGCTTGAGTTTTGACGTAGTTCGACATTATTTCAATAATTTGATTTCTGACAAGACGTCAAAATAAAACCAGTCAACAATGATTCTCACAAACACGGCCCATAGCAACGTTAAAAATCCAAATAATTCAAAAATTTACAATCTAATATTAATTTTTCCATTTTAGGAACGATATTGTTTCAATCAGAAAAAAACTATTGATTACGAGAAATATGAATACAATTCCCACTGTTGCCTATACATCCCTCGGGCTTCGCCCTCGGGATGTAACTAGGTCAGGACAACCTCGGGAAATATACTATTCATATTTCTCCAGTTGTAATAATAGCTATTCTTGATGAATAAAAAATACACATTGCCCTTATGAGATTATTTTTTCCCAAAATATTCAACGTCGTTTTCTGATGATGTAATTCTAAATATTTGTGTGATAAAATGTGATTCGACACAATATCCATAATGAATCACGTCCCATAACTCTGAAGGATGATATCTAGTTCTACTATTCTTTCTTTTTGAAGAATTTCAGAGCATCATACTGTGTTGAATCCGGCAACTGGTATAATAACTTCACTATCATAAAGTCACGAAATTTCTATTAGCAAATTGGCTACCACCATCTGAGTTCATTCCAGAGTTAATCTTCATCCATCTTCTCCTAAAAAGCTATTTAAAAATTTAACCCATCGATTTCTAGAGTGCCGTTGCTATCTCCCAATTAAGAGTTGAGAAATAAACAGGGACGTACAGGTGGATAAAAGAAACCTTCTAAAGGGGTAATTCAAAGACTAATTTATCAAAGATTTCTCCCAAGGCGAGAGAAGTTAATATTTCATCTTTTCCGCGCCCTGAAAATTACGCTTTATGATCGATTGCTGATGAGGTTAATTTTTGTATTTTTTCCATCATCGTTTTCAATTTGGCGGAAAAATTATCCGTTTGAATCATTTCACGATTTTTCCAGGTTAATTTTTGGAAGATGTCTATATTTTAAGACATATTACCACGAAAATTCGTATCCAATATACAGATGTTAATTTGTGATGTACCGAGTAGTATTGAACATAACTTTTTTTATATTAGATTTAATGAGCTTTCAATTTTCATTTATAGAACATTCAGTGGAGCGTTACTTCATTTTTGTTAATATTGTTTTCCGCAAATCGTTAGGAAATTGTGACATTCCTGTCAAAATTTCTTGAAGAAAAAGTCAGGACTTCCTTACTGTAAGGAAATGTCATTTCCTTACTGTAAGGAAATGATATTTCCGTACAGTTGTTAGTGTTCGACATAAATGATAGAAAAGTAATTTGTTCTTCATGGTAATTTGAGAGTTTCTGGAACAAATATTTTTATCAATAAACGTAATAGAACTATTCAAAAAGGATATTCGTACCTTGTTTCATTCGAATCTGTTGGGTTTCCTTCATAAAATTGCAAATATCCTAGAGGTTTTTTGACCTGTAAACTAGCTTGACAAATGTCACTTACTCCGATCTTATTCCATTCATAATTTCAATTTAATCAATTCTGGAACAAAAACCTTTAGTAATAAACGTTATAAAAGGATTAAAAAATGATATTCATACCTTGTTTCATTTGGATCTGCCCTATTTCGTTCACAATGAACCAAAATTCTCAGGCACTTCCCTCACGTAAACACATCTGACAGTTCTCATTAATTTTCCGATGAGAATGACATCGAAAAATGATGCAATTTAAGAAATGTCAAAAATTCGGGAATTTTTTTAAAAATGTTCAATATCTGTCGAATTTTAAACGATTTGCGGAAAAATAGTATGTTTTACCTCGTAGGAAAGCCACATTCCTGGACTCTGTGTTGCTAAGTCTCGGCTTGCGCCTCGACTTAGCAATCTTTACAGTCGTCCAGGAATGTTAAGCTTTTCCTACCCGGTAAACAATGTACTATTTTCTTCAATTCAAAACAAATTGCACAGCGATGAAAGTGAAAATATCAGCAAACCGATCAAATAATACGTTCTGAAGTATACGAAAAAAATCCTTCCAATTAATTATTGATAACCCATATCCAAACACTAATAATCAAAACCACTGCACTGGTTTCCCATGAAAGAAAAAAGGCAGATATCTATCAAGTATTGAAATATTCATCCTTTTATTGGAAAACCCAATATAAAAAGGATTGAGTTCCACCATCGATATAATTCAACATGAAATCCTACGTCTACCAAATTCGAGATTGTTAGGGTTGTATCAATTTGTTTTTCCAAGAACCAATTCAAATTTGATGTCCATTTGTCTGTTCATGTTTGCAGAGCACGCAAACATGTATAAGCGTGTAATCAACATACATATTACAACACAAATTGACTTTCAGTGCCTCATTTCAGATTGTTAGGCAACAACGCTTCAGTATCCTTTTATGAAAATTAAGTTTGATAATCTAAATATGAATAACTGAAATATTGAGTAATGACACATTTCAAACGACCTGTACCTCAATTCATTGAATCGGTGAAATATTTCGTTGATAGTATAATAATTTCCACATTGCAAAAATGATTTTTTACTGAGTGTTGTTTGATTTGAATAAGTGCTTTATCGTCTTGCCAAAATGTCTGTAATTATCGAATTTTGGGCCGAAAATGGTCTCAAACGATAACGTTCGATTTATTGAATGTTCATGGAAATTTTCATAAAATTCAGTTTTTTTCCAAATTATCCATTTTTTTGAATAATCAAGAATTTGTCAATTCGATTGAGCTGAAATTTTGCAGTAAATTGTTCAATACCAATGCAAAACAATACGCAAAAATTTGTGTGAGGTGCGCAAATAGAGCCATAGAAAAGTCTATCGTTATATTTCCATGAAACAACTTTCGATTGAAATGAAATCGAGTTTGAGGATGCAAATTGGCGAAAGGAATGATAATGCAAATTTTCAAATAGATTTTGAAGTCAGAACCATAAAATTTCGATATTTTTATTCGTCGATTCTTTACATATTTCGTTTTTTGAATAATTTTCTGAACATAATTCTGATCGTGCTGAGATTTTGCATTCATATAATTTGTTTCAATGTAAAGTAGTTGAGGTGATAGCCTCATTGATCAACCAATGAACTGGCGTTCAAAAGCACCTGTTTAGGGCTTTTCTTGAATTCATTTCAGTATTGTATGAAAATCAATTGAACTGAAATGAAACTTCAAAATCAATCGTCAACGGTTAAAACATCTTCAAACCAAATAGAGAGTAGCAGCTGTCTTTCACATTTAAGATTTAAATGAAAACTGTAGATCTGAATGGATATTATATGCGCCTGAAGAATTTCCAACGCTTTGTCTTTGCCAGCACTGATTATGTCAACGTCAGTACCCCGCTTGGCTAGAGATAATTGATTCATTCTATGATTCGCCTTTGTTCTATTATATTGGAAAATTGCAAAATGGCTGGCGAGGTATCTTAGATGAAGGATTATAAATGAAAACCTTCACCCTGCTTTTCATCCATAATTGAATATTCGTGAAATATTTATTCGTGATATCTGTCTGTTTGATTCTCGATTTCAAAACAGATTCAATCAACTGTGAAGCGATCTCTAGTTTGGGAACCTCGAAAGTTGTTCCAGAAGTCATCAGTGTTTGCGGTCCATCGTCAGACCGGGCGTAAACACGATAATTTGCGCAAGGAATATCTTCCAATTGGTGACATGGTTTTGTGCTTTGAACTGAATTGCTGAAATCATTGATGTGAATAATATTTCTCGGGATATTGGACTTCGAGTTATAAATGCAATATTTCCGTCGACCTCAAAATGAAAGATGGATTCATTTTGAATTCTATGGTTCTCATGATTCGATCGTCTTGAAATTTTGCTTGAACATTCAGTATATCAATCTTCATCCACAGAATGAATTTCACTGCAATCGGACATTTTGTTATAGAAATATGTATAAGGAATCTTCAATTCAATATTCAAATTGAATTTCCTATGGTTATGTTAACACTATGGCCACAATTTTGCATGGCTTATTATGAGCATCTTGCATTTGGCCACAACATTTCATTTCGATTGCTTTCGTTTGAGAAATTGAGGAAAAAATTTTTTGAATGGACATATTTTATGGAACACCCTGTACGATTAGGCTTGTTAAAGAACTTAGCAGCGGCATTTGGTCTCTAGGACAATCCCTTCAAAAGTTATCGTGCTCACGGTCGGCCGGACAGCCCCACTGACAGAACTGAGTTTGACCAAAGACAATTTTCGGCTCAAAATTCGAAAATAACAGACATATAAAAATAGAACGAGCGCTCAATAGAAGTCAAAATATTCCATTTCTTCGAATTATCCAGAATTCTAATAATCCCATGAACAAACTCTCGATTGGAATGAAATCGAGTTTGAGGATTTAAATTGGCGAAGTGAAAGATAATGGAAATGCTGAAAAGGATTCCGAAATCAAAACCACAAAAAGAATGCAGAGCTTCAATACAAGAAGGAACATGGAAGAAAAATAAAAGACAGAGAAGATTCAAGTATCGCTCTTGCGTATTTCGTAGCTTATTCGAAATCGATATTAGGGGCAGATTTTATTGCCGGCGAAGTAGAGGATCAACGTGCCAGATTATTTCTGGTAGCCGGAACTACGGCATTATGCGGAAGTATAATGGGAATGAATGAGTATCATTTTCGGAACTGGACACGCGTCTTCTCGGACCAATATTTCGGCCAGTTTCCTGTCCTAATGCAAATTTATTGCCATCTTTCGGGAAACGTAATTACTTCTGGAACTGGAGTGTACGTTCACATGGCCCCAGATGCTTAACTCTTACTTTTTGAAAGATTTATAACATTTCGTGTCTCAAGTTTCAGCTACCGATCGTTGGTTTTTGTGAGGGAATAATTGAGTTCTCTTTTAACGAATGGATTCGGATAAATCTGTTATTATGTCCTTTTAATCATTCGAAGAGGATGGTATATATATATTCTTTTGAATTGAGAGCTAACAGAATACAATACATGAAACAAAAAAGTCCCTAACTGAGGTTGGTGCTAAACGGGGTACCATACTATTCTGTCGTATGATACCAGAGCACAGGGAAAAACCTCAGTAGAAAAAACCCTGCCTCGCCGTTTTTACAAAATTGAAACTTAAAACTATTCGAATAAAAACCTTCAATATTCAGATACAAAATACGTAATTCTTGCTCTTGGGCCAGGAGGGTGTTTTAAACCAGGTCTGGCGTTCCAAGTGATGATTTTCGAATCTTCTGTTCTTCTAAGACCACTACAGGACCCTACTGAAGTGTAGTCATCTCCCATAGATGATAGAGGATGGTATAGTGGATAGTTGAACATTTTTCGTCACACTTTGGAAGCAAATTACTTGTTGATATAATTTGATTATGTTGTTGCTACTTAAAGTTAATTTGTTATTATGTTATGACTCTCATATAGGGCGATAGTTACACGGTTTAGTAGTGAAAAGTAGTATAAAACATAATTTAATTTCAATTAATTTTTAATATTAGATTTATTGAGCAAAATTTCAGAAGGAGTTGAACATTATTTATTTTTTCTGATTTTGAATAGCCTTGTATGCTTGTGAACATATTTTATTATATGTAAATACGTTAAATAAGGAAATCAATCAAATGCTCAAAATCAGCTAGAGTTAAAAAAAGAATATGAGAACAAAATTATTCAGAAAATCACGATCAAAGTGAATATGTTATAGCCTAAAATATAGGTATACGGTAGCTCATATTGAATTTAACAATTTATAGTACAACATCGCAGCTCTGAAAATATTTTTGATTAATGAAGGAGTAGTTATTACCCAAAACCATAGACAACTCAGAAATCCCAATATAATATCAAATATTATAATGAAATGTTTAGATTAACATCAGAGCCTTAAGAAATATAATATGTATACAAGAGACCTCTCTATAACAATGCAATACTAGGTTAAATCGATAACCATCAGAGTTGTTGGAAACAAACTGATACAGTGAAGCTCGGCAGAATAATTTGTCTGAACGTGAAAGAGATCAACAGAGGAAACCTATTTAAATTTAATTTATTCACCATGACCAGCACAATATCGAACTGCATCACGGGAAACGACGCATTATTATGCCAGCACAGCACTGAACCAACAACATTCCCCCCATTCCTATTTGACAATAGGAGTTTATTGAGCGGCGAGGGCCTGCTTGATTGAGGTTGTATGCCCTTCACCCTACGGTATATGGACACGTGTTCGAAGATGCGAAGATTGAACTTATTGCACATATCGATTTTATTATTTTTCCATAATCAAGTTCAATAGTTAAAAATCGATTGAAATATAATCTGGGAGGATTCTGCATTTCTGAAAAAACTGTTCAGGTTTTCACTCCTTCACACCTTCTTCAGACAAACTTGTGAACTCTTCGGAATTGTGTGTTTTTTCGTTTGCAGTCTAATTGACATTGAAAGTTGTCAACACATAGAGATGTTGATTTATTTAGTTTTGAAATTTCCTGATGTCATTTCTTTCTTCAATAAATTAATCCAAATGCGATCTATTCCAACAGAACAATTGGCCAAATTATCTACTTCATCTAACAAAATACATATGGATTCCTTAATTTTCCTTTTATAATTATCAGGTTTCGTCATTAGCATCTTTGTGTTGTCCCAGAGCATCATATGATCTCCGCTATTTGAACATACATGATCAGCGATTTGTGATCTTGTAATGTCTCTATTTTTGATGTTGTTCTTATGTTCCCGGTTGCTTATCTTTAAAGGTCTAGATGTCTCTCCTGTATAAGATTTTCCACATATACAGGGAATAATGTAAACACAATTTTTGATTTTTCTATCTCATTCATTGGTTTCGTTCTGGTTAGAATTGATCTCAACAAATCATTTTTCGTTTTGAAAACAGTTTTTATGTTGAATTTGGAACCAATTCTTCTTATTTTTTCTGAAAGGCCAAGAATATAAGGAATGAAGTTCAACAAATTTGGTTGTTCTTGACGGTTTTCTGTTTGTACCTAATCATCATTAGACTTTTGATTAGGTGTTTTTCGTTCTAAATTTGAAATTATTCTTTCAATAAAATTTGGTGGGTATTGGTTATCCAGTAGAAACTCTTTAATGAAGGCAATTTCGTTATTTCTAATTTCATTATTTTGTTTCAGAGACTGGGAATGAAAACCTAAAAAGTTTTTAAAAACAATAGTTAAAGTTTATGTTTAGACCGTTTTGAAGATGACATAAGGCAAATGGTGTGTATTACTATCAATACACTGCGTTAATCGATAATTAATAATTCTGTCCAGCATTTCGTTGGGTATGATGTTGTTCTCCAAATGGAAGAGTCCTGGGGCGATCGATATAAACATGTGATTTTAGATATCCCCATAAAAAAACGCAGGGGGCATAATCGGGGAAACGTGGTGGAGCGTTCTATGCTCCAGAGAACCCTAGGAAAGAAAACTCTTGAATTATGTGGATATAACGTGGTTTTTCAGCACTCCAGCATAGTCGTATGATTTGCCCCTGAAATTTTTTATGGAGATATCTCAAATCACATGTTTATAAGGATAGTCCCAGGACTCTGGCCCACTTTGAATCCATCATATTCATTGGAGGTAAGGATAATAAATGGAAGGGTTGAGACATATGTAGCAGACAGGAAGAAATCATTTTTAGGAGCAACTTTTCCTTGGCTATCACCAACATTCCCAATGAAATGCTGGATAGAGTTTTCCGAAATAGATTAACACCGTGTGTTTGAAAAAACGGACACTATTTGCCAGATATCTTGAAAACTGTTTAAACATGAACATTAAATGTTGTATTTGATTCTGGAACAATAATTTTAATGATATTTGCTTAAGTTTTTATTGAACTGAATTTCTAAGTTCCTCTTAGAAAATCATAGCGCAACGATAGCCTTGCGCAAGCCAGTTTGTACATATTACTCCAGTGTGTGAAAAGTCTTCCACATCCATAAATAATGAAGATTGTTCTGGCGCAATGAGAATACTCTATTTTTCAGCCTGGTAACATATGGCCAGACAGACCATCGTAAGATGGTATGAAACATATGTCTGAATGATAAACACTATTCAAGAAGCACAATACAACCCGTATTTTCAACAGGTTCTACAACTCCATTGACAAATTCCTTAGTGTCTAAATAATAAAGTGATTTTACGATTTGCCGTTAAACTAAAAATACTGATGATTTGATTGCTTTCTTCGAATGGATTCATGTGTACCCGAGATGGTAATAAAAAAACCATTGTACCTATTAACGCAAAATTCCTGCAAAATTCAGCTCGATCGAAAAGTCAAATTCTTGATTATTTGAAAAAAATTATAATTTAGAAAAAAATTTAATTCTATGCTTCTCTTGCGATCCTCTTGAAATTTCTCATGGACTTTGAATATAAGAATCTTCACGATCAAAATAAATTCTACTAGAATCGGATAGTTTGTTATGGAAATACAAGGATTTTTCTTTTCAATATTCCTCTTTTTAGAATTTTGCATATAACCGCTTTCTGATCGGTTTCGTTGTCTGCGATATTGAATAACAAAAATTGTGAATGACTATATTTTATGAAATACCCTGTACGATTTTGCTGGTTAACGAACTTCACCGCGGTATTTAGGAACCGAACCTAACATAAATTTTTAAAGTCTAGGACAATCCATTCAACAGTTATCGTGTTTACGGACGGACGGCCCTACGGACAGAATTGAATTTGACCACGCGTTAGAGAGTCGAACTTTATCGTTTTTGGCTCAAAATTCGAAAATTACAGACATTCGAAGCTATCAAAAACTAAAAATGTATAACAGTCATATAAATATTCATTTTATAAAGATCAAAATTACAAAAGAAACACTAAACACAACAGCGGAATTTGAGAAAAATGAAGAGGGGTTTTGCATCCGATGAGAGCAATCAATGATACTAATGACAGAAATTCATTTTTAAGTTAGGACACATTCTGTATAATACATTGCAAAAATTGTCAACTTCCCATTCCACACGAAAAAAACTCTATTCTCCATTAAAGAAAGAAATTGCATGTCGGCCTGTGAATTGCTTCACGTCAGCGAGATATCGATTCGACGAAATAAAGTGGAAACAAAAGCCGTAAAAGTCGAGTTGCGCATGAAAATGTCACCCTGTACATAATACCATCAATTTCCATCGCAAGGGTGTACACCGCCAGTCGATAATGCTAATCATCCACTTTTCGCTCTTTTGTGTCTCAAATAATTGACTTATTATGAAGTGTGCTTTCAATCTTTTCTCCCTTCTTATACGAACCCCTTCACGTCGGCAAGCTATCTACGTAGAATATTGAAATTTGACGGTCTTATTTTCCGGAGAATTTAATTTAATAATTATTGGAATAACCCGATTGGAAAGTTGAGGGAGAGGATGAGTTTTCGTTTCATCATCTGCAATAATGAACCTGGCAAAATTGGGAAAAATATTGGAAAGCGCTCAGGTGAAATCAGAAGCCTTTGCGGAATAATTGAAATTTGAATATCCGGAGAATTGCATATTTCTATCTATCCATAAGCTTATAAGATCATCTTTTTTGTGTGAGCCTTGTTGGTTTTAAACTGAGTATTCATGTAATGTAAAGATACCGATAAAAAGTCTCGACACTAATCATATCATAACTGGAGTACTATTTTACCTATAAACGAACTTAACCGAGATATTGAGGCAAGACAGAGACCCTGCAAATTTGAGTTTTTGAGCGCTCGTTTTACTTAAACGATTGTTTAGCCAAATGTCTGTAATCTTCGAATTTTGGGCCGAAAATGGTATCTAACTATAGGGTTCGACTACCTGATGACGAATCCGTGGTCAAATTCAATTCTGTCCGTAGGACCGACCGTCTGTAATCACGATTACTTTCGAAAGAATTGTCCTAGAAACTTGAAAATTTCAGGGTAGGTTCGGTTCCTCACTGCTTGTTCGCACTACGCTTGTAGTCGAGAAGCGAGTAATTTAGTAGCTTCTCGACTCAATTTTTGGTGTTCACACACATTTAGTAATGGAACTACTCGCTTCTCGACTAAACTACTGCGAACATGCCTCAAATGCCGCGGTTTAGTCCGTTAACCAGCAAAACCGTACAGGGTGTCCAATTAAATATGGTCACTCAAAATTTTCATTCCTCAATATCTTAGACAGAACAAAACCAATCGAAATGAAATGCGGCCACATGCGAGATACTACAAAAAAATCCTTGAAAATGTTGTGGCCATAGTGTTGAGAATACCATAAGAAATTCAATCGTGATAAGACTTTGCACTCATATATTTAGTATCAATCTCGAGACCTATTCAACAATTCAAGGAAAAAGCCTTATTGATCCACCAAGGAACAAGCGCTCGAAAGTACCTGCTTAGGGGTTTCCCTAATTTTATTTATCTGAATTGCTACCATGGCACTTTCAATCACAGCATGTTCTCAATTACGTCAGGAATTCAATCTTCAAGTTCTTGAATCGATTGTCGTGAAATAAAACAGCCAGAAAATGATTCTTGTAGAATAGAGCTTGAGTTCTCCTTCAACTCAAATTTGAAAGTCCCATTATCTAGATCTTTGGGAAAAATAGGAGGAATACTTCAATGCTACGGACTAAAACCGCAATATTATCAGTTTTTTTCAGCGACTGCCAAGTGTGCACAATTTTCCTAGTGAATTTTGAACACATAGTATTCAGAAGGACTAAGAGAAATGTCAAAACTCTACTGGAACATATAAACATAGAAATTTCATTATGTCAAATGTATGTCTTGTGCAAAATGAGAATGTATTTCAATCAAGAATTTATTCACAATTCATGTTGTCATCTTGTAATCAACTCGGTTATTAATCTAGCCAATGGTCTCGAACTATTAACGCATTGAAATATCTTGACCATTAGTCGCTGTCTTCAATAACCTATTTGTTTAAATAACTGTTAATAGTGACGTAGTTTTTAACTAAGAAATGCAGAAATATGACAGCTTCAAACGAGACAGCTGCTCAGATAGTGGTTTGTTAAAATGAAACCTCACATTGGAAAATCCTTAATATCGAAACATTTCAACCTTTACCAAAATGAACCTAAATTCAAAACCGCCATTTCCGTAAGATGTAGCCTGCATGCAACAACCATAAAATCCGAAAGGACATTAATATTCCGCCCGAACAATTCCCTCCAAAACACCATTTTCTCCTAAGGAACAAAACGTCCTTCAGCCGGAGAATAAAGGGGACAAAATACCCCTAAAAGGCGCTCCCGAGAAACAACAGCACTTAATGCATCATATACCCTTATGGGGACACATTTCACGAATCCCACCAGTAGGTTTACCCCGTATGAATCACGGACACCATGATGACTTCTCATAATTCTCTATCGATTTCGCGTCCGAAAGAGGGGTTAGAGTTTTTCCTATGAACTTTCCGATATAGGTCTGGCAGTATAAAGGTTGACGCTCACTTGGACGAGACGAGACGAAACGAAGCGACGCGTTGGTTAGTTAGTTAGAAACTGATCTCTTCGCGCCTCCCAAGTGAGCGTCTACCCATTTGATTCAGTGCAAATCGTGCCCTGCGGAAAACAACTCTTCGCTTCGTTTCGTCTCGTCTCGCCCAAGTGAGCGTCAACCTTTAGAGGCCATAAGTTTTAAGGTGAAGAATGGAACGGAGGGTTAGCTATTTCGGACTCATTTTCCGCGCTATTGGCGTGGATGGCTCTATATTCTGGACAATAATCGTAAAAACAGGAAGTACGTGAACATGGGAATAAAATGTTTTATGGCATGGGGAACTGGGTGGACTAATTTTTATACTCTGCTGGTTGCAGAAGGGTATGTTTTAGGATATTAATTTTTGATATTTTAATGATTGTGGTAGGTAAATTGAACAGTTCGGTAACATACCAAACCCTTCTGGAAGTTACATAAAAAGGTTATCCTTTGAAAGGGTTATACTGCAAATTTCGAGTGTTAAAAGTTGATTAAGAACCCTTGTGGATTCTTTATGACAATTTTGAATCATGTCATAGTCCATATTTCTATGGAATATTTCTCAATGAGATTCATGAAACCTTTTCCAGAAGCTCATTAATAGTTCAATTAACTAGGTCATTGATAGCTAGATTGATAAACGAGTCAATCACAAGATTTTTTCCGTCGAGCGCATTATGAATTGAGTATAAATTCTTGACTGAAATATATTCTTATTTCGCACAAGATATACATTCGACATAAAAAAATATATATGTTTCAGTAGAGTTGTAACATTACTCGTAATGCTTAAGAATACTTTATGTTCGGTTGTCCATAATAACTGCACATCGAAATACAGTGGAACTTCTCCATAACGAACGTCTGTATAACGAATTTCTCTGTATAACAAATTTCGTACAAGACATTGCACCTTGAATCCAAATTCCATGTTAAAAACACCCTCTAAAACGAAGTTAATTCTCTCTATAACGAAATATTCAAAGAACATCACTCTTTAAATGGGTATTGGTAAGAAGGTATAAGGGTGGGTTTTTTCAGAAATTTTTCCGGACGTACGTAATAAACCCCGACCTTAAACTAAATCATTACGGCAGGCAGAGAGATCCTTCTGAAACAGTTTTAAATATTTGGTTTCAATCTAACCATTACGCTAGTATGAAAGTTGTGCGAAAATGTCTAAAAGAAGGTGCTTAAGTTTGAATGATAAACTTAAATTTATCAGTGAAGTCTACCGCGACATTGCCGACTATAGAAACAAATTTTCTGTAAAACGAAATTTCTTTATAACGATTTTTTTTGCGGATTTAGCGCTTTCGTTATAGGGAAGTTCCACTGTAATAGAAATTAAGCAATAAAATTTGTCCTTATTGATCAATTTCTTGTACGTTAACCTGAGCTTTTATTTTGAGGTCGACGGAAAACGTACGCTAATTTATATAGCGCTATCGCAGTATTCTGAATATCATTTCGTTAAGAATGTCAAATGTTATTGAAATCGTACAATTGTAAGACAACCAAAAAAAGAGTTCGATTAAATTCCTTGCGACAGTTGTAACACTGATTGCAGTTTTCTCATAGGTGTTGTAGAGTTTTTGTGGGACTTTTCAATGGTTAATTTTAGGTTCACTCATTCGGGAAGTATTTTGCAGTTCAGTAGGGAATGGCTGAATGGGGTACTTTTATTTCAATTTGAAGTATGATGCCTAATAACCAAACACCCCTGTATCCTTATCTGAATGAACTTCGATTCGATTCCGCCAATAAGGGGATTTCATCCTGAGCAAGTCGGAATTATACCTGGAGGTACATAAAACCCTCCTGCAAAAAAAACTATAACTCAGTTTCCCCATTCCCGTTGTTCCAAAGGAACGCTACCCGAACAATTTCCTCTAGGCAATGCTCTTTACTTTCACTGCCTGGAACGGGGAGGAAAAACTCGAAATTCCACAGGCTCGTCGAGTCCGCACGTGACCTAAATCTTCGACATCCCGTCTCATCAAACTTTTTCGTTTCTGAAAACGTTCGTTATTTCTCTGGTCTCCGAGAGGGATCTAGACTATTAATATTATTATGAAAGGTGGGATACGCTTTTATAAGATATGATTCCCTCGGGATCCTACCGATTGATTGACGAAGGTTGATTTATATTCCGACAGCGACAGTTCGGAATTTACAGGAGCATGATCCTGTGGGTTTGCGAGGAAAAAAGATATGTTTGAATTGAATGTCGAACATTTTTTTCAGGAAAGAGGAGGTATCAAGATATCCTATAGAATCATGTTATTCTGACTTGACTTTCAGTTAATGAGTGTTTTTCTCCCTTACTTCTACGTTCATGGAAAAAGTTTTTGAGACGTCCATTTGAACCGCCAATGTTATCTGCAAAAAAAGTACTTCTGGTCATATGCTCTGAAGTCAACCGTTTACGAGAAAAATAAATTATTTATGTTGAAAAAACTTCTTCATTACACAAAAGTTGTTTTTTCTCAAATAACGGTCGACTTCAGAGCGTATGGCCTCCTTTGTGTAGAAAACATGTGCGGTTCGGACAGAGCGTTTTTTTTAAGTCAAAATGAAGAAATTGTTGCAAATCAACCAGAGATGTTGTGGGTTAATAGACAACAGTAAAACTTTAAGTTAAAACTCAAACATTTTCTTGTATTCTCCGAACAAAACTTAACAAAAACTTCTCAAGAATTCTATGCATTAAACTGGTTAGAAAAAAGCCGAAAAGCCCTGAAAAACTCAGCGGAAACTGGGAATTTCAAGAGAATTTTTATAACGTTGGAAAAGCTCAGAAAAAATGGGGAGGGAATCTGGAAGTCATTGCGTATTCGGGGCGAGGATATTTCGGCATCCCTGCCTTTTCAGAGTCAAGACGGATTTCGGCAATTTATTCGGCCCAGTTTCACATCATATAACGTTTTAGGATCATAGCAACCTCATGTTATACATTAGTATGAAAGATACCGATTTCCTGGATTTCCTCCACCGAAAAATATGTCATGTCATTTTCATTTAATCGATAAACTCTAGATTCAACTAATAAAACGAATTATACAGAGTGTATCTGGATAACACCGAGAAAATGAAAGGGGTGATTCCCCAGATCATTTTATGAAAAAGGTTTTCATAAATGTAGGTGGGAAAATGCATTGTATCCAAAAAAGAGGATGTTTTAATTAAAAACTGAATAAAAAAGTGGTACGCTACTGAGATATTTCAAACTAACAATTATTCTTAAATTCTTCGTTAAATTTGTGACAAAAAATCTCTTTTGCCTTTTTTCCGTGTGGGGCGCCGTTTTTATGTAAGAAAATTAAATATCTTCGTTTAAAAGTTTTATTCTTTACTTGCAAATGGCGCACCATACGGAAAAAAAAGAAAAGAGATTTTTGTCACAAATTCAACGAAGATTTAAAAATGAATGTTAGTTCAAAATATCTCAGTGGTGTACCACGTTTTGGTCAGCTTTGAAGTGAAACTTCAACATCCTGTAGTTTGAAAACACCGGACCCACATTTATGGAAACCTTTTTTTATAAAATGATTTGAGGAATCACCCCTTTCATTTTTCGGTGTTATTCAGATACATCCTGCATCAATAGCTCAGTTTATAGAAACTCGATCACGATGAGAAAACACATGTTCTATCCGGTATTGGCTACTATTCACTGCTTGGTCTAGACTTTGCAGTGCTGTGTACCGAAGTGGCGTAAGGAAACAGTGGCACTGCCAAGACAACCCTTTTATGCTTATACGTACAAGATCAAACGTTTCTGTGGGCTAGAAGTAATCAGTTTTATCCTGATTTTGAATAGAATTAAATTAGGGCCTGATAACAAATTCGACCATAAACTGAGTATAAGACAAGCTTTTTACAATGAGAATTTCTAGTGATTTCAGGAAAAAATCATGAAGGCCCCTCAAAAAATCATCATCTTTGCGGAAATATAGTATAGACAAAAATTGAATTGAAAACAGTCAAATATACATAAAATACGAGTACGTACATATTTTATGTGCTCAATGTCCATTAATGGAAAACTCCCTCAGGACAGCATAACTTTGGTTTCACATAATTATCTCTTCTCGTAATGAATTTGACTGTATAACTAGGTGTCAGGTTTAGACCCAACATTCTTACTGCCCTCATACCAAAACGTTCCCCATATTCCCTAGACGGCGCTTAAATATTCAAATTCATCCTGTGGGATTGCTGTGTTCCACAAATTCAATTATTTCTTATTACAACAGAGGAATTGTGAGGGACGATACGACTCGGCTAAGTTTTAAGGTACACGAAACTTTCGAAATTTTAATTGATGTTAACTCTCTGTCACCGACGTGACAGAACGAATTATCGAATTTTCAATTGGGAATTTATGCAGATTGGGAGGTTTCCTTGTTTGTCTTGTCGTGTTGTTTGACATTCCTTGCAGTCACTCTCGTTTTTCCGCTTCAAATGCGAATTTTCATGTTTGAGGGTCTACAATCTGATTATTGTGGTACTGCAAGATTTTTGAAATGGGGTACTAGTATACTTTTTGAGAAAAAAAACGAAAAAATATGCTTCTGAGTAATATTTTAACAAGAAGCATGAGTGCTGGTGGCAACATAAATCAAAAAAGTCGAAGACGAGAATTTTTGCACCTATACCAATGCTTCATTTAATTGGAAAATATTTGCATGTTTTGTCGATTTTTTTCACAGGAGGAATTAGATGTACGAATGGTATTTGACAAAGCTATTTTATAAATAACAGATTACTTAGAATGAATCATGCATAGGTATTAATTTGACAACAACTGTCAAATTTTGCCACGGGTAAGCTCGAGAAAACTGCAGACAGCTCCTGCCATACAGTTTTTCATCTCGAAACCATTTGTAATTCAAAATTGCTCGTTTTCGATAGGTCGAAATTAGAAAAATAAGGTCATTTTATCAGAATTGATTTATATCTAGAACGTATCTGAAATTTTTGCTATATAAAAAAAATGGATGAATTAATGTTGAATCGGATATCCCAAAAGCTGAAAAATAACGCCAATCATTATAAATTCTGTGCGTTGTTTCAATGTTTGTTCTGGCAAGATATGCATAACGAATCCTGAAAGACCAAGTAAACAAGAACTCTAATTTTCACTTTTCCCTCCTGTCTGCCTGAAGTTAAACATTGGGGATGTAGATTTTCTGATTAGCTAGTTTTTTCCGGGAATCAACAGTGCGCACTCGACAATCCAATTTGAACTTTAAAATCTGTTGTTTGTTCATGTCACGCAGCCCAATCTTCGGAATAATTCACCGCTGTGTTTAAAATCTCCTTGGAAGTTTTTTTTAAGAATTCTGCCTACAATTTCATACCTGCTGGTTTGAAATGAGATAAAGCACAGATATATCGTATAATTTGATCCACAGCAAAAGTACCAAGTACCTTCTTTCCTTAAAATTCGAATTGAATAGACTTGAAAATATATCGAATTCGAAGTATATAGCTTATTTGTTCGGAAGTTGAAGTGTTAAAGGAATATTTTTGATCTTGAATTTTTCATTCTAGTCTTTTGGAAACATACCTGATGTATCAGAAATTTTGTGAAGACACATCTCAAAAGAATGAAGAATATTGAAATTAATTACAGTGGAACTTCCCTATAACGAAAGCGCTAAATCCGCAAAAAAAATTGTTATAAAGAAATTTCGTTATATAGAAACTTAAGCATTTGCTTTTAGACATTTTCGCACAACTTTTCACACTAGCGTAATGGTTAGATTGAAACCAAACAGCCAGGGGTGTATTTAAAACTGTTTCAGAAGGATCTCGCTGCCCGCCGTAATGATTTAGTTCAAGGTCGGGATTTATTAGGCACGTCCGGAAAAATTTCGAAAAAAACCTTATACCTTCTTACCAATACCCATTTAAAGATTGATGTTCTTTGAATATTTCGTTATAGAGAGAATTAACTTCGTTTTAGAGGGTGTTTTTAACACGGAATTTGGATTCAAGGTTCAATGTCTTGTACGAAATTTGTTATACAGAGAAATTCGTTTTACAGACGTTCGTTATAGGAAGTTGTATATCTAAAAAAATGAAAAAATAATTTTGAAACGAGAACAAAATCATTAACCCTGATCGAGGACATTTACTCATATATGCGATTTCAACTGATAAGATAAGATCCATTCAAACGACTTCAGCTTCCCGTAAAAAATCGCTTTCAAAGACACCCAGTATCTCCTTATATCATCTGTTTTTCAATTCCCACATTCCCTCACAATCTCCTTTCTCAACCTGTGCTCAAGTAAATATTTACCCAACTTTTCCCATACCCAGCCACCTGCGATGCCTACCGTCGCAAACCGGGTGGGTGTCGGCACTGAACAGCGGCGTGCCGATGAATCCGCAAGATAACGATTCCATTATAAGCCTTCTTTGGCGACGAACCGCGAACATATCGCGATCATTAAAAATTAATTTCGTATTTCGGGGAGGACTCGCTGAAAGATCGGATCAACGCTGAACCTGTTCCGAAACAACACACCGACATACAGACGGAGAGATGTGAGAATATGAAGTAACCGTGAACTGCTGGGTGCCCGATGGAGCCATAAATTTAGACGGGAGCAAGGATTTCGTCCAGACTGCTCGTGACCTAGTTGAAGGATTTACACTACGATGTGTACTCGTTTGATTCGCCTTTATTGTTGAGGATTGAGGTCTTGAATCGCGAATTTGTACCTTGTCATTGTTTTGGGGAACTAGAGGTTTTTTTTGTTTGATGTGAGCTGCTTGAATGGCTCGAAGACAACAAGAGAATCATTTCCTGGGTGTTTCAAAATTCTGGAAATGGTGAATTCATTTTGCTTACAAGAGAAAAATCGGAAATCTGATTCTGGGATCTTCAGTAAATTCGACCGAGGAATCGATATTGATCGAGATACGAGACTATGAAATTTCAAATGCAAACCCATCTTTTTTAGCAGATTCCGATTCAAAATTCGAGTTTCAACCAGTTCAGATGTGAAATTTCTCGCTGAATTCAAATTTGTATTCGAAATTTCAAAGCTGGGCGTCTCTTCTCGTATAAGGTTCTTTTGAACCCAAAATCTGATTGGATCGATTTACCGAGAAAAATTACTAATGAATGCCCCCGGATTATTGAACAAATCACGCTGCATAGGGCCTAAAAATGGATGAAAATTTTAGTTTCAACTAATTTGGATGAAAAAATGTTAGTTTGAACTAATTTGGATGTAAAATTTTCCGCTAAGTACAAATAAGCGATGAAAACCAGCTTCGTCGTTTTTTGATGAGAAAAAATACATTTGATCGACCTTAAAATAAACGCTCAGATTAACGTACACGAATTTCATCAATAACAATTTTAATATGCAATTAACATAGAAAATCCAAAATAAAATATTCAGAAGCAATATGAGTAATGTTACAATTCTACTGAAGCAGAAGTAATTTATATTATGTCAAATGTATATTTTATGCAAATTAAAAATTTATTTTTATTAAGAATTTACACTCAATTCATAATGCGGTTGGCAGAAAAATCAACTCGTTCACTAATCTAGTGAATAATCGTCCCCAACTTAAGCTCGGTCCCCTCGCGTCTTAGAATATCTCTACGATTGAAGGCTGTACTTAATAAACTAGTTGATTATATAATTTTCTCGAACTAACCAGAATTTCCAATAATTAATCCATCTAGTAGCAACCAATAACCGAAAACTAAAATTTCAGACTTAAACAATATTTCGAAGATTTCCAAAAAACAAAATAACGCAATCAATAGGGATGTTGACTCATGTTACGAATTCATATAAAATGAGGTTTTCCTCATAGAAGGAAGTTTTTGCAATCCTAAAAAACCATTTTAGTGATCTTATTATTCTCGTTAAATTAAATAAAGCTGATTTAAATTATGTTATTTATTATCAACTATCACGTGACTGCGAACGCCAATCAGGGGTAGTTGACGTCACTATCCAATATTATCATTGCAAATTCGAATGTTCTGTGCTCAGATCAACAAAATACATTCATAAGGCCGGGTTCCACAAAACTCCAATCACCTTGATTATTGAAATGTCATCATTTATGTGCAATTTTCAGTTCATTTTTGACATAAACCATCGACTTAATTCAAAATCAACGATTTTGATTCGAACTTACGAAGTTGAAAGCTGAAAGAGAACAGAATAGTTTGATTATTAGTTACAAGAACGATAATCTATAATTTTCTTTATAATGGAGACAGGATTAATCGAGGGTAATAGTAGCAATTTTCTATTATTGATTCCCTTATGGTTATGGAGTTTCTTTGCTGAAAACAAGGATTTTTGTGCAGCGGAGCTTGGAAACGTGAAATTGTCTTTGTAAGTATCAAACTTTTAACTCATATTCATTATTACAAATTAAAGAAATACCTCATACAGCATTTATAGACCGACGTATTCATTTTGAAAGCTTAGATTGAACTTTTTCACAAGGAATCAGGCAAAATCAGTTCGTTTTGACAGAATTCAAAGTTTGTTTATCGAATATTGACGAAATCATCATAACGTGACAAAATTGAGCATTTCCGCGGGAATTTCGAATTGTCTTTTCATTTATGTATTTCTATTGGCAATTACTATATTTTTAAGAAAAAAGTATTTTTTTCGTGTTTGTATAGGGTTTATCTTTAAAATAAAATAAATTCCAAAAAGTAGTCAACATCCCTATTCCATCAGAGAGACCTGACTGAGATCCAGAGCATGGCATCGTCTTTCCTCTTTGATCCAGAGCGTTCTTTCCTTCACTTCTATCTGGCCGTTTATTCTATCTGCTGCGCGCATTATTGATTTTGGCCACGCCCGCGGTAGCAGCACCGTCGTTGTTCATACGTACGTACCTACTCGACGTTTCTTCCTACCGACGATGCGATACACGTCAAAAGAAGATCGAGCGTCGCGACGCTCGTGCATCTTACGAAGGATACCAGAGACGGTGGGTCCCCTAGGGGCCTAGGGCACTCGTAGGGGATGATTCGACGTGTGCTACGTGAATTTCTGAAGGGGTGGCTGACATGATGCATCAGGGGGAGGAAAATGGTTGATAGTATGGGAAAGAGATGCTAGAATTATTGTTATTTTCTGGTGGGTAGTACGAAAAAAAAATAAGAAAAGTCCTGAGCAGGTGTTTTTGAGCGTTCGTTTATTGGTGGAGCAATAAACCAAAATTTTGTATAGGACTTGAGAGTCATGCTAAGTATATTAATGCAAAATTATTCAGAAAGTTTAACACATATAATTAAAACTTATAATATCAATATTCTGTGGTCCTAATTCCACAATCCTCTCGAAAATTTGCATGATCGTTGATTTACATCCTCAAACTCGACTTCACTTCAATCGAAAGTTTTTTATGGGAATATTAAAAATGTTTTCCGCCGACCTCGAAATAAAAAGTGGTTTTAATGTGTACAAAATTGAGCTTCAATGACCCATTTTAATACTCAATTTTCTAGCCATTTTAATGTGCAATCCTCATGGCAACCGTACACAAAGTATTCAGAAGCACTACGAGAAATGTCAAAACTCTACTGGAACATAGAAACATAGAAATTCCATATTGTCAAATGTATGTCTTGTGCAAAATGAGAATGTATTTCAATCAAGAATTTATACACAATTCATATTGAAATCGTCGGAAAAATCTTGTAATCAACTCGGTTATTAATCGAGCGACTAATGGTCTCGAACTATATTAACGCGTTCGCTCCGCTCACGCATTAAAATATCTTGACCATTAGTCGCTGTCTTTAATAACCTAGTTGATTAAATAACTATTTCTGTCGGTCGCAAAATAAAAGGTAATTTTAATGTGTACTAAATTGATCATTAATGACCCATTTTAATGCTCAATCTATGCAATCCTCATGGCAACCGTTCACAAAGTATTCAGAAGCACTACGAGCAATGTCAAAACTCTTCTGGAACATAGAAATTTCATTATAACAAATGTAAGTCTCGAATCAGATATTTGGTTGTGGAAATAAGTATTTTTCTCTTCGATATTCCGATTGAATCCAAACACCCTGAAATAGCCTGGTTTCCATTTCTTCCAGGACAAAAACGATTTCAAAAGTTGAAATCTGCAAGGTATTTGAATAGAAAGTATAATTATTTATTAATGAGTAGAATGTTACTAAAATCCTCAGTATATTCAAATTTGAATAATCATTTCACCGAAATGAACATGCGTGCTAAATCCTATAATGTTTTTACAGTAGAAAATAGTAAGGTGAATCCAAAGATTACTTAGTACCATTCTTAAAAAGCATAGTTTGTTCTTGCAATTTGGTCTCCTATCTTTTATGAAAAAAATTAAATTCTGAAAAGATCCTATCCTATCCTATCATATAATTTGAATCGCGAATTAGGAAGCGAACTTATAATATTAAAAATTTAAAATATGGGCCAGATGAGATTCGGAATTTTAATGAGTTCGCCGAATTTTCTCACATGTGAAATTGATTTCAGAACAAAATTGCCGATCCCGATTACAAACCACAAGTTTGGGCGGATTGTTCCAGCAATTTGTGGGGATAATAGAATGCATTTGGCCAATTATAGTACGGTTGTGGTATTAGTGGGAATTAGAATAATGTATTATTGTTCTACAAATATTTAGGAATTCGTGAAATCACTGAAATGATGATTTCACTGATGTAATGAGATAAACGCATGAATGCATGCACAGGGTGTTTTCCAAGGTAAATTATCTGAATTGGAACCTATACCTTATCGAAATTGATTATTTCTCGAAAAAATTCAAGAAAGATATGATAAGAATGAATGTTGGAAAAAATAAGTTGTAATCTGTGATAGTTATTCAAATTAAATGTGCAGAAAGCAATTATATTCTTCTACGAGTTCAAAAACGAGCCAAGTGACTATTTGTTGAATGAGGAAGTTCAATCTACGAGTATATTATGCATTATTTGCTCCACTTCACTGAATTGGTATGAATTGAGTATTTCTTTAAAAATCCTTCAGAGACTTTTGTAATGGATGTTTTAGGTCGGTAGATCAGTTTTCTGTATCGCTGAATTGACAGGAAAGTTAAAACATAAATAATAATGAAATTTGTATAAAACTGACATATTCTCGTAAGACTGTACTACAAGTTATGACAGAATTAAAGCAATTTTCCACATCGTTAGAAAAAAATATGGGATATCATCAAGAATGGAGAAAATGTTCCTCTTCCAGAAAATGAAATTATGTTTAGGTTAAGGCTGACATCGAAAAACTTGGTCCAGTTATTCAAAACCTGAAACATTGGAGAAGGTTTTTCATGAAAAATGCTCTCGATTTCTCCACTTTTTTGGAACTTCGCCTCAGTTGGTAAAGCGATCAATAAAGCGTTTATCGCGTTGCTCAATCTACCCAATAAAGCATATCAATGGAAAAAATAATCGCTTTTTCGGATCCACGTTGTCGAAGCGTGAAATTTCTCATGACAAGGACCGCATAAATAATGGAAAATTTTCGTTAGAGCTTTGTTTCTTTGTTTTTTTAGAATTGTTGGAAACAGCGGGCAGAGCTGATATCTGGTGTAATTCAGGTGTCGGATGTTGCGAGTATTGCGGTATATTTATCGATTTCTCGTATTCGAATCCCGAAAATGACCCGATATAAAACTGTCACGTCAGTGGCCTGTAATTCGAAATATGAAACAGTAAATTCACGGTAAAGTTAGTTACCATTGAGCTTTCAATTAATCAATTGACTGTATAATTGCCAACTATTATGATAAAAATTTAGGAAAATTCTGAAAAATTCGAAAACCGTTCATAGCAACTGGCTCAATTCGAACGAATGATTCAGATAGATCGAGTATACAGGGTGTCTGTAAAGAAATTTTTCGAAAATCTCCCACGAAAACAATTTTTGAACGAAAATCATAGGGGGTTGTTATTTTCAACCCCTAATAATAAAGTTATGAGATCCAAAAAAATTGTATGAGTAAAATCTACTTAGTGCTTAGTATAATGTATAGTTTTTTGATCCAGTGTTTTTAAGAAACCGTTAAAAAAATTGAAAACTGTCAACTCGTCATCGCCTTCCTAAGGCAATATCTTGAAAGAGGGGTCGATTTCGAAAAAAAATTATATGAACTACCCCTGCTTATTTTCATCGAGGAATCATCCCCCAAAGTCCCTCACATTTGTTTACAGACACCCTATATTACATCTTTTAATGATCGCAAGGTGCTTTCAAACACCCTGTAGATCTTTGTAGTGTGATGCCTCCAAACAATGGAGCCTAAGATATCTATCTCAAGTAATAAATATCCCAATAATAAGAGAGATGAAACAATAAGAATCATGAGAGCCTCCGGGTCTCCATTCAGGAAGTGTGAGGTGCTCATGGAGAGTATAACAATTCAACCGAGGTGGTATCGGTTAATGATACCATGAAGTATTATTTACTCCGGATCTCTGTATACAAGGACACGACGGGGTATTCTGAATATTTTTCTTCAAACTTGATCCCTATCTACCGGCTGTATTCTCCTGTAAATATATTCCACTATTATCGAGCTACTAATGCTACAGATGGAATACCATAAAGTATATTTTCGGAATGTATATGGAACTGTAAATCGACATATGTATTTCTATAATATGTGATGAATGTACCTATAAGAGTGAATTTTAAGTAGGGAACGGTATGAATATCTCGGAAACGAATTGGGAACCATTGAACATTCTCAAAATTTCCTAGTTCCTATTACATTCGGAAGTTGAACCGATATGTATACTAATACATCAGCTCGTAAATGACTTCAACAATGTTGAACTTCAGTTGATGAGTATGATTATACTGATTATTCCTAAGCTTCGACGAAGCCTTAATTTCCGAAATCGATCGACGTAGTGTATTGGTAAAAATGGACACCATTTGTCAGATATCATCTTCAAAACCGACCAAACATAAACTTTGAATGTTTCCAGCAATTATTCTATGTTTCTCATGAAAGAATAATAAATTTATACGTGTGAGCAACAATATATTGATTAGGTTTGCAAGACAAATTGCACTTTTAAAACTAAAGAGATTTAGCACCATTCTTCTTCAAAACAGTTACTGCCATATGCTGTCATTCTACTGGTAATAAAGGACAGAAATTTTCCCATTCAATATCTAGTCAGGTAATGTGCAATATGTTTCCTGCGAGGAAGAGAAGAAAACCATCAAATTTATAGTGATGTAGCCACTTTCAGCATCTTTGTAACATTGTAGAATTCAGATTATGAAGTAAATGTCGGAATCACTTTTTGAACGCTTGTTCTACTTAAACGAGTGCTATATCGTTTTGCCCAAATGTCTCTAATTTTCGAATTTCCAGCCGAAAATGGCCTCAAACGATAGGGTTCGACTCCCTGATGACGAATTCGTGGTCAAATTCAATTCTGTCCGTGAGGCCGTCCGTTAGCACAATAACTTTCGAAGGGATTGTCCTGGAGACTTGAAATTTCAGGATAAGTTCGAGTCCCAAATGGATCGGTTGAGTTCGTTAACCAGCCAAATCGTACAGGTGTTCCATAAAATTCAAAATTTTTGTTCCTCAATATCTCGGAAAAAAACGAAACCAATCGAAATGAAATGTTACGGCCAAATGCAAGATGCTCATAACAAGCCTCATGAAAAATTTTGTGGCCATAGTGTGAACAGAACCATAGAAAATTCAATTGGAATATTGAAAGAAGCATCCTTATATTTCCATAACAGGATATCTGATTCGAATTAATTTTTTTTCATAAATGTAAACTGATATACTGAATTCTCATGCAAAATTTTGTGGCCATAGTGTTAACAGAACCATAGAAAATTCAATTGGAATATTGAAAGAAGAATCTTTATATTTTCATAACAGAATATTCGATTAAGGTGAAACAAACAATACAGATGTGAAAAAAATGTTTTTTGAAAGATGATACTACCGCCTTTCATTAAAGTGGAATAATATGAAGACATATTACTTAAAAATGTTATAAAAAAATTCTTTAAAAAAATTTTAGTAAAAAAATGTACTGATTTTCTTAGTAAATTCGTAATAGTACAAGAACTAGCACATTGTAGTATAATTTTTCCTCAATGAGCTAACACGCAAGGATATTAGCTACAAAACGATACCAACATAATTTCTGTAAGTTACATATGTGGAAAGTAAATGCTGTTGGAACATGACCCACATGAAAATTAATAAAATAAAAAAAGCTCACTACTGTACTTTCGATAATTTTCAATGATCAAACAAACAAATTAATCATAAAAATTGCTCAAAATGGCCGCCTCTGCTTTGTAGACAGGCAGTGGCCTTCGTGACGACCTGTCTTGTGTCTTTTGCTCGCGTAGTGATCATATTCGAACAGCAATAACTCTCAAATTATGTAACTTACAGAAATGATGTTAGTGTTGTTTTGTAGCTAATATCCTCGCGTGTTAAATCATTGAAAAAAAATTATACTTCAATGTGCTAGTTCTTGTACTATTGCGGATTTACTAAGAAAATCAGTACATATTTTTACAAAAACTTTTTTAAAGAATTTTTTATGGCGTTTTCAAGTTAAATGTTTTTATATTGTTATACTTCAATGAAAGGTGGTAGTATTATCTTCCAAAAAACATTTTTTTCACATCTGTAGGACCTTTATGTCCAAAGAAATCGATATTATTTGAAAGGGTCAACGAAAATAAAAAAGTAAATTTAAAATGGGGGCTACTCCAAAACTAAGGGGGTAAACTTCCAAGTTTGGGTGTTTTTGTCGATAATATTAGGTATATTTGATGACCTTAAATTATCGCTAAGTCATGGCCAAACACACTGTATAAGGTATCAATCTCTAGTCACATATTCAATTTTGAGGTAATAGTCTTATTGCCCCACCAATGAAAGGAGCGCTCAACAGCTCCTGCTCAGGACTTTTCTCAATTTTTTGCATACCTAATGACAACAAACTAGAAGAAACAAAAAGATACACTACTTAATGTTCAAATGATTGAACGAGCAATCAATAAATACAAATTAATATTCATTTCCGATAGATTAACCATCAATCGGGTTGCATGCCTCATCCTCTGTTACTTTTTCATCAGCACCGAGAGGTCACAATGAATCCATTTATTGTCTGGCTGACTACATCTAGAGTTCCGAGTACTCTTATTCATTTATTTACCAGCCATTGCGTTAGGGCTCATGGCAGACGATTCAAATAGATCATAATGAACCAATTTTCATGGGGAATTTTCTAAATTGGATTTGTTGTTTGCTTCACTTTGTCATCGTGGGGAAGAAATGAAATGGCAGAATTCGTTAGGAGGCTTATGAATTCGATGCAGTGAAATACGATGATATTTGCACGTTGAATTTTTTTTTATTTACAAAAATTTAAGATAAGCGCTGAGCGCTCGTTCTTTGATGGAGCAATAAGATTATTAACTCAAAATTTTGTATGGGAATTGAGATTGACCCAAATATATAAATACAGAATCTCAGCAAAATCGGAATTAAATTCTGGAAATTATTCAAAAAATTGGATATGCAAAAAATAAATGATTAAAAAAATTAAATTCTATGGTTCTGATGATGCGATTCTCTTGAAATTTTGCACGAACATTCAGTATTACAGTCCTGATTCACGAAATAAATTTCATTTGAATTGGTTATCTTGTTATGGAAATATAGAGATTCTTCTTTTCAATATTCCAATTGAATTTTTTATGGTTCTGTTGACGCTATTGAAATGTCTCCATTTACAAAAAATATTTAACTCGTATACGATATCCTGTTATGGAAATATAAAGATTCTTCTTTTCAATATTCCAATTGATTTTTCTATGGTTCTGTTATTACCTTGGCCACAAAATTTTGCATGAACATTCAGTTTATCAATATTTATTTATAAAATAAATTTTATTCGAATCGGATGTTTTTTTCATGGAAATATAAAGATTCTTCTTTTCAATATTCCAATTGATTTTTCTATGGTTCTGTTTACACTATGGCCACAAAATTTTGCATGGGGTTTATTATGAGCATCTTGCATATGGCTGCAACATTTCATTTCGGTAGGTTTCGTTTTTTTTTTTGAGATATTGGGTAACAAAAATTTTGAAAGGCCATGTTTTATGGAACCGTACAATTGGGCTGGTTAATGAACTTAACCATCCGTTAGTTTGATTTGCATGATTGGCGATAAATTAGAGACAGTCATACATGAAAACACTGTCACCACCAACTCCCTCTCTTGTCGAAATTCAAAAAACAGCACCCTGGTATATGTATTAATACCGCTTTCGGGAATGAACTTTCCATAACTTTATACTCACAAATGGAAAGCCTGGAAGTGTTTGTTTTCAGCTCCTAAGCACATTATTTTCGCAATAAGTCCTCTTGGAATGTTCCGTTCTCGTAGTTAGAAGGCCAACTTTCTGCTAAAGAGCACCTGACCAAATTCCCAAGAAAGAACGAAAGTAATCAACTGGGGGGCCGCTACAAATGGCGCAGCAACTTTTATGAGGAAAATATTGATTCAATTAGTTTTCGGAAGGTTGAACTAGGACTGTCTTTGAAAAGATTTACGAGGGGAGAATCACGATTAAACTTGCCAGCACGATTTGAAAGGACTCAAATTTTGAATAGCGGAACTGATGGAAAGTCCTATAGAAATCAACTTTTTCGATAATTCTTGGATGCATCAGTGAATTTGAAATATACATTTCGGATTTCTCTACAAAGTTTCTCGCATATCAAACAATATGGCATTATCAACAGAGGGAAATATAAATGGGGCATTATACAGTCGTACTCGTCATAAAAGAGCACAGAGATCAGAAAAAACTCTGTACCCTGTAGTCCATTATTGTCAATACACTGAGTTTATCGATTTCGGAAATGTCGGACCATTCTGTTCAACATTTCGTTGAGTATGTTGGCCACAGTCAATCAATGTTGTTCTTTCAGTGGGCCAGGGCCGGTATACTGGACAAGTGATATTTCGATGCGTATACGAACTTCATTGCGCGAGTCCTTCTTTTACCTGCAAAAATGCACAACGCGCAATGAAGTTCTTATTGGCTTTGAAAGGATCACTTATCCAGAATACGGGGCCAGGGTCTTGGGACGATCGTTATAAACCTATGATTTTAGATATTCCCATAAAAAAATCGCATGGGGCAAAATCAGGCGAATGAGGTGAAGCACTTAATGCCCCAGAGAACCCCAGGAAGGGAAAACTCCTGAATCATGTGGACTTCAGGGACAAAGATGTCGACATTTTCGAAATCGATTAACGCAATGTATGTTATGAACACCATTTTCCAGATATTATCATTAAAACTATAAACTTTTCGTACTTGAAGGCGAAAAAATAATTGAATCGATATTTGCGTAAGTTTGTGTTCAATTGAAATTCCAAATCCGTAAGTTCCTCTGTCACACCCAGAATAATACGAACAAAAAAGATTCATTCTCACACTCGTTCATGCAGAAACTTTTGGAGGAATGCCTTCTGCACTTGAATTATGAAAAAGTATTATAATCTAAAAAAGTATATTACTTGTTCATGAACCTTCTGGTTTCGATATAATATTTTAGAGTAAACGAGTGTTTTCGTCATTACCAACAGTATATTCAATAGAAATTGAATGAGTACAGTAATGTCATACAAAGTGATATCGTTCATTAAATCCATCATTTACATACAGCAGGGTCATTTGTTCTGAATTGAATGCTTTCACTTGGTCCTTAACTACCTTAGTCCCCAATCATGTAGCAGGTATATGACCAGGTGTGCCATATTGATCCTTACTTGTCGGCTCTAGGTCATTAAGGCCAAAAAAACAAACCTTCAATTCGTTGAACTTGCTCCGGTCGAGAAAACGCACCACTATAAATCACCGGGGAAAATATTTTCACTTTCCATCAAGGTGATTTGGCACTTTGTTGAATAATTCAGGCTTTGATTATGGTTGTTCCCTATAAATCGATGTGTCGCTTGTTCACTTTATATCAATCAAGTTGAATAGAAATTGGTTATCGTTATCGATTCTTAAGTATACTTCATTCATACGAAATTGGTCGTTATGGTATAGAAGTTTGACATATTTCGTTCTTTATTACAAATGAGAAGTCATTCTTTTAGTTATTTTTGTTGGTTAACGGTCGGCCGTTTACTTGAAAACTTGAAATTTTCAATGTAATACCCCTATTACACCATGCCTTCTTCGTGCCTTTTTTGTCGGCCTAACCGATTCCGCCTGAAATTTCAAATGCGCATGCGCTCGGGACAATTTCGGTGCCTATTTCAGGCTTGCAAAGTTGCAAATAAATAGAACCGGTTCTATCTTTCACCCCTGAAACGTGAGGATTTCGAGCCTTTCCGTAGAAATGTCGAGTCGGGTCCAATAACACAAAATTTTTCTGTCTAATTTGACATCTTTGCGTAACTTATACAGGGTATTCCTAAATTGAACGTACAAACGAAAAGGGATGATTCCATAAGTGAGTTCAAGAAAAAAAAGTCCCATAAACATGGGGTCGCAAACGTTTCGTTTTCGAGATACAGAGTGTTGAAGTTTCAAAATTTTTTTTCTCGAAATCGTTGGTAGATACGACAAAACTACAAGAGACCGAAAAGTTTAGTATAAGAACAAAGCTTCTTTTTACATTTTTTCAAATTAACAGTTGCTCACCAAAAAAAAGTTCTGCAGAAGAACAGGTGGCAGTGTTCCAGAAAAAATATCACCCTGTAGATCTTCTATCGAAATTGCCATGTCACGTGGTGAGAACTCTCAAATGTAATATCTGTGCCAAATTTCAGTAGAATATCTTGTGAAGTGTAGATACTATGAGAAAAAAACTTGAAAAAAATTCAAACTTCAACAATCTGTATCTCGAAAACGAAACGTTTGCGACCCCATGTTTATGGAACTTTTTTTTCTTAAACTCACTTAAGGAATCTCCCCTTTTCGTTTGTACGTTCAATTTAGGAACACCCTGTATATTTTTGATTTTGAATTGCTCAATAATAAATATGTTTATTACTCTTTATCTTTGTTCAAAGATTTCATGAATGGGCATATTAAAATAAACAAATTAATGAAGCGACATACCTTTTTTACCTGTATATTCGAGATTGAATAGACGCTTCTCAATTCTCAAAAAGTTTCATCAATAAAAAAAACAGAATTGTATATAGAATACAGAGCAGATATTTTTCTGGAAACGCTCATTTTCCGCACGCAACATAAATCTTCGCCAGTCGTTGCAGAAATTCCCAGGTTAAAAATACTTCGGAAGTAGTTGAAATGCCATTGATCTCAGTGTGCTCGACACACTCGTAGATCGCCATATTATAAATGATTCATATTTGAGATGTGTGCAGTTTGCAGCTGCTGTTTGTTACGGTAAACATCCAGGATCGAAGAATCCCAAGAGTCTCATCTATTCTTCACTTTTCTTTTCGTGCCACAGCCTCTTTCTACTCTTTCCGTGTTTCCTGTGTTTGTTTGGTTTGTTCCTATATATGTATTTTTAACCTGAAAGCTTTATGGGTTTTAACGATTATCGAATTCGAAAGCCATTTTATGTTGGAAGCGTAGGTGTTATATTGATGTTAAAAATAGTTTTCATTGTCGTTACTGCAAGAGAGCACGTGTCGTGTCATATATTCTAATCAACATGTCGTGCGTTCCTACCCTTTCACATTATTTTTTATTACCCTCATCAGAATTTCTTTATTTATTAAGTATTAGCTTTTACCTGCGACTTCGTCCGCCTACCGACCCTCTAAGTTAGAAAAGTGATCAAATACTAACTTGAAGTCTTAGTAACACTCAGTTAAAAAAAAACATCAAAATCATTTCAGTAGCTATGGCGTCATGCGCTTCTTGACACGATCACGCTAGATTTCCGCGGGAATGAGGTATTTTCCCGCCGTTAAAAGTAGCCTGTGTCCGTGCCTAGGATCCTATCTTTATATTAACCAAGTCTTATAAAAATCCGTTCAGACGTTAAGGCGTGAATGAGGTAAACTTTTAAAACAAACGATTAAAAATCACTAACTTAATTAGTTTTTTGCCTACTGCCTACGCCTTAAGTACGATAGCATGAATATTTATAGCCCATATCCTTTTCTAGGTTACTATCTATCACCTAACTAAATTTCATCAAAATCCGTTCAGCCGTTTAGGCATGATAGAGCAAAACTCCCAGCAAAAACCATAAAAAAATCACTAACTCAATTCAGTTTTCTGCCTACTTCCTACCCCCTAAGTATGATGACGTGATCATTTTGATCTTATATCCGTTTTTAGGTAACCATCTATTACCTTACTAAATTTCATCAAAATCTGTTCAGCCGTTTAGACGTGAAAGAGCAAAAGTCCCAACAAAAACGACTAAAAATCACTAACTCAATTTAGTTATCTGCCTACTGCCTACCCCCTAAGAACGATGGCGTGATTATTTATAGCCTATGACCATTTCTAGGTTATCATCTATTCTATCACCATACCAAATTTCATCAAAATCCGTTCAGCCGTTTAGGCGTGAAAGAGTAACAGACAGACAGACAGACAGACAGAGTTACTTTCGCATTTATAATATTAGTATGGAAGTATGGATTGAAGATTTCAAAGACAGAAAATATTGTAATACTCAATGAAACGGGAACGTGGAAAATTTATTACTGCTAATTTCATTTTTTATCCACGACAATTTTATAATCTACCCATTATAAGTCTGTTTGCTCGGCAATAATCACCAGTGAATAATGAGTGATTATTCACTGCTGTCAGATGCCTCATGAATCAAGAAGGTCATTGAAGACAGCGGCTAATGTTCAAGATATTTTAACACGTGAGCGGAGCGAATGCGTTGATAGTTCGTGACCATTTGTCGAAAGATTAATAAACGAGTTGATTACAAGATTGTTCCGTCGACCTCATTATGAATTGAGAATAAATGCTTGATTCTTATTTTGCACGAGACATACATTTGACATAATACAATTTCTGTTTCTTTGTTCCACTAGAGTTTTGACATTACTCGTATCGCTTCTGAATGCTTTGTGTTCGGTTGCCCACGACAATTGTAAATTGAAAAAGCACAAATTGGACATTAAAATGAGTCATTAGTGTTCAATTTCGTACACATTTCATTTTGAGGGCGAAGGAAAAATATTTCATTGTTATAACTAATATTTCTAATGTATTGTAGAGTTACCTAACTGAAAATATGGGTGGGAAAACTTTGAATTCAATCAACTTTTGTTGCAAAATATACGAAGGAGAACTTTAACAACGAGCTGGACATTTATCTTGAATCGTTTCGAACAACATTAAATTTTCTGGAACTATTGACACCAGGAACTTTTTTTGCGAGGTCACAAATCGAACCAATATCAGTTTTATTGGAATGCAGGAAATCATTAACCCCTCTCGTCTTGATTGAAAGTATCAACAATGAAAGTAGCGCAGCACTGACGGTAACGTTGCCGTCACGTCACTGAAATATGTGGATCGACCTTTAATCAGTGAAAAGAATATTATGCAACGAGCGTATAATGATAGCTTTTATTCACGAGGTGGAGTTAAGGCCACGAGCAGTAGGCGAGTAGCCCAATTCACCGAATGAATAACAGTCATTATGCGCTAGTAGCATACTATACTTTATCTACGACTACTGAATATATTTCTTGAGGATTTTAACATTTTACGACCGCGGCAAGACCCTTCTATGACAAGCGTGGAAAAAGTCAAGTTGACACGTGAGAAATCTTTGGAGAACTGGTCATTGTATATTTCGTAATAAAAAATGCTAAAAGTAGATTTGGCCCTCGATTGACAAGGTATACCCATATTTGTTAGTTGGAGTACTTTAGAATACTGAAGAAATACCAATTTAAAGCATATTATATCAAAGCTAAATCTATGAAGCATCTGACAGTGGTGATAAATATCTGATTATTCCCTTGTGATTAATGGCTATTATTATGGCCGAGCACAGAGACGTACAATGGACGGATTTCACAAAAGTCGTGGATAAAGGTATTTTGAAAACTCTATTAAGAAATGAACACATCTTCGTTTTGACAAGCCGAGGTTGTTACCACATCAACCACTGTTATAAAGTAGCATTTTCCGTCCGATTAGTGATCTCCTCATGCCGCAATATCCCGAGATAAAACTTCGCAATCCCTTAAAACTAACAACAACAACAAAGTTTCCCCACAAAAAGGGCTGCCGCTGCTGCGATCGCAAAACGTTTTCCTGATGATGAAAAAAGCGACGCCGCCGAAACACGAGGACGTCTATTTCGAGCTGGTCTTGCACTTTTAACGTGGGGTGAATGAAAGCGGGGCTTTATCGATTGCAACACATGCAGCAGCAGCGAGACGAGACGCGCTTGGGGCAAATGTGCATTTCGTGAGGAGACCCCGAAAGGTTTCCTTTTCAGCAGACTTGTAACATTCGTGGGGTATCGAATTTCTGACATCGGTCCGTCTGGAATTGTACGAAGAAATTTAAACTCATTAATGGAGAATTGGATTTTTACGATATGAGTCTAGTGGAGATGTCTAAGTGGTTCTGAATGTAGCGAGATGATTTTTAGTACAGTATATTTGTGCTTAGAAGAACCCTAGCGGGGAAGTTATGGGGTAGTTTTGATATCTTCCATTTTTTATGTTTTCTGGAGTGTTGAATCCGAATCTGAGGATTTATAACAAAATTTCGTGACGAAACATAGAATAAACAAAGAATAATGAAAATCTCATTCTTGGTCAGTTTTTGTCTTATTACTCGGAAACTATAAATTTTTCGTGAAAAACCTTCCATACGAAATGAAAGAACATAAAATTTTCTACAAATTGTACTACCACAGCTTGTTCTGCAACAACTCGTTCTGGCTCGAATTATAGTTGAAAATGAGGTATTTTCTTTGCCTCAATTAATAAAAAAAAATAAATTCTATGGTTACGATGATGCGATCCTCTTGAAATTTTGCATGAACTTTCAGTATATCAGTCTCGATTCACAAAAAAAATTCACTCGAATCGGATATCTTATTATGGAAATATAAAGATTCTTCTTGTCAATATTCCAATTGAATTTTCTATGGTTCTGTTAACACTATGGTCACACAATTTTGCATAAGGCTTATTATGAGCATCTTGCATTGAGCCGCAACATTTCATTTCGATGGGTTCCGTTTTGTCTGAGATATTGAGGAACAAAAATTTTGAATGGCCATATTTTATATTTCATAAAACATGGCCATTCAAAATTTCAATTGGAATATTGAAAAGAAGTATCTTTATATTTCCGTTACAAGATATCCGATTCGAGTGATTTTTTTTTAATCGAGACTGATATACTGAATGTTCGTGCAGAATTTCAAGAGGATCGCATCATTATTCTGTTTTAACTTCTATTCATACATTTCATAAACGAACATTCAGTCATATCATGATAAAATAATTAATTCATAAAAACCACACAAATTCTGCAAACGTAAAAGAAACCATCATGGATCAAAAGCTGAAAATCCCCAGCTTACTGCACAAAAAGTAACGTACAATTAATTATGTCATTATAAAAACTCTTTCGAAATGGTAGAATAATATTTTTACACCGAATTATGATCCGTCCGTTCCAAATGACGTATATCAACCATGTATCATGCTGGAATAAACTGTCCCTGCTCAGTATTCATGGAACAGGAACATGTTGACAAAGAAGTACGCTGGAAGCGACAAATTGACGTACGTGTTAAATTTTCCTAGTTCTTTATAGCGGGAAATTTTGTGAAGGTAAGGTAATAAGGGAGCAGCGTATGGACGAGAATCCAAATAGGGGTAGGAGAGATAAAAATGAGGGAATTGGCAGTCATTACCAACATGAATTTCAGCGTGAGATATGGTATAAACAACTGATGAGTAACATGTCGATAAAAGCGGAATAAAAATTCTATTTTATCCACGAATATTATAAAATCCGTCCATTGTACGTCTCTGTACTCGGCCTCAATAATGCCCATTAATAACGAGGGAATAATGAGATTATAAATCACTGCTGTCAGATGCTTCATAGATTAAGCTTTGATATAATATTCTTTAAATTGGTATTTCTTCAGTATTCTAAAGTACTCCAACTAACAAATATGGGCATACCTTGTCAATCGAGGGCCAAATCTACTTTCATTATATCAATTAAAGCTTTTTTTTTTTTACAAAATATACAATGACCAGTTCTCCAAAAATTTCTCATAAGTCAACTTGACTTTTTCCACGCTTGTCATAGAAGGGTCTTGTCGCGGTCGCCAAATGTTAAATTCTTCAAGAAATATATTCAGTAGTCGTGGAAAAACTATAGTATGCTACTCGCGTATAATTGCTGTTATTCACTCGGTGATTGGGCTATCATTATACGCTCGTTGCATAATATACTGTTATGAACCTTCGTTTCAATCGTTTAAATTGAAAATTCTAGAAATCAACGATCAACGATTCGCACAAAAAAGTATTACATAAGTACCGGGTGTGCTTTTGCATATACCATACTTTTTGAAGAACGGATCATCTAATAGAATACAAAATCTTATTTTTCCACTATTTTTTCAGATGTTTCCTTTGATTTTGCAGAAAAATATCAATCATTTCATTCCGAAAAAAATGATTTTCTTCACTATTACACATATTTTTTGATGATGGCGTTTTTGTTACTGTTTTAATGATTCATACAAACATTGTACAGTTGTGTGAAGTAAGCAATCATATACAATGGTCGAAAAAGTCCCGTAACTCGTCAACAATTCTTGTAAGAAGAATTGTTAAGGAAAATACTAGCACCTGTCGATTTTGTAAATTTCAAAAGCAATTTATCCTATGCTTTTTTGAATTTGATATCTATTACATTTGAAAAAATGAAGTAGAGGGATGCATAAAGGGTGAGAAATATGAAATTTGAAAGAGCATATGACACATTGCTTGTGAAATGAAAACATTACAGGTGCTAGGATTTTCGTTAATCTTTCTTCATACAAGAATTACTGACGAGTTACGTTACTTTTTTGGCTCGCTCTATTTTTCTTCCTTCATTCAATTACGAATGTTACGAATTTTCAGAGAAAATTTCATGCACCAGCAAATTTGAGACCAGGAACTTCTTTGCGGGATCACAAATTAAACCTTCACTTAAAACATTACTTTCGTTGAATTAGAGGAAATCATTAATTAACACATCAAGTTCAGATTGTAAGTAGGTATCAGGATAATACTGAATTGTGTACCACTTTCGTCTCACAGTATATCAAATCCATCTTCCCTAAATCAAATGAAGACATTCAACATTCATCTTGTACTCAAACAAACATTCGCATCCATCAACAAAACCAAAGCGAACGTGTCCGAAGAATTCGTCGCGGTGAAGTTGGCTATAAAAATATCAGGGGTGACGCACACGACTACACGACAAAAGCCCCAAATCGAAAGTGGGCACGCGGGGAGCCTTCTGCCCGTCATGGGTATAATAAACGGGGTTCATCAAACGTGCCGTTTATATTCCGGAAGCATTTGCTGGTACTGCGGCGGAGGCAAGAACCAGGTGCGATGTATAGCTTCTCATTACCAATTCAAAAGCGATGATGATGGTTTGCGGTCACTGGGATCAAGATAGCTTGGGTGTTTTGTCGTTCAATTGGTTCACTTATTGGGGTAATTGAATGTTGGACTGTGATATTGTTATTGGGTTTTGTGGGTTTATGAATTTGATGCCATTTTGTTTTTGCAGCATTGTGCTATGGTACTATTTTGCTATTACAAAAATAACAGTACAGAAATCGAATGAAACAAAAACTTATGCAAATATTGATTCAATTATTGTTCCATCATCAAGTAAGACATTTAATGTTTTTGTTTAGACAGTTTTGGAGATGATATCTGGCCAATGGTGTCCACTATTGCCAATAGACTGCGTTTCGGAAATGTCAGACAACTCAGCATTTCGATGGGAATGTTGGCGATAGCCAAACCAAACGAATGTTACTTTTTAAGATATAGATTGAAATATATTCTGGTAGAATTCTACATTTCTAAGAAACTTTATAGGTTTTCACTCCCAGTCTCTGAAACAGAAATAATTGAAAAAATTTAATGAAAATAAAGTGCTCCTGCGAGAATCTTCACACTTATTTGTCAGGAGCAAATTGGTCTTGAAAAAATTGTAGCCTTACAGTAAAACTAAAAAAAGGAATAAATGAAAAGGACAATGTAACGTTTCGGTGTCTATATCAGACAAAGTTGTAAAATCTTCAGAATTGTGTGTTTTTTCATTCGCAATCTGATCGACATTCAATGTTGTCAATATTATATATTATTTTTTAAGTGGGCCAGAATCATGAGACGATCGTTATAAGCATGTGATTTTAGATATATCCATAAAAAACCGCAAGGGGCTAAATCAGGCGACTTTTTCCGAAGAAAACGCACCATTTTAGTGACTTTAGCCTCCTGTGATTCTTTTATGAGGATATCACAAATCACATGTACATAACAATCTTCCCAGGACTCTGGCCCACTTGGAGAATAACATTCGTTTAGGGTTTAGATATTGCCAACATAACAACAAACAAATTTCAATTAATTTCAAATTACGATTAACGCAGTGCATTGCCAATAGTGGACACCATTTGCCAGATATCATCTTCAAAACTACCTATTATAAACTTTACATATTGTTCTTGATGATGGCAATATAGTTGAATCGACATTTGCATAACTTTCTGTTGAAATGAATCTAAGTCAGCAAGTTCCTCTGTAGACAGAATTATTTTTGACATAGGTTTCCTTATCAGTGAGTACAACCCACTCTGTTAAAACGTCTCGTGGCTCAACATTCGAAACTTACAAAAATTTGGCACCCTGTAACCCTAGGAAGACTAATCTTTTCGAAACTTTTGAACTGTTGTGTAGTAGAATTGTACAGCTTTTGTGGATTTATCTGCTGCATATGGTACTGTTTGGAAAGATGGTTTGATTTAACTATATAGTCATCTGAAATGTGGAAAATGGTAAAATTGATAGAAAATATGCTGTCAGGTTCCTGTGTTTGTTGACGATAATAGTAGCAATTTTAAAACATTGAATAATGGTCTTCCACAAGGATCGGTCTTATCACATCTTCCTTTTAATTTATATCTATGTGGTATTCCTGCAACTTCTTCTGAAAAATTCATATACGCCGATGATTTTGCTTTGGCTTTCCATCATTCAGATTTTAAAACCATAGAGAATAATCTTTCTGCAGATTTAGAAGTTTTAAAAAATTATTTCTTTGACTGGCGTTTATGTCCAAATCCTAATAAAACTGAAGTCTCGTATTTCCATTTAGATAATCGTCAGAAATATAGAAAATTGAACGTACTTTTTGGTAATTCTCCTCTTAAACATAATTTCAATCCTAAATATCTAGGCGTTAAACTAGATTCTTCTCTAAATTTCAAAGCCCATTTGGATGATTCACGTATGAAACTGAAAACAAGAAATAATATTGTTCAAAAACTTGCCGGTTCTTCATGGGGTGCTGACGCAACAACTCTTCGTACGGCAACTCTAAAATTAGTGTACTCTACTGCCGAATATTGTTGCCCTGTTTGGCTCAACACAGTGCACATGTACATAAGATTGATAATACATGTCATTTTCTTCAAAATGAAATCGAATCAATCTACGAAACTTCTTGAGAGAATGGTCAGCAAGACAATAAATGAAATGAATTTTCTACCAATAAGTTCTCAAAAGAATAACCCTGTTCTAGTTACCAGTTCGCGGATTGTTTTTCTCGTAGATTCCATTTTCCAATTTGAGCCACCTGGCTACCCGAGTCCCGCTCGCATGGGCCATATCGAAGGCCACCCCAAAAGTCAAATAAGGTCATTAGTCAGGTGAATGTACAATATGTTGACGGGGTCGAACTTCCCTTACGGCAGCTCGGTAGGCGATTTCACCCTTCCCTGCCACATCCGGTGCTCTTTTTCTCCGATTGAAATGAAAGCAACCCTTTTCTCTCTCCGGCTTTGTCATTTGTGCCGATTCCAATGATGTTTTTCAACAGACGAACAGAGGAAACGCGTTAGTTTATTAAAGAGAGTGGTGCATTCGGTATGGAACCGAAATGAAAATGGACAAACAAGTCGGAATGGAATAAATGAGTAGACAATTCCTAGACTGAAGTAATTAGCATGGAATATCTGTGATGGGATTCGTTCGTACCGCGGAATTGCTTTTATGGGGATAAAGAATTCGTTTTGTTTGATATCTGATTTTACTTGACGTTTATTTATAAATGTATTTATACAAGGTGTTTCTGAATTGATGCGAAAGATTTAAGGGAATGATTCTACAGAATATTTTATGAAAGGAAGTTCCCATAAATGTAGTTCCGGAAATGAATTGTTTCCAAGATACAGGGTGTTGAAGTTTTACTTAAAAACTGACTTAAAAAGTGGTACGCCACTGAGATATTTTAAACCAACAATGATTATTGAATTCTTCTTTCAATATGTGATGAAAAAATCTCTTTTGCTTTCTTTTCGTGTGGGGTGCCATTTTAATTCAAGAAAATTAAACATCTTAACTCGTATTTGTCGTTTCTTCAACACTTTTTGTAGTAGAGATACTACGTCAAGATGTTTTATTTTAACGGAGGCCCACACGAAAAAAACGCTTGAGTAATTTTTCATCATAAATTGAACGATTAATTCAAAAATAATTAAAAGTTCAAAAAAACTCAGTGGCGTACCACTTTTTCAGTCGGTTTTTAAGTAAAACTTCAACACCCTGTATCTTGGAAAAAATGCATTTCCGGAACTACACATATGGGAACTTTTTTTCATAAAATATTCTAAGGAATCATCCCCTTAAATCTTTCGCATCAATTCAGAAACACCCTGTATAAAGAGTGATATATGTTCGATGCTTGGTACCCTGGACTTTTATGGAGAACGCAACTTTGAAATTTATTAAAAGTTTGTTTTTTTAAGAAACACTGCTGTATCCATCGGAAATATTTTCTGCACAGCGATCTTATATTTTTGAATAGAATACATTATATATGATTACTTTTTTCGGTTTGCTGAAGCGTCCCGATTATTTCTTCCCTTCATCATATTTTCAGTGCGGTTTTCGAGTAATCAATTAATTCTCTTTTCCGTCGATCTGGATTTTCACATAACCCCAAAGAAAATGAACAACAGTATCAAATCACATGATCTTGGTGGCCAATTGACATCACCGTTTCTGAAGATTATTCGCCCAGAAAATTTACACGTTTTAAATGATCCTACATTACATGAACATTATATGTCTTCCCAGCTGAATCCTTCAGTGAAACGTCGTCTAATGGATACTTTCAGGGACTTCATCAACACTTTCACGAACTAAATCAATATTTTCTGGTGAACGACCGCTACGTCGGTATTTTTCACTTTGTTGATCTTCCACCGAACCGGTCTCTTGAAATTTTTCGATAATTTGACTAACAGTGCTTTCAGATGGACGATTATATAAACGTAATTTTCTGAAAACACTTTTCACAGAACGCTGAGTTTCATAAAATAATTCTACAATTTGAAAGCGTTATTGTATCGTGTACGAAGCCATCTTCATAAATGTCATACATCACACTTTTTAAATGTCGAAATAACCAGACGAATTCAGTGCGCCATCTTCATTTTATTTATTTAAAAAAAAAACGCGCAATTTGGAACACCCTTTACAGTTGTCTGTACTTCAATTTTTATCGCTTTAAGAAGTTTTCAATTTTTCATAGTTTATTCAAATCATCATAAACCAGCCTTGACGGCTGGTACTAGTCTCTATTCTCTACATCTCCTATCTCATGAATCTCTTGTAGTTTCGACAAAGCTTTTTTGAGTGCTATTTTTGCCAGTTCCATATTATTTTTTTCGCCATTCGGATTGTTCCATGCCATGAAAACCCGGTAATCATTTCATCAATGCAAAACTACAATGAGGACAATCCTATTTTTCTTACCACAAGTACGTACTTCCATCACGCTTGTGCTTCGATGACATTCATCCGGTTCAAAAAGAACTATTCAATATGGTCGCCATTATATGTCTCAAGATTTGGACTCGGAACGCCTATTATAGCTGAAGTTATCACTTCCTCATAAAAAAGGGTTCTGAACGAATACCAACATGAAAAGAACTTTAATAATTTGCTTTGTTTTTCTACATTTTTCGAATCGTAACATAAGTTGTTTTACTAGAACTAGATAAATGTTTCTCACATTGAGAAAAACTGTTTTTATACAAGATGAAGTCATTCATTAATTTCATTGTATTGTTTTTGACCAAAACAACAGCCTTGAACTGAAATAAGAATGCAGATGAGCGAATCTTATTAAACTTCTAGGTTTTCAAGAATTTCTAAAAAACTTTATAGGTTTCACTCCCAGTCTCTGAAACAGAAATCATTAAAAAAATATTCAATTAAAATGAAGTGCTCCTGCGAAAATCTTTGCACTTATTTGTCAGGAGCAAATTGGTTCTGAAAAAAATTGTTGCCTAACAGTAAAACTAAAAAAGTGGTTAACACATAGAGATGTTGATTTTTTCCAGAACCAATTTGCTCCTGACAAATAAGTGCAAAGATTTTCGCAGGAGCACTTCATCTTAATTGACATTATTTTTAATTATTTCTGTTTCAGAGACCGGGAGTGAAAACCTATAAAGTTTTTTAGAAATGCAGAATCCTCCCAGAATATATTTCAATCGATATCTTTCAAGAATTTCTTCTTTTCAAGAACTCAGAAACTATATTAGTCAAATTGGATTTTGTTCAATCAATAACACTTCAATATCAGTCATCTTAGTTACACAGACTCTACTAGATTATCTCTATCTTCGTAATAAAGATGATTTTTGTATGCGATGAAATTTTCGTCTTCCTTCTGATCTCATCTATCAACTTACTGGAGAACACAAAATTTTGTACATCGAATGCTATGTGGTTTGAGTCTAAGTACATAGATGAATTCTTCCCACGCCAATAAAACGCAGAAAAAGTGGCTTGTTCAGTGAAGCCTGAATCTAAACCAGTCACCAGTCAGAATAATTCCGAACGTTCCCAGAGAAATATAGCATAAGAAAACGAACTATTAGCTTTTTCTGTTTATCTGTGTACAAGAACCTTCTACCTTAAGATGCCTATTGGATGAATTTTAATCAATTTTAAATATTGAGTTACATGCCTCTCTTTTCTTTCATTGTTGAAAAACATTTCAGAGCAATTGAGCTAATTGTGGATTGAAATATTGTGATTTTATATCCATTTGTGGAAGCCATCAAAATGAAAATATTGCATATGTCCGGGATAATAGAAATCATGATGAATATTTAAATAATACCATAGGGTAGAATATGGGAGTGCGGCATTAAGAAGAATTTAATTTGGTATAACAATTTATGTGTTTGTACGCTAAATAGTCCGGAATATAATTGCGTTAATTAGTCTGGCCGTCTGTTTCCTGTTTACTCATGCGAAAATATACAAACGTAAATGATAAAATGACCAATTCCATATTCATTCATTTCATAGCGGAATAATATCCATCTGGTAATTTCGATAAATCGTGGGTGTCCTTTCATCTGGTCACTAGATTATAATTTATTGAATAAATGGGAAGAGAACAGAAAGATCGAATTGGGCTATAGAAAATAATTATATATTTTTCTTTCATTGTATTTTTACCTGTTCTGTTTTTTTTTTCGAGAAACGTGCGGCATGAAAATTGTGAAAATAAATGTTAATGATGAATTTTTAGATCAAGATGATGGGTGATCTGAAAAACGTTGAATAATAATCCAAAGCAGTCCTCGAAAATTTGTGGAAGTTAATAAAACCATAGAAAAGTCTATTGTAATATTAAAAAAATCTGATTTTTACCTATGAAAAAAGTTTCGATTGAAATGAAATCGAGTTTGAGGATATAAATAGGCGAAGTGAACGATCATGCAAATTTTCGAAAATATTGTGAAATCAGAAGCATTCAATTTTGATATTTTTAGGTATCGATTTTTTACATATTTCATTTTTGAATAATTTTCAGAACATATTTTCGATCGTGCTGAGATTTTGCATTCAAATATAACCATTTGTATCAATCTCAAGTTCAATCTATAATTTACGAGCGCTCAATACCACCTGCTCATGGCTGTCTTTAATTTTTTTGATCTTAGGCCTGGTGCACATAAGCTGCAAATAATCGCGACGTAGCGTTGGAAAAACATCTATCGATTGCTGAATTCTCATAGTTCTATTTCCTTCTGCAGAATATTTTGGAGAGAGCATATGAATCCTTTCATTACAAACTCATAGAGGATATTTAGGTGGAATCAAACCACAATTCAGATTTAATCGATCCCCGATATTGTCAACTTTTTGATTTATTACCTCACTGTTGAAACTATATCGTTGGATTGCGAAAGCTATTTTTTAATTCAGTTCAATTTCAATGGCAATTTGGTAGCTCAATTCCATAGATTTCATTTCCGCTCGGAAAACCAAATGAATTCGGATGGTTATACATGAAATTTCAATAAATGTAAACCGAGCCAGCAGGTGTCATGTGGAAATAATTTTCTACCGGTTTTTCACAAGCATCGTTATGTGTATTTCCACCAGAATGTGTATATCGATTTTGGATAGAATTTCGGCAGCATAGTTGGGAGTTTTTCTGAAAGAGTTCTGGATTTAATGATCTACATACACATTCTTCCTGTGTAAATGAAACCGTTCTTTTATGAAATTTTTCTTTATTTTTCTAAACACAGTTGAACGTACGAATGCTTGAATTTGATGGTTAGTTGTATGTGAAATCCAGTTATTCTGTAATATGGTGGAACTTCCCTATAACGAAAGCGCTAAATCCGCAAAAAAATTCGTCATTAAGAAATTTCGTTTTACAGAAAATTTGTTTCTATAGTCGGCAATGTCGCGGTCGACTTCGCTGATAAATTTAAGTTTATCATTCAAACTTAAGCACTTTCTTTTCGACACTTTCGCACAACTTTCACATTATCGTAATGGTTAGATTGAAACCAAAGAGCTAGGGGTGTATTTGAAACTATTTCAGAAGGATCTCTCTGCCCGCCGTAACTATTTAGTTTAAGGTCGGGATTTATTACGCACCTCCGGAAAAATAACGGAAAAAAACCACCCTTATACCTTCTTACCAATACCAATTCAAAGAGTGATGTTCTTTGAATATTTCACTATAGAGAGAATTTGTTTCGTTATAGAGGGAGTTTTTAACATGGAATTTGGATTCAAGGTGCAATGTCTTGTACGAAATTCGTTATACAGAGAAATTCGTTATACAGACGTTCGTTATAGGGAAGCTTCATAATATATATAAAAGTTTGAAGTATTAGCATTATTGCTTCACCAATGAACGAGTGCTCAAAAGCATCTGCTCAGTGCTTTTCTCAATTTTTTTTTCATAGATTTGGGCAGACATAATACTTTTCAAACGGAATGAACAAGGGCCAAATTTTCATAAATACTTTCATCTCTGTTCGAGTATTTTCATACCTCTATTTTCGTTGAGGTTACACCCGTTATTTAAAAAATTTGACACTTCGTGGCTTCATTCTACTACTGCTTTCAGAGGAATGATGTGAGAAATAAACGTCAAAAAACAAATGCAATAATTAGTCCGAACCACCATTTTCAAGGGTCCATTCTAGAACTCATACAATCAATTATATTCACAGTCCCTGTAGATGAAGAGTTCTCAATTTCTACTTTATGGTCCTCATAATTATGATGGTTCTTTCACACCATATAATACTTAAGAACAATTACCACTAGCAGAACTGCGAAACAGCTGCATGACTCAAGCCCAAGTCACTGTGTATAATCTGATTAAAAGCCCCATGCATTCTGACCTACGCCACGGTCCCCAATTCTGACCCTAACCTAATCTTAATAACCTAATAACAAGGACGACCGAACAACTGTCACTCTTTAAAAATGTATAACATTCGATCCAAGTATTAGATAATGCAATTTCGTACACTCTCTGGTAAATATTGCATGGGAAAATTCTATATTCTAATATTCATTGGATATCGCATCTCATTGAACCTCAAGTTGTGACGTTTCTTGGTGACAAAATAGTGTTAACTTTATACACTATTATGGAACCAGTAGGTTGGTTATGGAAGCTTGACTCGTGGCACCCTGTATATTGAAAATTTATAAGGTTAGAGTCATTTTGAAGCCATATAAAAAAAATGCTGAACAGCTTGATTTATCATTGAAATTTTCAATATTGCATATAATTCAATCGATATGTACTGGATAGTATCTGTGTCCGTCCATTATACAGGGTGTCCCGTAATTAGACCGACAAACTTCTAGTAGACATTATAGATCTATTTTAGACAGATTCGACCCAAATCATATAATGCAAAATTGCTTCGTTAAGGAGCTAGTGCCCTTTGAAGATGACGTCCTGTCCACACTTTTTGCCACATATTCGCAAAACGGAGTTACATAAACCGCTGAAAGTTTACACATTGGCTAATGTCAAAAATACGCATCGATTAGATTGAGTGCATTTCTTTCATGTCAAGCACATTCGTATCATTTGGGGGGGGGCAAAGGGTATTTTAGTTGAATCTTTTTTAACTTTATTATTTCGCGAGATTTACATCATATTCATAAACTCTGATGTTTTTTCTTGAAAAAAGATGCTCTTGTATAATAACGCCCAGATGCACCATTTCTGAAAAAAATAGATTTGAAATTTTCTCTCTTTTCACTAAGTCTCTAGAGTTAGTTAAATGATAAAAATAATTTTTTTCTCAGAAATGCTGCATCTGGGCGTTATTATACAAGAGCATCTTTTTTCAAGAAAAAACATCAGAGTTTATGAATATGATGTAAATCTCGCGAAATAATGAAAGTTAAAAAAGTTTCAATTAAAATACCCTTTCGCCCCCCCCCCCCCCCCCCAAATTATACGATTGTGCTTGACATGAAAGAAATGCACTCAATCTAATCGATGCGTATTTTTGATATTAGCCAATGTGTAAACTTTCAGCGGTTTATGTAACTCCGTTTTGCGAATATGTGGCAAAAAGTGTGGACAGGACGTCATCTTCAAAGGGCACTAGCTCCTTAACGAAGCAATTTTGCATTATATGATTTGGGTCGAATCTGTCTAAAATAGATCTATAATGTCTACTAGAAGTTTGTCGGTCTAATTACGGGACACCCTGTATAATGGACGGACACAGATACTGTCCAGTACATATCGATTGAATTATTATATGCAATATTGAAAATTTCAATGATAAATCAAGCTGTTCAGCATTTTTTTTATATGGCTTCAAAATGATAAACTTAAATTCATCAGTATAGTTGACCCCGACATTGCTGACTATAGACACAAATTTTCTGTACAACGAAATTTCTTAGTAACGAATTTTTTTTGTGGATTTAGCGCTTTCGTTATAAGGAAGTTCCACTTATACAAAAATATATAAAAAAATTTTTCATGGCCTAACATACGAAACTTAAAGCACCATATTGAGTTAACATTTCAGTTAAACGTTGAGAAAGAAAATCAATAAGTACTTATAACGAAACATAGCAACCAGTACTCTCGAGATACTCCGTGAATTCCCTTCTGAAAATGGTAAACTAATCTTAATGTGATTTACTTCAGTCCCCTGAATCTCCTTAGGCCTTACAGTTGTGGACAATGAGTCATTTCTGAGTTAATTCTTGCTGGAATCATTAGCCGGAACAAGCCGGGAAGTGAGATTTATTGCTGTTTATTGGGGATTGGCGAAGCAAAGGTCGAAATGGGAGGGTTTTCCATAAATCTCCTGAGTGTAATTAATGAACGGACGAAATCGCGAAGGAAAGACCTGAAAAGGTACTCATTTCTCTACGTTAATTGACAGCAGTCCATTTTGAAGATTGGAAATTTTCGACCGCGAACACGTTAACTTCCGAAAGAAACAAGTTTGAAACTTTAAAATTTATAAGTTAGGTTCGAAGGTTGAACTGGAAATTTGCATTCATGATAGACTAGAATAATAGTTCTTAGAATGTTGATGTTAAATTTCTGATGATAAAAAATGTTGAGATGTAATTTTGGCATTTCCAATCATTTCATTTTTCATTATCGAACGTTTCTGTCAGCATTCGACAGCCACCGTCAGAAGTTTTGAGATCGAAAAAGAACCTTTGAAGTTATAGGATTCTATTATTGGTACCCACATACTTTTAATATCTGCAGATTTAATTTTTTTAAAGTTTCATACTAAACGCTATGGTTTTCATGGTTTTTCGTTCAAAACAGTTTCGTGTTGATTCATTCAAAGTTGACTGTGAACAAGTTAACTACCCGTGGGTTGGGTTGGGCAATCAAATCGTTGATTTTGAATTAAGCCGATAGTTTATGTCAAAAATGAACAGAGAATTGCACAGAAATGTTGACACGATAATCAAACTGATTGGAGTTTTGTGAAATCCGGCTCACTACATATTTTCTATTTATTCAGTGGTCAAGAATTCATTTGATCTTTTTCACCCTGGATCTTATTATTGGAACCCAGATGTTTTTGATATCAACAGACGGTTAACTGATTAGGTCTCGTGAGAGCTGTTTACTTTTAATTTCTGCGTCTCAGTTTTTCTTCTTTTGATAGTTTGGAAGCATCGCCTCATAAAACTTGTGGACTTCATTCTAAGCGTTTTGGACAAGCTTTGACTTTCCTATTGTGAGCTTATTATTAATGATTTTCATCAATTCAGTTTTTTTAGGGCGTTTAAACTCTCGAATTGAGGATCTACTACATTCATAAAGTACTTCATATGCAAATTTTGGTTTATTATTTTATATATACAGTGGAACTTCCCTATAACAAACGACTGTATAACGAATTTCATTGTATAACGAATTTCATACAAGACATTGCACCTTGAATCCAAATTGCATGTTAAAAACACCATCTGAAACGAAGTAAATTTTCTATAACGAAATATTCAAATAACATCACTCTTTGAATGAGTATTGGTAAGAAGGTATAAGGGTGGGCTTTTTCCGAAAATTTTCCGGACGTACGTAATAAATCCAGACCTTAAACTAAATCATTACGGCGGGCAGAGAGATCCTTCTGAAACATTTTTAAATACACCCCTGGCTGTTTGGTTTCAATCTAACCATTACGCTAGTGTGAAAATTTGTCCGAAAATGTCTAAAAGCAAGTACTTAAGTTTGAATGATAAACTTGAATTTATCAGTGAAGTCGACCGCGACATTGCCGACTATAGAAACAAATTTTCTGTATAACAAAATTCCAAGTATTTTATTTTTTTATTTTATATTCATTCTATTTCATCATCACTGAAAAAAACTTCTTCATAATGATTTCTCTTAGGCATTAATTAAAATTAGCAGAATCATTCCCAAACAAAAAAAGTGCGTCACAATGACTAGCAAGAAGGTAGAAGAAAATGGAGCATAGAGATTGTATCAATGTCTCAGTCGGTTGATTACTCTTCGATTAATTAATGCATTTTTTGTTGGTAAGGTAGGGTCTAGTCGAACTGTGTGGACTACTTTCCGGTCAGTTTCGAATTGATGATATTGGTATTTGAAATGGGTGTAAGATGCTTGTGATACTCCCACATGATACCATTTAGAGATGTAGGTATTTATATGTTTAGGATAATGATTGAAAGGTACATCGAAATTGAGACATAAAATCTACATTCTTTGATGTAGTAATCAACGCAACGAATACATTTATTTTTTGGGAATATATCGCAGAGTAAATTTGATGATGAAATCTATTTTTTAGCAAAAGTTGAGAAACTCGAATGAATATTGCTGCAGATATGACGTTTTTTTCTGACTAAGAATTTTTGTTGAGCAGCATAACCATTAATGTATGAAACCGTCTGAAACATAGAAGTAGATTCATTTAGTCGAGTAGGTAAATTCTGAGAGAACACATATTATGTTTCCAAATTTTTTATTGGAGAATGTCCTCCCTGCAATTTTTTTCTTGTGTTTGTAGTGCATATATTCTGAAGCCATTTTTCTTATGGAAATAGTTTTTCTATCGATTCATATAGAGTTAATTCCTTCTCTGCAATGCCTTACTTATATCAAACTATGCCGAATCTTGGAAGGTTTGTTTCAATTGAAGATATGGTTGAAATTATCCTACAATTCGAGGTCACCCCCTGTATACATATTTCATATTATAAAACGACTTTCAAGAATTCAACATGAGGAGTTATGTCTGTTGAAACTAGTTATATTTTTCAATGAAGGTTCACAACATTATTAATATTATCTAGTTTTCCTTCTCATTAAAAACTTCTACTTGAAATGAATATCTCCTCGAACATTTTATAACGAGAAAATACTTGTTTTGAACTTGTTGTCGACAAATACAAATATATGAATGGTATAATTATTCTATTTATGTTCAAACTGGCATGAAGAGAACCTTTCAACAATTATTACACATGACGGGGTGTCAGAAATTTATGTTGCATTTATCCTATCTACGCCTCGAGCGGAAGTATGTACGTATATGTTTGTCAGCATGCAATTGGAGTTTAAAAATAGACCAAAGGGTGTACGCGAATTAGTTTCTGGTATATTTTATGGAGTTTATTCCATATCAGTGTAAAATAGATATGTTTCTTCTAAGTGGACTTCACTTAACACGAACATAAATTCAATATCTAGAAGTAGCTGTTTAGAATTATCTCTTTAGTTATTCAAATCCGGTGAGCTATCTTGGTAATCATTGTGGTGATGTGAAACCCTTTAGAGTGCCTCGTGTATTCGAATGCAAATTGAATTATATCGACTGTTAAGATAAACCTAAACAGAAGGGAGACTGTACCCCAATTCAAAAGAATGACATGTACTATCCCGGATTGATCTGGTGCATTATATGTATATCATTGCTTATGACAGGTTGTTCTTTACAGCATCTGTAATATGCAACTTAAATTGTCAAGATAACATCTTCGACTGTTAAATTTGATATCTGTGTAGCAATTCAATGATTTTTGCGGTCACATGCAAGATACAAGATACTCATTAAATCTTCATTCGAAATTTTTTGGCTATAGTGTTAACAGAATCATAGAAAATTCAATCGAAATTTGAAAAAAAATCATTGTCCTTCCACAACAAAATATTCGATTCGAGCGAATATTTTGATGTTGATGCGAAATTTCGAGAGGATCGTATAATCCAAACCTCGATCCAAACCATATAATTCGATTTTCTTCTGAATTATCCATTTTTTCGATGAATTCACAGTTTGTCAATTCGATCGAGCTGAAATTTTGCAGTAAAATGTTCAAAATAAATTAAAAAAAGTACGAAATAGTTTGTGGGAGTTGTCAACCTTCGAAAAGTATATCGTAATATCGAAAAAACTCATCCTATTCCCTTGATAAAACTTTCGATTGAAATAAAATCAAGTGTGGGGATGTAAATTGGCTAGGTAAAGTATTTTGATTTCAATAGTCGATTTTTCACATATTTCATATCTTGAATAATAATTCCTATCGTGCTGAGGTTTTGCTGCTCAGGGCTTTTTCCGAATTCATTAAACCAGAATTTCATAAGGAAATGTTCGTTGAGAATCCCCATTGATACAGGAAACAAAACATCAGTATCCATTAAAAAGGGTGTCATTTCCTAAACGACTGACATCACACTTAATTACTAATATTAAAAAATATTAGCGTAATTAAAATTCCAGCTTTGTACGAGAGAACATGGAACATTCAACGAGGTTTAACTGATAAATTAGAACACGACAGTTTGCCGCTGCTGCAAATGATTTTCCATTTATCTGAATATACATTATGTGAACACTTTTGACAAGCCTTATATGACTCCATTTTTCAATTAACTCAAATCAGCTTTACCTTATGCGATGAATACGTGACTACAGATATGTTAGGGAAATTTTGTATTTTGGATATTCCTGGTGCTCAATACTCTAATGAATTGAGATTTTATTAATGTAGTATCAATATATTGCTCCATGAATTTCATATGACTAAGTTATCTGGACTTTTGAGACAGTTACTGAATAAAGTTTTTTTTGAACTGGTTATTGGGTGGAATCATTTTCAGTATTGAAAATATTTTGATTCATCATTATCATTATCATCAACGAGAACTTAGATTAGCATCTACTTGAAGTGAAATACGTGTGATTTTTGTATACATTATACAGAAAATTTAGTATAAGTTCTGTTTCTGTTTTGAATGACTTTTCATGGAATTGTTTTTTTCATGCTTTCTGACAAATAGGAATAAGATGTAAGTATATACCTCCCAAAATGTTTAATCTAAACGTATTTACAGTATGAAAGTTTGGTACATCAATTTCCAACAACATTACGATCTTGGTAATCTTCATGGTTATACACCCTCGCTGAAAAAAGTTGGAGATAGGGGCATTTTGAGTCATAATGCATTTTATGACTCTAGATTAGCTCACATAATCTCTTTTATCTTAATTGGGTCATAAGTCTATGATCTTGCCGCCTACATCTCATCAGCGAACCTAACCAGTGATGTTATGATCCAGAAAGTCAGCATCGAGAAGAATTTCAAATCGATGCTTCGCGAGGAGGGAGAAGGAAGAATGGAAAAAAGAATACATTTTCCAAAACTTTTAAGTAAATAGCGTCAAATGATATACAAGATAGGGGCCAGCGCAGAAGTGTACGGTCCAAAAACTAAGCGAACTATCCAGTGGGTGACATTGTGATCCATTTTAAAAGCCAAGCTGCTATTAAAGCACTGAACTATGTCATCGACTCAAAGTTGATAAGCGGCACTTACTGACTCAGAATCCTTATGTGCTAAAGGCAAATGAACCTATAAGAAAAGTTTCTGGAGAAGAAGACAACTGAAAGAGATGCACTTTGACGCAATTTTCCGGAAATGGATCATTCTAAAAAATTCCTTTGAAATTTTAAGACTACAAGGTCTAAAAAGTATTGGATCTTAGCAAAAATAAGTAGGTATTGCCTCCTACTGGCTTTCTAACAGAACACTGTCGCATTAGAAAGCATGATATGGGAATTGGTTCAATAGAAACTGACGAGTTTAGATTTTGTGGAGAAAGAGAGGAAACTCCATTGCGAACTCATGTAAAAAATGTTCCGGACAAGAGAATTTTAGGAGAAATGCGGATTTATCCTCCTCAAATGCTGGAATCCACTGAAGTTCTGGAACTGTGAGAACTCTGATGAGGGCACAGCAGAATTTAAGGTCGCATTGAAATGTAATACCTTCAACAATATACGACCTACCCTTCATTATTCAAAGGAAATGAAGAGGCCAATACACTCGCCAAAGAGGGCGCACTAATGTTACTCATTGGCCCAGAACCCTTCTGTGGTATAAGTTAATGTACCTATAAGAAGGAGTTTCTGGAGAAGGAGAAAGCCGAGAGGGAAAAGCTCTGAATCTCCCAGGGATAGATCATTCCAATAAGTTCCTTCGGAACTTTGAAACAGCAAGATCCAAAAGATATCTGGATCTTGGTAAGCAACAATTACACCTCCTCACTGGCTTTCTTACAGGACACTGTCGCCTCAGGAAGCACCTGTTTAGGCTGGGATTATCGGAGACTAACGAGTGTAGGTTCTGGCGGGAGAAGGAAGAAACTTCATTATGTACTCGTGGTGTGTTCTTCTTGCAATTTGGAAATTTATTCAGTAATGATTTAGTATTAATCATACCTTACAATAAAATGAACAAAAAATATACGGGAAAACAGAATTTGAAATAATTCTGATCTAATAACATGAGCAATTATTGTCAATTGTTCTTTCGTAACTCTCATGTGTTGCAAATTGATTTAGAATTTTATAACTTTCTTCTTGATGTTTACTTCGTTCGGCAAAGTGATTATGAATTCAACTTAAACATGTTCCATCATTGATTCTTCATGATAGAACATTTATTGACATATTATTTGGACTATTTCCATCATATTCACTTCTTCTCTTCAACGTTTCGGCCAGCCGTCGTCAGGAAAATACTTCTGACTCAGACAATTTCCTGAGAACAAAGTCTGAAGTGTTTTTTTGACGACTGCTGGCAAAAAGATTGACCAGAAGAAGTGATTGAGATGCAAATTGCCCAAATAATATATCAATGAAACATTGTTTCATGTCACGTTTTTCTTCAATAAAAATCCCCTTATAAACCTTTCTTTCTTCCTTTTTCTAGATACTGACAACCAAAGGGTCATCATCCACGTACGAGACATAAACGACGAACCTCCATACTTCATCAACCGCCCTCTGCCAATGCAAGCAGTGGTCCAATTAAACGCAGCACCAAACACCCCCGTCTTCACCTTGCAGGCTCGCGATCCGGACACAGATCACAACATCCATTATTTCATAGTTCGGGACAGGACCGGAGGCAGGTTCGAGGTAGACGAGAGGTCCGGAGTGGTCAGGACCAGAGGTACGGACCTGTTCCAGCTCGACATGGAATACGTCCTTTACGTCAAGGCCGAAGATCAGAACGGAAGGGTTGACGAGAGAAGGTTCAGTCCACCCCTGAAGAGAGGCTTTCGATTGTCGGTGGAAAGAGGGCGCCACAGTTTTATATGCCGAGTTATGAGGCGGAAATACCGGAAAATCAGAAGAAGGATTCGGAGTAAGTATGAATGGTTTATTGGTTTTATTGGGTTGAAGGATTTCCTTATGGGTGAAGGGTTGTTAGGGATGAAATTATTGTTTCCTGGGCGTGTTTTTATTGTTCGGTTTATCTACAGAAAGGTGGTCTTATATTGGTACTTTCCTGAGATAGTTCTTTTACGATTCATTTTGCTTTTTTTGGATTTGATGTTTTATGAAGATTATAAAAACTTCTTCTGCTTCATATTGGAGCATTTGATTTTTTCATATGATTCCTCTGTTGGTTTCAATAATGATTGATTATGCTGAATAAAATAATCGTCCTGAGAAGTCAAGCTTCATCTAAGATGATGTTAATAGAGCTCTTGAATCGCTTCAATGCGAAACAACATATTTGTAGATTTCTTCAATTGCTAACCTACGATATTGAAGTATAAATTCACAGACTACAGTGGAATTTCCGTATAACGAACGTCTGTATAACAAATGTCGTACAGGACATTGCACCTTAAATTCAAATTCCATGTTAAAAACACCCTCTAAAACGAAGTAAATTACCTCTATAACGAAATATTCAAAGAACATCATTCTTTGAATGGGTGTTGGTAAGAAGGTATAAGGGTGGGTTTTTCCGAAATTTTTCTGAACGTACGTAATAAATCCCGACCTTAAACTAAATAATTACGGCGGGCAGAGAGATCCTTCCTAAACAGTTTTAAAAACACCCCTAGCTGTTTGGTTTTAATCTAACCATTACGTTAGTGTGAAAAGTTGTGCGAAAATGTCTAAAAGCAAGTGCTTAAGTTTGAATGATAAACTTAAATTTATCAGTGAAGTCGATAGCGACATTGCCGACTATAGAAACAAATTTTCTGTATAACGAAATTTGATTTTTTCATATGATTCCTCTGTTGGTTTCAATAAGATCAATAATCATCCTGAGAAGTCAAGCTTCATCCAAGATGATGTTAATATAGAGCTCTTGAATCGCTGCAATACGAAAGAACATATTTGCAGATTTCTTCAATTGCTAACCTACTATATTGAAGTATAAATTCACAGACTATATCGACAGATGACTCCTACAACTCTTTTAAGAAGGAAATGGCCTTTCAGCTCTTGCAGAATGACAAGTCTACCTCTTTGAAATTCCATAGGTTTTTCAATTTCATATAAAGAAACCGCAGCTTTCTTGAGTTTACGCTTTTCGAGGAGAATTTCTCATATTTCCACAACAAAATATCCGATCTAGAATTCAAAAGGATAGCTTCTTCAGAAATCGTCAATTCAATCTAGCTGTAATTTTGCAACAAATGTTCGATACCAATTCAAAGCAAAAACTTTGTGCGAGTTCCTTAATGCAACCATGGAAAAGTCTACCGTTATATCGAAAACACATTTCAATATTTCCATGAAAAAAATGTAATGAAATGGAGTTTGAGAATGTAAATTCGCGAAGTGAGCGATAATGCAAATTTTCAAAAGGACTGTGATATCATAACCATAGAATTTTGATTTTAAACTTATCGATTTTTTACCAATTTCGTTTTCTGAATAATTTCCAGAATATAAATATTCTGATCTTGCTGGGATTTTGCATTCATTTATTCGGTATCAATCTCAAGTCCTATACAAAATTTTGAAGTAATAGCATTATTGCTCCATCAATGAAACTGCTTAGGGATTTGCTTAAATTTTTTTTTTCATATAGTGTAGACTGATTATATTATAGCCTAACAGTATGATCACATCTTCATCTATGCCAATCTGCATACTTCGTATTAAACATAATACTTTTTCTGATATTTTCAAAATTTTCAGCATTATATCCGTGAAAGCGAAATCATTCGCCGACAGGGAAATAAGATACACCTTGAAGGCGCAAGGCCAAGGAGCTGGTACCTTCAATATCGGCCCAACATCCGGAATTGTTAAATTGGCGAAAGAATTGGATTTCGAAGATCTCAGGCAACCTCATGTTTATTCACTGGTGGTTACAGCTACAGAAGATTCAGGAGGTTTTTCCACATCTGTTGAGGTAATAGGATTTTTACTTTCTTAGTCGAAATATGCCATGAAGAAATATTGATAACAGCTCTGTTGATTCAATTTAATACTTGTCGCGTTAGGAACTAATGAATCATAACAGAAACTTGTTATAGCATTACCCTAGCTGGGTTGCAGCATTACCAAGGTGTTGATGGTCGGGATAACTGGCCAAATCAGATGATTAAATTTAGGTTTGAACGTTGTGTATTGAAATTTTTCTTCAATCATTCATTCACTGATTTATAATTCGCAATACGAAGGAAACTTGTGACCGTTCTTTTTTGGGATTTAGCGGAAAAACAACTTAAATTTCGAATATTAAAGGGAGATATCTGATCAATAAAATAGAGTACCAAAACTTTTTCTTTCAATTATTGAAAAAATCAATTGCATCATCAGAATTTATCTCACATCCATGTCAAGACAGGAAGTAGAAATCGGTTTTTCTTCTATGAAGTCATTAGATTATATTCAGCTATCGAAAAAATATCGATATCTATTTTTCTGATAGCTCATTCTTCAAAAATAAATTAAATTTAACAATCTTCCTTGGTGAAGCCCAAATAGTCACAAAATAAGTGGGTAATGTTCGTTTCTATGAATGAACTTCATTGCGTTTCTATTGTTTTATGTTGATATTCAATGTATTGATTTATTGAAAAAATTTTTGCTGCCAGATTTTCGGGATCAAAATCAATCGAAAAGAAATAATTCATTCTTCGGAGAATAAATCGAACCGTGTTCATAGAGACTGAATCAAATTACACGCATAAATTCATTCGAATTGAGTTCGACTGGCCACAAATTCAATTAATGGGCAACCGTACAAATTATATTTTGAAACAGCATTTTATCACAGCTGAATTTCGATGAAAATCGTATTATCTTTTACAATGCAGCATCAATTTGAACTGAATGAACTCTTAATTTACTTTATCAGAAATATTACATACTTACCTTCAGATGCATGAAATTCACTACCTACTCTCTGCCTGATAAACGAAATATTGGCAATTATTGCCAATTGGTTTAATCCGAAGCTCTTAACTTTCATTTCTGACTAAGAAGGGAATTTTTGTCATTTATATTCATTGCTCTGTCTAAAATAACTTTCGGCTACAGTAACGAAACCGATATAAAACGTATTTGACTCAGATAACGTACGAGCCAAAATGCTGCTCAATGAAAGCCAGTATATATATAATATGATTTTTGAATATTGATTTGGTAGGTAAGAAAACTCCAAGTGTTGCTCTGTAAATAGAGTTTTTATTTTAAACTCAAATTCAATCAACATTAAAGCATATTTACCTGTAAATAGAGAAACGACAATTTAAGTTTATCCTTTCTACCAATATTTACTATTTACAGGCCAAATTCAATAATTCAACAAAATCTATTTGAAATTTCAATAATTCTCATTTTGACATAAATCACTAACAGTAACTAAGGTAATTCTCATAGCTTATTAGATCCAAATATGTTTTATATCCCCCCCGGTTGGGGAGAAAATTGATCATCAAATTTTCCCTTCATTTATGAATAATTTTTTTCATTTTCTCCTCTCACTTTATCTGTAGTTACTGGAATAAGTTTAGTTATATGGAACAAATTGGACTCTGATTTTTTATGGCCTGTATCCACTCTATATATGGAATTCGAAATTTTTTCTGTAATTTGGTATGGTCCAATTCTCAACTCTTCCAATTTCTTTCTATTGAGTTTGTTGCTATTTTCAACATACACCCAGTTTCCTACTTCAAGTTCGATATGTTTTCTATTTCTGTCAAATATTCTTTTATTGTAGTTATGCGACTTGATTGTATTCTTCAAAGCCGTCTCTTTATCTTTAATCCAATTATCTTCAGATATCTCATTTTTCAATTCCCTTGGTACAATTGTAGTATCTACACCATACAATAAGTATTTTGGTGTGAAACCAGTGACTGAGTGTATAGTCTCATTGTATTTATTTACACACTCCTGAGCAACGGTTGTCCAAGCTCTTCTCTCATTTTTTTCGTTTATTTTGCATCTTATTTTATTAACTAATGTTTGATTCAACCTTTCGTTCAATCCATTAGAGAATGGTGCATTTACTGCAGTAAATATCATTGTGATTCCTTTTTCATTCAAATATTCCTTGACTTCTGTTGAGTTTATTCCTGCATATTGGTCAGTAAGCAATAATCCAACATCTTCTGTTTCTGATACTTGGCTTACTAGCTTAATAAAGTCTTTAGCATTTTGTGTTTTTGATGTTATAATAAATGCATATCTTGTGAAGTGGTCTACTAAAAGATGTAGATATTTCTTTGTTGATCGTGAACCTCCAAAACCTCCAATCGTATCTATCGATATTATTTCGAAAGGCTTTGTGGCTGGACCTAAGTGCGACATAAGACCAAATTTTTCTTGGCCTCTTGATTTATTTTTAATACAAATTTCACAGTTTCTGCAGACTTCCTTTATGTTTCGCGTCAAATTTTTTGCGGTATATATTGTACTGATTGTTCTTTGCATTTGTTCGATACCAATATGACATAAATCTTCATGTATCTTTTTTATTAATTTTATACTGAACTTTTCGCTAAGAATAATTTTGTCCTTCCTTCTATTTTTTCTGTAATATATTTCATGTTTTTTAGTTATGTTCTTCATTTTCTTTTGTATTTCTCCATTGCCATTTTGGTCTTTAAGAATGTCTTCTAGTTTTACAATATTTACAATTTTCAATTGTTCCTCTTCATTATCATTTATTTCTAAAACTGGGTTTCTACTTAAGCAATCCGCTTCTACATTGTCTTTTCCAGGAGCATATTTAATTTTGAAATCATATTGAGATAAGTAGAATGTTAAGTCGCCTAATTCTTCGTCAGTTCTTGATTTTAAATTTAAATTTTCAAGTGGTTTATGGTCACTATAAACTGTGAATGATCTGCCTAATAACCAGTATTGCCAGTATTTTATTGCCTCTTTTATTGCAAGACATTCTAAATATATCGTCTTTTTTCTCTTTTGCGACTCATTCAGTTTTTTTGAGAAATAGGCCACTGGTTTTTCTTTTCCATTGAGTTGAATTTGTTTTAATATAGCTCCGATTCCTTTTATTGATGCATCCGTGTATATATTTATTGGTAAATCCTTATCAAATATTTCTAACACTGGTTGTGAGCATAAAATGGTTTTTATTTTTTCGAATGAATTTTGGCAATCTTCAGACCAGACAAATTTTTGGTTCTTTCTCAAAAGGTTATGCAAGGGTTCCAGTATCATTGCAATTCCCGGAATGTATTCATGATAAAAGTTCACTTTTCCCAAGAACTGTCTGATATTTTTTTGTGTTTTTGGAGTAGCAAAATTCTTTATTGAGATGAGATTATCATTCAGTGGTCGAATTGAATTATTTTCAATTATATGGCCCAGATATTTAACCCTATTCGATGCGAATGAACATTTCGTAAATTTCAATCTGAAACCTTCTCTCTTTATGGCCTCCAATAATTGTGATAGATGGTCAATATGTTCACCAAACGATTTTGAAAATATTAAAATATCATCTATATAATTTACTGCGAATTCCGTAAGTTCATTTTTTCTCAATATATTGCTCAATATCCTCTGGAATATTGCTGGCGATGTTTTTAATCCGAAAGGTAAGCATGTCCATTGGTAATGTCCTTCTTGTGTCACAAATCCGGTTTTTTTTCTATCTTCCACACGCAGAGGAATAGACCAAAATGCTGAGTTAATATCTAGAGTAGTGAAAAACTTACAATTTCTTGTTTTTATCATCAAGTCTTCAATTAACGGGAACGGTTGAGCCTGGGGTACAACGATTTTGTTCAGATCTCGAAAATCTATACATAATCTCGATTTTTTTCCTTCTCCTTTTTTGAAGGCCAAGGTGACTGGTGCTGCAAAAGGGCTATAGGATTCTTCTATTAAATTTCTATCTAGTAGTTTCGAGATTTGTTCTTCAATTTCCATTTTATCTTCAATCGAACATCTGTATGGTCTTTTACTGAAGTATTGTTCAGTTAATAGGTCAATTCTTGCTTCATATTCCTTTACAGTACCTATGTCATATTTATCTTTAGCAAATATGGTTTTGTATTTTTCAACCAACTTTCCTATCTCTTCTTGTTGATTGCAGGTTAGATTATCCATTTTCATATCAAAATTTTTTTCTTCAACATGTTCATTAAAATTCACCAAGCAGTCATCTTTGATGCTTCTGTCTGTAAATGTATATTCTATTTCATCACTATTTTGATGATCTTTTTCTATTATTTCATTTTCTTCTTCTGAAAGTGTGTCCTTTTTTTGTGATATTCTTAAATTTTCATCTTGATTCAGTTTGAATGTTTTTATCAAATCCAATCCAACTAAGAAATCATAGTGAAAATTATCATCTTCCACAATGTAGACATCGACTTTCTTTTCAATTTCAAATATTTTTATTTTCAAAGTTGTCAAACCGCTCGTTTTCTTAACACCACTAATGGTTACTAAATTTGGATTATTGAAAATATTGATTTCTGTCCTTTTCAGCTTCAATAATTTGGAATTTATTATAGAAACATTAGATCCTGAATCATATACTCCAATTATTTCCAATTTATCTTCAAGTAGCAGTTTGATTTTTATTAGTGGTGTAGTTGTTAGTTTTTTGAATGGGAATGTATTTCAGCTTCAATTACTGTATTATTAATATTCTTTAATCCATAATTTTTTCTTTGCACCGGTTCATTTTTGGATCTAAACCAGCAACTGGATTCTGAATGGTACAGACTTTTATTTTTCAAATCTTTGCAGATACTACAAGGCTTTTTTTCATCAGTTTTCTCTTTGAAACTTCCTTCTTTCCTGAAATTTCTTTTTGTAACAAGGTATTCTAATTTTCCAAGCTCGTTAAATAGATATTTTGTTTCCAGCATCTCCTCTCTATCGATTTTTTCAGCAATATAATCTGGTAAACCTGCTACTATGATATCAATCAATATACCTTGATCCTTTATATTTCTAGCCTCCAGCAATAACCTTTCTTTTTTTACTGCATAGTCTAATAATGATCCAGCTTGATATTTAAAAGACAATGCATACCTGCTATTTTGCCATCCTTTGTTTGCATATGATGCTTTGAAGCTATCTCTCCAGATTTCCCAACTAGATTGTAGACTGTGTTTTATTATCATTGCACTATACCAATCCAGACAGGATTTTTCAAGAAAATCTCTTAAAATTTCAATTTTCTCTTCATCCTTCTTGATTTCCCATCTTGAGCATTCTTTTTCGAAAGAATTGAGCCATTCATGAACGTTGCCCTTTCCAATAAATTTTTCCAATACGAATTTCACAGACGATGTCCTCAAATTGGGTCTCTCACTATAGTTTTTATTATGGATCATGGATTCCAATGCCTTTACCACCTGATCTGTAATTGATTTTTCAGTTATATTCGATTCATCATGCTGATCACCTATGATTTCTTCTGGGTATTGGCCTCCAATCATAACATTTCCATCAGTATCCCAATAGGCTTGCTTTATATCTTCAGTTATCCTGATGTATACATTCCTTTTTTGGTTTCTTCTTTTCAATGTGTTCTCATTTTGACATAAATCACTAACAGTAACTAAGGTAATTCTCATAGCTTATTAGATCCAAATATGTTTTATATATATAATATTCTTTTGGAATTTAGAGCTAAAATAATACAATACATAAAACAAAAACAAAAATTCCTAACTGAGGTTAGTGCAAAACGGGGTACCCTACTATTTTTTCGTATGACACCAGAGCACGGGGAAAAACCCCAGTAGAAAAAAGCCTGTCTCGTCGTTCCAACAAAAATAACAATTGAAAACTATTTGAATATTGAAGGATTTCTTCTTTATTTAGTCCAACCGATAACCCTCTACAAGATGCCTTCGGAATTCTGAATCTGAAATGAAAAAATCGAAGCAGAAAAAAGGAACAGAAGAATAAAATGACCGAAACTCTACTAAATCGATTTGAAATTCACAACCCAATTCAAAAACGACTCTGTAACTTCATGTATAGCCCTTAAGCCATCCTGAAATTTAAATATTGGACAATTATTTATCAGATGTTCTATAGTCTCCCCTACTTCTCCGCATTCGCAACTAGGACTCTCAACTGAATTCCACTTGAAAAGCATGCTATTACAACGGCCATGGCCTGTTTTTATACGATTAAGAATAGTCCAAATTTTCCTTGGAAAATCAAATCCAGGAACTTTATTGTTTTGAATATTACATGTGTTCCACTCGCATTGCCAAATTGTTTTATCGTTTTCATTCGAGGTCAGAAAATAATTGGACGAAAATGGTTAATATGATTTTATTCGCGGAACCTTATTATCTGAATTATAGGAAACCATTTTAAATGAATTTGTAGAAGAATTATATTTATCCCAAACTTTCAAAGTAAGGGCCTCTCCACGGATATGTGGAGCAGATCTGTGCCGAGCACTGAAGATAAGTGCTTCAAGCACAAAGCACTAAGCCTTATTGAAAAGTCATTTTTTAAGGAATGCTCGCGATTACCAAGCACTTTTGGAAAGTAATTTGTTCACACGAGCACTGAGCACTAAGCACTTTTCTGAATGCATTTTCTAAATGAACCTTTGTATTTTCCACCCAAATGTCTCTTAGTTCGAAATTTTGATTTTGATGTCTTTGATTTTTTCTTTTGAGTGATATCGTGTTTTGAACTGGGCATAATTGAAATTGACAATAGTTTTCTTTAAGCAAGTCTAACTAGAGCACTAGAAAGATAGGTATGCCAGACAGGCTGACTGGGTCCAACCATAGACTCGAAAATTACAGATGGTACTGTCAATTTCTCAGTTATTGTGCTCTATTGTTAGTTGCGTGCTTTTTTTGAAGAAAAGTTAATAGAAAGTATTGATTTTTTATTCAAAACAATAAAGTTGGAGACTAGGCAGGTAAGCATAAGCATTTATTCGATTACAGATTTCATTTCATTCGAATTGTTCTGTAATTTTCGAATCTGTGGTTGGACCCAGCATGGCTGTCTGGTATACTCCCCTTTTCAGAGCCTTAGTCTAACATTGTCGTTCACAGACAAATATAAAATTACCATGACGTCGTATGAAAAAAATTGGAAGAAAAGCATGTGGTCTCGAATCAGAAACTAAAATTCCAAAAGTTATAGAAAGGCAATGACGTCTTGGCAACAAATTAGATGGAATTTTTTGTGGCAAAGCTAGAAAAAAATGCTGTCTGCTAGGATAAAACGTTTTCTGAGCTCTTTATATATCATTTATTAAGTGAATAGACTGTAACTTGAATATTCGACAATAAAACTCTTGAAATAATCATTATAAAACTTGAATACTATACCAAAAAAATAATGTATTGTTCCATAAAATTTCCCAAAAAAATTTCTCCCTACATCATCACAATTTGTTCTCCGAGTCATAATAATGAGAACATTAAGACTTGTTCCATTCCATAACATACATCGAGATCGTTTTTTAACACCAGAGTTATAATGAAGAAAAAATATAACAACTTAGATATCCATAGAGGTGGACCGAAAAACAAATTATATTTTAGTTCTTTGTCTATTCCAATCAGGCGAAAGTCCGTCATTTTCATGTTCCGCGATTCCATAAAGCATAGTGCTTGATAATTTCTGAAAGTACTTGGGAGCACTGCGGTGCTTAGGAATACTTTTTCGGATTACTAAGCACTAATCCCTTTCAAAAAACTCGCAAAGCACCAAGCACTAAGCACTGGTTCAATCTAGTGCTCGCGAGCACTAAGCACAGGACTTCGGCACAGCTCTGATGTGGAGACACAATTTTTGAAAGCCGGTATAATAATACAATGTCACGAAGATACTCATCCTATTTCTTCTTCCAGTTAACTATTCGAGTCACAGACGTCAACGACAATGCCCCAAAATTCGAGTTACCAGATTACCAGGCCCATAACGTAGACGAAGACATTCCTCCTGGAACCAGCATCCTCAAAGTCAAAGCCATGGACGCTGACAGTGGTGCCAACGCAGAAATTGAATACCTTGTATCTGACGACCATTTCAGTGTAGACCCAAGCGGAATCATCTCCAACAATAAACAACTAGACGCAGACAACAATAACGCATATTACGAATTTGTCGTAACAGCTAAAGACAAAGGCGAACCTGCCAAAACAGGAACAGCAACTGTCAGGGTGTACACGAAGAATAAAAATGACGAAGAACCGAAGTTTTCTCAGCAAGTGTACACTCCGAACGTTGATGAAAATGCTGGTCCAAACACTTTGGTGACAACAGTTGTAGCTTCAGATAAAGATGGTGATAATGTTAGATTTGGTTTCGTTGGTGGTGGAACAAGTGCTGGCCAGTTTGTCATAGAAGAAATTACTGGTGTGATCAGGTTACACAGTAAATCTATAACTTTAGACAGAGATAAGTACGAGTTGAATGTGACAGCTATGGATGATGGAGCTTGTTGTGTCAATGGTGAATCTACAATTCATACAAGCACAGCTGTTGTAGTTGTCTTCATAACTGATGTTAACGACAATAAGCCAATATTCAAAGATTGTGGTACTTATTACCCGAAAGTTGAAGAGGGTGCACCAAATGGTTCTCCAGTTATCAAAGTACACGCTACTGATGAAGATAAGGGTGTTAATGGGCAGGTTAAATATTCTATTGTGCAACAACCGAATCAGAAGGGTACTAAGTTTACTGTAGATGAGGAGACGGGAGAAGTGACGACGAATAAAGTATTCGATAGGGAAGGAGATGATGGTAAATTTGTTTCGATAACTGTGAAGGCTACGGATCAGGGAGAGCCGTCGTTGGAAGGTGTTTGTTCGTTTACTGTGGAGATAACGGATGTTAATGATAATCCACCACTTTTTGACAGACAGGTAAGATATTGCAGGTATCGAACATACAGTATTTTCCTTTAAGTTGGCTTAGACGTTTTAGGAGAACTAGTGAATATTTTGTTCTGAAATTTTAAGTGGAGCCTTGAGGATGAAGGAACTCTTCTCCTAAAATATTTTCAAGGCGACAGTGTTGCCACGTCTATCTCAAACGCATAAATACTTTCTTATTTCAAATGGAACTATATTTTTATTTATGTATCGATTCAATACCGAATTCGCAGTATAACCTACTAAAAAATTTCTCTGCCATGCACTGTTGCCAAGTTATGCATACATTCTTGAAATTTTTGACATCTGCATTGCCAGTTTGGAAATGCAATATCTGGATTATTTTCTATGCGAACGGAACAAAACTCAGCAGTCTCATAAAAGAGAATCCATGCATTCATATGGTATATTGTATTTTGATACATTCTAAGGTTCTTCGAAAATTTTAATCCTGAGTTTTGATATTTTAGGCGAAGAGTTCCTTCATCCTCAAGGCTTTACCTAAAATTTCAAAACGAAATGGTCACTAGTTTTTCAAAAACTTCTAATAGGCCAACTTAGAAGGAAAACCCTGTAAATCATAGAGTTGACTCAGAAAGAGAATATGTTTTCTTTTTATTTTCATCACATATTCAATTTACCTCAACATCATCTACATAAAAGTTTATTAACAACAATTTCAACACAAATATTCCAAAAAAATAGAATAAATACCATAAAAATCATGAGAAACCACATCGTACGAAGAGCACGATTGTGATACACCTTGTACTAATTTCTAGAGATGCTTTTACTATCATTTTGTTGTTAGGTTCGATGAGAACCTGACAGTTTCTCATAAATTTATGACGTCATTCTTCTAACCTTACCTTACCAACCAGACAATCATTCTGAGGGTTAGGTTGATGAGGACCCAACAGATTTTTGTCAATCCATGCGTTGGGAGTCATTTATTCATTAGGGTGTGGTTTTCAGAGATGATTTTCTTCAAATCAGCAGCAAAATTGTTTAGTTTTTCTCTATACTTAGTTGTGTTTCCACTTTTTAAGTAAGTTTTCGAGTACAACTTTGACACCCTGTATCTTGAAAACTATGAATTTCCAGAACTACATTCATGGGAACTTTATTTTAAGAAAGATCTGAATCACCCCCTTGAATCTTTCGTATCAATTCAGGAACACCCTGTATTAACTTTTAACTGCTAGCTCAATTTCAGAATACATTTCATATTCATTTTTAGGTTAATAAATATATCCGCTTCAATCAATTGAAAGCTAAAGAAACTGTTCACCTAGTCTGTCATATTCTGTTTCACTTTTATGACTTCAGGAGACTTCCTATTTTTTATGTAGTTTCTATGTTTTTGCAACGTCTCCTCTATCCAACTTCTAGATCCTGCCCCTGTAAGATTCGAAACAGCTAATCAACATAAACTAATTATCATTTTTTGTAGAAATACGTCGAAAACGTGAAGCAAGATGCCAGCATAGGTACCAATATTCTTCGAGTGTCGGCATCTGACGAAGATGCAGACAACAATGGCGCCATAGTTTACTCACTGAGTAGTGCAGATAGTCAAAGAGCCGATCTTGAGTATTTTGAAATACAACCCGAATCAGGGTGGATAGTTTTGAAAAAACCGCTAGACGTAAGTATTAATAGCTGATAAAATGCGCCAAAATAATTATTACTAATGATAATTGTGTGTGGTTGAATGGAGAAAGTGTTTTGTGTGATAATACTCACCATATTTGACCTTGATGGGTTGAAAAGGTTTCAAAACTCCTGAAGACTCAAGTCTTCATTACCATCAAGTTCCAGATTTGGTGGTCTGATTCGTTTTAGCGATGCTGTGGAGCAACTGATGGCCATCCCTAGGTACGAGTGGAATAGCGCTTCTTTCTTCATTTACAGTGCACCTTACTTTCAGTTGCTCTCATCAACCGGTCTTCAGAGACCGATTGCACTGATCTCTATATTTTATTATTCAATGAGTTTTTTATACGGCACACCTTGCATAAACATTCAGTATACTTATACTGTATTCTTGAACTGTTTTTAGTTTTGTACTGGCCAATTAATGAACTGCTATAATCGAATTAAATTTTGCAATATTTGTTTACAAAAAGTCAACAGGATCAAGAAATTAAAAGGACAATTATTAAAATAACTATTATACAAATGTACTACAGTAAATAGTGGTAAATAAGAAATGTTATTTTGATATTCAAAGAAAAATGCATTTTCAATATAAATGATCGGATGTTTATTCCATGTCGTTAATAGTGGAGAATAACATCAGGCACATGACCACCACGATCACGCTTACAGGACTATATCCTTTTAATGAAATTTTCCATAACCCTATGCCCTATGTCCTCGATAGCCTCACGTATTCCATCTTTGAGGTCTTGAATCGACGCTGGGCTATTGGCGTAGACCTTCTCCTTCACGTGGCCCCGAAGGAAGAAGTCGCAAGGTGTTGAATCACAAGATCTCGGTGGCCAATTGTGATCACCTCTTCGAGAGATAACATGGTCCGGAAACTTTTCCTGTAAAAGATCAATGGTTTCGTTGCTTGTGTGGCACGTAGCACCGTCTTGTTGAGAGTAAACGTTGTCCAGATCAATACTATCCAATTTCCAAAGAACGACGAGGAATGGACAAACCTGGGTTTTCTTCAACACTTTCGGCTACAGCAGCAATATTCTCGGCTGTTCTTGAGCGACGTGCACGGGTTTTATTCTTCACATTACCAACTTGTCCAAAAGCTCAAATTTTTTTACCAATTTCTTTACTGCGGTCCGACAAGGTGCTTCACGGCGACCCAAAAATGTTCGAGTTTTACGAACCGTCTCTGCCAAATTTTCACTATTTTTATAGTGAATTCTAATAATTTCAATGCGTTCTTGAAGCGTGTATCGTTCCATTTTTATTAATGGCGTAGTTTCTACTGGTCAAATGTCAAAAAATGACAGCCTCGAACGTGACATCTACCGAAATAGCGGGCTATTCAAAATAACACCTCTTATTGGAAAAACCTTTACATTTGTATTGAAGTTGTTTTAATGATCGTTCTTTTAATTTCTTGATTTTGGTGACTATTTAAAGGCCTTATCATCAAATTTGTCACGGCGTCTCTGGAATAGATATTAACTATTTTACAGAAAAATATGTGAAGTAATAATTAATTAATAATTTAATTGTTTCATATTGAAAGTTCATAAATTGGCCTAGACACAAAACCTACTCAGTTATCCTTTTATAATTTGGAGTAGCAAGGAAGCTGTTTTGTTTTTGGGTCAGCTAGAAAGCTGGCCAGCGTCAATTTTTTTTGTCAATCAACAGTGGTGTGATTTTGTGGAGAGATGATTTTTGCAGCCATCGTTTTTAACACTGTATTTTTGATATTTTTGAGTGATTTTTTGCAGGAGGATTTAACTAACCATTTAAGTATTTTGGTCACGAGTGCCGCAGGAGGTAGGTTTTTGAAACCCATGGGGTGGGCACCTCTTGCGGCACTCAGACATTGTGACATTTTTAACTTGTGTATGGGGCGGCGTACTAACACAATAACCGCATTTCGAACGATGCGAGAAAAAACGTCCAACGGTTTTTGAAGGTCGTTAAAAAAATTGGACCAAGAAGATTTTTGCACATCCTTGCTCCCGCCCCAGCCCACTTTTTAAAACTTTTTTTGCATGTGATGCCTGCTTAAAAAGTTTTATTTCGATTCAAGTGTTATGTACTATAGATTTTCATTTCGTTTTGTTCAAATGCACCTTTCTGTTGTTCGGCGTCCAAAATCGCCCACATGGATACAGGGATGCTATTCAGTAAGTAGGTGTCTGGCAATTTTAATATAACTCGAGTATCATCTAATGCAGAGTTGCCAGGACACTAGAATCGAGCTTCGCTGGTAGCCGCCCCTTATTTCCTTCCTGCAGATTTGCTTCTTTAGGTACTGAGCTGTTTTTATTGGGCACCATTTGGTTGTTGGCGTTGCGGCCAGTTCTGGTTATACACCTATTAAATTTTCAGATGCGGGTTTTTCGAATTTTAAAATGGAATTATTGATTCGAGGGAATAGGGGGCGTGCAATCCGGTTTTTGCTAATTTTCCAATTAATTTAAGTTGTGTGATTGAGTTATAATTTGGTTCATATATTCTGTTGATTGAATGTGTTATGTTTGGTTTTTCCCACGTGCCCTGACCTGACCGTGCCCGTATTTAGAGAGACAGGTACCGACTGCGCGTGCGCGCTTCGGACAAAGGAGTACCACCCTCCTCCGCGGACGTGGACGTAGAATTAGACGTCGTAGACAGGAACAATAAGCCGCCTTTATGGGATGTCAACTCGTACGGCCCCATTCACATCAGAGAAAATGTCACAGTGGGTACAATAGTGACTTCGGTGAAGGCCAGGTTGGTATAGCCGCGTACTTATGCGGTGAAAAAGACGTGGCGCCGGCCACGGATCGCTGAAGGGTGGGATTAAATGATGTGTTACGAGAGATTAAGTCGCGAATTGGGGTATATCCAGGGCCGGTGTCACGTATTCCCAACCTCTGTCCAATCCGTCCACCAGTTTCCATCGTAAGTTAACACAAGTGCTCTGTTCCCGCGCGTGGCAGCGAGAGACCTACAAGTTGGAGGCCACTGCCCAAGATAAAGGCTTTCCACCCTTGTCCCGATCTGTGGAGGTGCAGATAGACGTAGTGGACCGCGCTAACAACCCTCCCGTCTGGGATCACGTGGTTTACGGTCCAATCTTCATTCGAGAGAACCTCCCGGTCGGGGCCAAGGTCGTGTCAGTCAAGGCAAGGTCTGTCCAGAACAAAAATTATCCGTGTGCGCTGTGCGGTAGCACGACGCTGCACGGCGCCTACTCTTCGTCTGTTTGTGCACGCTTCACCCGCGGGGCAGCACGGAAGCCCTCGCCTAAAACCACCACCCCTATAACAACGACACTGCGGGCTTTCAGGGGTATATAACAGCAGCATTTTTACATACATACAATATACATATCGTATACATACAGGTGTTTTATCGATTACTCTTTATATGCTTTCTGTGCAAATAAAGATAATTTCGACCATGTTAGCAAAACCAAGCCTCAGAAAGAATTCTCAGTTCTGTGAAGATTATACTTATTCGATTCTCTAAAAGAGAAAATGAATGAGAAGACACTTCTTGTAAGGTCATTTTCAATGAAAAATTTTGCATAATATGAATGAAATATAATTGATTCCTGAAAAATTTAATTATTACCATTGGAGGATCAATACAAAAAAGGTTGATCAGTGTGACAATCCATGTTCTTGATTTACCAATACTTCAATATACTTGTAATAACTATTTCAAAAAATTATTAATTTTAAATTACTTATTAATTATTAATATTATTAATTTAAAGTTCTGAAATTGCGTCAAGCACTCAAACTCCCCTGTACGGAAAGCACATACAATTGTTCATAAAACACCCTGTATTCATAAGGTCAATCCTAGGTTCTTTGAGGCTAAACATTACATACTTTGATTTCTTGATAAAATCTTCTACACAAGCAAAAGTGTTTCACAACTTGGTCATTTCATTAAGACTTTACATTTCACTTTATAAGTTATTTTTTGAAAATTACAATATAAATTCAACATTTCATTCTACAGTTCAATGCATGTTATTACTAATGAATTAATGAATTATTAACAATAATAACGACTAGTTGAGCACGTTAGAGAAACGCTTAAAAATAATTAAAACTAATAATTCACTTTATTATAGAAACTTAAATTGTCCCTTCCTTAGTTGTGTACAGCAAATTAAACTGAATCTGTTGCGTAATTTCTCTTGTCTAAATATTAGAATTGATGATAATTTTTTCTTATAACCCTATATTTATTACTTAATTTTTCTTTTCGTCATCTTTTTTGAATTGTTGTTTTATAATCTTCTAATATCATTCTCTTCTTTCATAACTTTTGACTTTGTTTCCATAAATTAATATTCTGTGACATTCTATAAAATAGACAACCGTTTGATCATTTATGTTTTTGTATTCAGTTTTCTAACTTTGTTTTAAGATTTATTTGAATAATAGTTCTCTTGAGTATTCTTTTCTAGCTAGGTACTTACATTCATAATAGTAATCATATTAACTGTTTTATTTCTGACTATCAAATATCCATAAGCTCAACGAACTCAACTAGCGTATAGTTCGAAATCTCTAATTTTTCATAATTTTTTATTTCGCCCACAATGATCAAACATTTTGAGGTCGACTGCGTTGAGAAAATTTCAATGAAAGAAGACATTTTAGCTGCTGCGGCGTGTCGTCGTCTTCAGATCCAATCCTTAGTAGTTCTGGGTGTGTTTAGTCCTTCCTGTTGTTCCTTAAAAGGACACTTTGAATGTTGTTGATGCGCTGACACCACACGCAATAACTCACAATCAACAGCTTGGGGCAGAGGGTAAATGCATACTTCAACAACATTCGGGGTCCAATTCATCATTACCCATCATCCATCAGTTCTAGATTTAGTTTATTACATTCATTCAGATTTTGAATCAACTTCCTATCTGAAAAGAAAAGAAAAATGCCTAAATATCTGAATTTTGAATCCAGCATATATCGATCAGATTTTAATGTCATTCATTTACAATGACACCAAATAAAAAATAATAATAATAAAAATAGGAATTTGAATCAATATTTTAGACATTTGAAATTTATAAAGATAAGTAAAACAATCATAACTAAAAGTAATTTGAAAACAGTTTCAGGACGAAAAACCTTGGCAGTAAACTGAATAATTTTGATAGAAAAAGTGAATTTTTTCAAGTCGGCACCAATTTTTCCAAAATCATTTTTGCATGGATAAATAGTTTTAATTTTGAAAAGTGCCGACTTTTCATTCGATTTTCGTTAGTGTAGGTAAATTTATGGTTGCATGATGCATTTTTTTCAAAAGGAGAAAAATTTGAATTTTGAAGTATCCATGGTGAAAGTTTTCACGTATTCTTATATGGAATATTTTGATAGGTTTTTCAAAAACGAATATTTGAATATTTTATTTCTCGCGTTCTAAATTTTTCACCCATTTTCATCCTGGTTTTTCGACTCACGTAACACATTTTTTCTGACTTTTGTATTTTTCACCATGAATACTGATCATTTTATAAAATTGTCGGTATTTTTGCATGCGGCTGATCAGTTTTTGTAGGCCATATTGTTTTCATTTGAAAACATTTTGCTTTTTGTTCGTGACACAATTTTTAGTTATGACGAAATACAGATCGACATTCATTAGGAAATTTTTGGATTGATGAACATTTTTTCATGAATTTTATCTATCTAGCTCTGGAATCGAGAATAATCCAACGGTGTTTTACCGTCTTATGCCTGGATCAACAGCTCAAACGAATAAGTTCCATACTTTTTATTTGCAACAAAGGCCCGACAATGGTTTTACATGGGCTGATATTAAAGTCAACCACCCACTTGACTACGAAACTATCAAGGAGTATAACCTGACCATACGTGTTGAGGTTTGTATTTTGTCATTGATTTATGGATTTATTTCAGTTGTAGGGGGCAATTTCATGGAAAGCAAAATAAGAATAATCAAATGCCCCCCAGATTAAACTACAGTGGAACTTTCTTATAACGAAAGCAAAAATCCGCAAAAAATTCTTTATAGAGAAATTTCGTTATACAGAAAATTTGTTTCTATAGTCGGCAATGTCGCGGTCGACTTCACTGATAAATTTAACATTTTCATTCAAACTTAAGCACTTGTCTTTAGACATTTTCACACAACTTTTCACACTAGCGTAATGGTTAGATTGAAACCAAACAGCCAGGGGTGTATTTAAAACTGTTTCAGAAGGATCTCTCTGCCCGCCGTAATGATTTAGTTTGAGGTCGGGATTTATTAGGTACGTCCGGAAAAATTTCGGAAAAAACCCACCCTTAGGAATACATTCTTACCAATACCCATTCAAAGAGTGATGTTCTTTGAATATTTCATTATAGAGAGAATTTACTTTGTTTCTAAGGGTGTTTTCAACATGGAATTTGGATTCAAGGTGCAATGTCTTGTATGAAATTCGTTATACGGAGAAATTCGTTATACAGACTTTCGTTATAGGAAGTTCCACTGTATTTAAGTCTTACATTTGAGTGATGCAATGAATTATATATCGACTTTTTACTGATAATGAACTACTAAAAGTTATCCTTGAACACAATTACTGTCCTATGATATACAATATATTCACAAAATATGTGGCAATGGATAGTTTGTGAAGAAATTTTATAAAAAATAATATCTGTGAATATAGGTTTACAAAAATATGTTTCCCACATGCATAGTTTGAAAATTTTTCATTTTTTTGCTATTCATGTTCTTGATTCTTCATTTGCAAAACGAAGATGGAATTAAGAAGATGAGTTTTTTGTTGAACTCAAAATTAAAGCAACGTATACAGAATTGATCAATAATGATGAATTTTTATGCATGATTCCTTCCTATTTTATTGTGTACTTGTTCCTTGTGAACATTACATATCAAAACTGTCGTGAATACAACCTGTTTTTCATAATGTCACTTTGCGAAACAATTGTTCTAACACTACTGCATTTTTGTGGATATCTGTATATTGAATTTTCATTAAAAAATATTAATATTGGTAACTTCACACTTATTTCATTCTCTATTGCTTAGACATAATTTTTGATCGTTTTCCTAGTGTTTGTTGGATGTATCAGTGTTAAATGGTGATTTATTTTCTAGAATAATGGTGCCCAACAATTGGCTTCAGAAGCAACAGTTTACATCCAGTTGGAAGACGTTAACGACGAGATACCACTTTTCACAGAAAGAGAACAAGAAACTGTGCTAGAAGGCGAGCCAATAGGAACCAAGGTCACCCAAGTGAACGCTATAGATAAAGACGGCACTTTTCCTAATAACCAAGTACGTTTTCATGCTAAATAAAATAATGAATGAAAATTTACTTTGCATCAAACTCAAATACCTAGTTGTCAAATTTTGTTGAAATCGATAAACCTATAACTAGGTATCACTACTCCTTCTATTAATTAAAAACAATTCGCAATGCCTTATCAAGTGTTTTTGATATCAAAATGCCAGTTTTCTCGAAAAAAGAATCATTATAGTATTCACAATTAAAACCTAATTATGAAGCGAAAATAACGTTACATGTTAGTCAAGCAAAATTTCAAGAGGATAGCATCATCAGAACTATAGAATTATTTTTTTTAATTATTTACTTCTTACATATTTCATTTTCTGAATAATTTCTAGAATTTAATTTTGATTTATATAGTCAAGTCCCATATAAAATTGGAGGTAATAGTCTTATTGCTCCAGCAATGTACGAGCGCACAAAAGCTCCTGCTCAGGGCTTTTCTTAATTTTTATGTAAAACACATTGGCGCATCAGAATTTGCCGTCCAAATGCAAATTTGTCCAGTGCTGTAAAAGTTGGGGTGTAAAACCTTTGTGCAAATTCAATATCCCTGCCACTGGCACTTGCAAGAAAGTAGCTATCAGTGACAATGTATGTACAAAAACTCAATTCTGTTATTCGAAAGGTTTCTGAGATACCGCATGAGAAATCAACAGATGATATACTTATTTAGGAACACCTGTATAGTTTTCTATGGCCTTTTTCTCGAACGTATGATTTAAAAGTGTTTATTTTCGATATTATATCATTGATCGAACAATGATTATCTGTGTACAAACGATTCTCATAGTATGGTGAACCTTTTAAACACCTGTTCATAATCAGAAATATTCAATCAAGCTTTTCTGAACAAGTAAAGTGCAACAATGTTATTACAAAAAATTCGCCTTCATCATATTATTCTCTAGTTTACGCAATACTTCATTCATTATCGCTTGTCAAATATGACAACCATCAATCACTGAGCAGTAGATTCCAACATGACAATTCCTGTATCAGTTTTGGTGGAAAAATGTTATGAGCTTAACGGTATTCTACGCAGCTTAAAAACCAGTCCAGGTATTATAAGACTACCTATCTTTCAATTGGTAACTAAGGCTAAAGTCTACTGATCTTTCCTAAAGAAATGAAGTCAAAAAGATTCCATGAAATAACCTTCAGTGGTATTCAATTCTATACTCCAGCATGACGTCTCAGATCTTCCCGCCATTGTTGCTTTTCCAAGCCACTCATATTTCTGTGTTTTATTCATGTGCTCTGTTCCGTCTAGTTAATCGGGAGAATTGCAGAAACCTTAATGCATTGTTTCTTTGTTTTAGGTGTACTATTATATCGTGGATTCTCCGCGTAATGAAGGCAAAGACTTTTTCGAAATAAACAAAGAAACGGGCGAAGTGTTCACGAAAGTCGTTTTCGATAGAGAAAAGCAGGGAGCTTATGCTCTCGAAGTGGAAGCCAGAGATGGTGCTCCTTCTGCAAGACCTAACAGTGACAACGAGCCGAATTCAGGTTAGTTATTTATGTTTTTGTATTTTGAGAATGATGAGTTTCTGAAGACAGAGATTCTAGATGTTTATTGGTATTTCGTACAAAGAGTTGGTATTTCATAGAATTTTAATGATGGTTTTGTGTGAACAAAACTTGATTGGCTGGTTAAATCGTTGATTTGGAGTTAGGTGATTGTTTTTTGTCCAGAATGCTCTGGAATACGTATAGAAATGATGACAGTTTATCGATTACCTTCTTGGTTATGTGAAATTTGAATGTACTAGATATCTTTTATATCGGTGGAAATAATAAAAATTAACCAGAGTCTAACATGAAGTTTTTGAAATAATAAGATCTAATTTTGTGAAAAGATTTGATAAATTCATTTTTTCATTTTAATTTAATAGAAGTGTGATTATATACTGATGGACAAAATTAGCGCACCACCTAAAATTTCGTTAAATTTTATCAATTGATATCTTCCTAATCTTTAGTCGGATTTCAATGTTTTTTTCTTTCAATTGTAGCTCTATTATTGTCGAATTTCCTCCATTAAACAGAAGTCCAATAAACAAAATCTTCATGTTGTACAGGGCGTTTAAATAATGTCATGTTTTATTGTCAAATTTTAACGTCTTCTGTGGGCAATGCCAGGTTGCTGAGGCATATAAAAACAATAGAGCTTTGTAGCCTAGTATCTCTTGAGTGTTTTGTTTTTTTAAAAACCAATTTATTTTGGAATCGTCCAGAGATATTCAACATTTTATCAACTCTTGTATTTTATGCATTAGCCATGAATATCTTCGCAACCATTTGTCCGATTTAAATGTTTTCTCTTTCAATTGTAGCTCTTTTATTGGCAAATATCATACTACAATGAGATGTTCAAAAAAATAAATGCATCATGCTGTACAGGGCGTTTAAATTTTCGTTTTTTTTTATTACAGTTTAACGCCTTCTGTGGGCAATACCAGATATCTAAAAACTATACAGTGATGTAGCCTGATGTTTCCTGAGTATTTTGCATTTTTAAAAAGCAATCTAACTTGTACCTTCCAGGGATATTCTCATTTTTATAACATCTTGCATTTCATTCAAATCGGACAAATGGTTGCGAAGATATTCATGGCTAATGCATAAAATACAAGAATTGATGAAATGTTGAATATCTCTGGACGATTCCAAGATAAATTGTTTTTTAAAAAAACAAAATACTCAATAGATACTAGGCTACAACTCTTTATTGTTTTTATATGCCTCAGCAATCTGGCATTGCCCACAGAAGACGTTAAAATTTGACAATAAAACATGACATTATTTAAACGCCCTGTACAACATGAAGATTTTATTTTTTGGACTTCTGTTTATTGGAGGAAATTCGACAATAACAGAGCTACAATTGAAAGAAAAAACATTGAACTCCGACTCAAGATTGGGAAGATATCCATTGTTAAAATTTAACGAAATTTAGGGTGGTGCGCTAATTTTGTCCATCAGTATATTTCGCTGCAGTTGTATTTGAGTGAAACATACTTTATTTTGGGAACCTTTATATGAGATGTAATGGAACAAGCTTTTATGCATGAAGAGCCATGCTGAATAATATAAATACCAATAATTTCAATCATAAGAAAATCCGATGCGAGTACCATTTATCGACGTTCCGAAATAGTTTAATGTTTTTTCGGAAAATGTATGAACAATTATGTATTATAACAATCGAAACAACTCCTAGATTGATTTTATAAGTCATGCGCAATGTAGTTCGGTTTTATCTGTATTCTCGGATTTTGTATTCGAACACATGTTTGTATCAGTATCGGGAAAATCGAATTACCGTTCTATTAAATGACGAAATCGTACCAGATGTTTCTTAATGATGTACGCAATACAAACAAATGAAAAAGCGGTAATGGCACTGAGCTATACGATGAAATAAGTCTGAACTTGTATAATTTTAGAGATACAGAAACAGATTGAGTCAAAAGTACAATTTGTTTTCAGTTTTCAAGAACTGTTTCTCGATGCTCGTTCTAATTGAACGAGTGCTATATCTTGTTGTCCAAATAAATGTCTGTAATTTGCGAATATTGAGCCTAAATCAAGCGATAAAGTTTGACTTACTGATGACGAAGCACGATAACTCTCGAAAGGATTGTCCTAAAGACTTGATATTTTCAGCAGTGGCGCAGCCAAGATTTTATTTTGGGGGGGGGCTGAACTGAAAAATTTTTGATGATACAGTGAATAACGAAAGTTGCAAAAAAATAAAGAAGAAAAAAATAACGAAGAAACTAATCTTTGGGGGGGGCTGCAGCCCCAAAGCCCCCCCCCCTGGCTGCGCCAGTGATTTTCAGTGTAGGTTCGATACCTAAATTCCTATGTTAAGTTCGTTAATCAGCAAAGTGGTACAGGGTGTTCCATAAAATATGGTCAATCACAATTTTTGTCATAGCAAATCCGATCGAAATGCAAATGCAAAATACTTATTAGACGCCTCATATGACATTTCATAGCCATAGTGTTGACAAAACCATAGAAAATTTGATCGTGATATTGAAAAGAAATATCAAAAACAAAATATCCGATTCGAGTGAAATCCATTTTGGGGTGAAGATTCTTATACTGAATGTATATGCAGAATTTCTAGAGCATCGCCTGAATAGAACCATAGAATTAATTTTTTTTCTAAATTATCCATTTTTTAGTATAATTCAGAATTTGTCAATTCGATCGAGCTGAAATTATGCAATTCAATACCGATTCGAAGTAGCAGGAATAAATTCGTGACAAGTGCGTTAACACAACCATAGAAAAGTATATTTTAATATCGAAAAAATCCTCATATTCTGAAGAAAAAACTTTTCGATTGAAATGAAATCGAGTTTGAGGATGTTAATTGGCCAAGTGAATGATCATGTGAATTCTCAAAAGGATTGTGAAATCAGAACCATAGAATTTTGATATTTTTAGTTATAGATTTTTCTTACATTTGATCGAATAATTTGCAGATCGTACTGATCTTAAGTTCTATAAAAAAATAATAGGGTAATAGCCTTATTGCTTCACTAATAAACGAGCGCTCGAAAGCATCTGCTCAGGGCTTTTCTCAAATTCTTTTAAATTCGAAATAGAGTACTTGTTGAAGCAAGAATTATGCAGAAAAGTGAAATGTCTTCTGTGGTTTTTGTGGTAATTTCCTTTCTCCTGAATCACGCACACTCCAACATTCGCGATGAAATGAAAATTAAATCATGCTTTAGGTGGTAAAGTGTAAGTTAAATCTGCCATGTATAAAGAATAATTTTGCACCCCTAGAAGCCTCTTCGGCAATAGCTCTCGTGAACGGATTTCACAAGGCAATATTCCGTATTGTTCAGCGTGCACTAAACGTCGTACATTTGCTTCAAATGATGAATAATGCTTCATAAGGTTTCTCGGAATTTATAGGCATTTTATGGAGTGCTCGGAACTCGACTTTTCTCGAGCTACGCAACAAATTCTCCCAGGTAGGAGATTCGAGGTAATAGTGACCTCCGTTTCCACCGCCGGAAAATTCCGGTTTATATTCGATTTGGCGGCAAGGGAAAAGCTCTGTGGCATTCAGAATTGAATATTTGCCCTACTTGTCCAGGCAGATGCTACCCGTCTTCGCCGCTTCCAGTCTTGTCTTGTTTTAGTTCTTTTTTAAATAAAAAAAGTTTCATTGCTCAACATGGAATGGAAAAATTTTCAGTTTATATTCCTCTCGAATGAAAATTGGAAAATTAATATTACAGTTAGTTCATCAGGTAGATGAGTTCGTGCATTAGTTTTTTGTAGCTCATCGCATTTCTCAATATTTTTGCGAATTTATAAAAATGGACCTGCTCAATAAAGCGGTCTCTCGAAATAATTTTGTGATAAATATATCCAATTTTGGATTCCCTCATTTTAAGCAGATTTAAATACTTTTTTCGTCGACCTCAAAATAAAAGGTGGGTTTAATGTTCAGGAAATTGATCAATAACAACCCATTTTATTGCCCAATTTGTACTATTTTTATTTGCAATTGTCATGGACAACCGAACATAAAGTATTCAGAAGTAATACGAGTAATGTTACAACTCTACTGAAACATAAAAATTTATATTATATCAATGTAGAATGAAATGTATTTCAATCGGTTTGGTTTTCCATTAAAATTGCAATCCACCTTCATTTTTGGGTCGTTGGAAAAAAATCATTTAATATTCCAGCAAAATGTGAGAAGCAACCTTCACAAAATATTTATTGAACAAAATAAATCAGCTAACAAATCCAGAAAATCAAATTAATTAACTGGGCTTCTAACTTCTCAAGTCTTACTATATAAAAGAATGGAAATACAAAAAACCAGTTGAGAAAATATTTGAAATTATCTTTTTCGAAGGCTTAAAGTCCTCTTTAAAAAGTTCAATTCACTCTATAACTTAACGATTGTGCATAAGCTCAAGGATATTGAAATCCAATATTCCTCAGGAATTTTTCATTCTTCCGTGAGTCCTGCCTCGTTGTCAAAGTTTCCAATTTTCTTAGTAAGCTGAAATATTTTCCACACAAATTGATTGATGATACTTAAATTGTATGCAAAGTTCATTGAAGGCTATGATAACCCGCTGAAAGCAAGTTTGGTTGTTAAATTGACTGGTTTCTCAAGGATAAGAATAGAATCAACTTCCGAACGGAATGATCTAGAAACTTGAAATTTTTAGGGTTGTTGTGAAATTCGAATATCGCGAATAATTGTTGTTATTTATCCTTTCCTTTTAACACCTTTTTTCTAACAGTTCATTTGAAAAATTATTATTAGTCATTTTCGAATTCATCTTATGAGATAAGAATTTAATGTATGAATACCAGAAAAAATAAACCGTTTTACTAGATTAATATACATACATTATTGAAAATTTGATTTTCCAAGCAAGAAAAATTTCTCTATTGATCTAAAATATTTTCAGAGCTGGATTTATCAAGAACTTGGGGATTAAATATGAGATAAACTTTATATTATAGCAGTTTTAGAGAACTGCAAGCTTTCTGAATACTTTTTTATGAAAACATCTGTTTTTACATTCTATAGATATTTAATATGAATGAACTCAAATATTTCAATTGGTATGAAAACTTGCTTTGATTATGAAAAATGGTCTTCTAGTAAATTTTTCAAGTGTTAGTAGAGCGCAGAAGTTTTTGCTCATTAACTTCGCACTTCCTGTTCTTCGTAAACGTCTTGGGTATCATTGCTTTGTTGACACCCTGTATATTCATTAATGTATTTGAGACCAACTGTTTCCCTCACAGCGCCATGTATGTTTCTTCTATAAACTTTTTCCATTCTTGTTTCGTATCGTAGCAATCTGATCTGAAAACGTAGTGTGAACGAACCATAAAAACATTTACATCCCACTTGGTGCGTGAAAATTTAGAACTGTCGTTTGTCATGCTGAGGAAATAAATGGCCTCGTGAAAATGTAAAATAAAATCCGAATTAATATTCATTCTATATGACTTTGAGCAAGATGATTAATAGAGGAATCCGACCGGGAATGGATTTCATTAAAAAACTATGATTTATAGCTTATTATTTAGAAGTTGGAGAGAAAGTTCGGGATGTGATGTCAATGTACAACTCGCACAAAAGCCGTTAGCTTCTTTATTTTCGTCTGGCAGAATTTAACATTTCGGCCGAATGTTATTTTCTACATATTTTTTTTCAGGGTTTCCCATTTGAAAGTGTCCACCCTCAATAACTCAACAACGCATCATAATTTGTGAAAACTCTCAGACAGGTCGATTTTTGATGAAAGGGTGACATGATCTGGAATACAAGTTCCTTGTTTCTACTAGCAACCTTCTGAAGAGGGTCTCGACCCTATCAGGAATTTTAATAGGGAAAGTAGGTAGTTTTGTACCACAAATGTACCTATGCATGAATTCAAATTAATATGAACCAGCAGTTTGTGTTCAATAAAGTTTCACTAAGTTTTATCGGTACCATTATTATATAAAACAGCCTGTAGCTTAGTGAATATTCAATTTATGGAACACACACTGCTCGTTCATACAAATTTAAATTCATTCATACATTTTGGCTACTATCCACTTTCCCTATTCAATTTCCTGATGAGGTTGCAAACTTCTCCAGGGGGTTGCTTGTAGAAACAAGTTTTTCCAATATGAATATGTGTACAAGAGCTTACTCATTGAATGTGAATATACAGGGTTTCTGAATTGATGCGAAAGATTTAAGGTGTTAATTCCTCAGAAATGCATTGTTTCCAAGATACAGGGTGTTGAAGTTTTACTTAGAAACTGACTGAAAAAGTGATACGCCATTGAGATATCTCAAACTCTTGAATTCTTCGTTCAATTTGTGATAAAAAATTTCTTCTGCTTTCTTTTCGTGTGGGGTAACGTTTTTATTCGAGAAAATAAAGCATCTTAACGCGTATTTGACGTTACTTTAACACATTATGTAGTAGAGATACTACGTCAAGATGTTTTATTTTTTTACATAAAAAACGCTCGAGAGATTTTTCGTCATAAATTGAACGAATAATTCAAAAATTATTGTAAGTTCAAAAAATTTCAGTGGCGTACCACTTTTTCAGTCAGTTTTTAAGTAAAACTTCAACACCCTGTATCTTGGAAACAATGCATTTCCTAAACTATATTTATGGGAACTTTATTTCATAAAATATTCTAAGGGATCATCCCCTTGAATCTTTCGCATCAATTCAGAAACACCCTGTATATTCACATTCAATGAGTAAGCTCTTGTACATAAATTCATATTGAAAAACTTGTTTCTACTAGCAACCCCCTGGAGAGGTGTGCAACCTCATATTGAGAAATTCGTTCATATTTTCTTTGTGAAGAAGTTTGAATTTATGTACACCACAAATTTTATCTATTCCAATGCTCAACATGTTGTATAGTTGCTGTATAGTATATGTAGGTTCAAATACTTCCTGAATGATTCAATCTATCTCATCCATCTAAACGCACACACCCTGTATATCAGTTGACGACTTTCGAACTTATCGTAGAAATTGAATACCAGTCCTGAAATCGTCGAATGCACAGCCAGACTCAATTCCGAACCGTGCTTATCGGCTTCACTCTAAAGCTGAAGACGTGCACTGCTGGCTCGCAGAAACGCTGTAAATTCACATTAAACATAACACTACTGAAATGGAGGTTTGGTATTTCAGGATAATATTTGCGTACTTTAATTTCAACCCTTCAGAGACCAAGAGTGTGTTATAGTGTATTTAATGGTGAAAAATTATTCCTGCTGGTTTTCTAATTTCAGCTCTAATTTCTCACGAAATTTGCATGCAGTGTTTCGCGTCCTTAATTCGGAAGATTACGTAACTGGCCATAACGACCCTGTTCCGGTCTGAGATTGTGATTTAGGGGTTGCTCATATGAAATTATAGAAATATTCAGAGTTGGACTTTGATCTTTTTTCACTTAGTTGAGTTTAGCTGTTGCTTCATGATGTTTAAATATCATTTGGGGCATTTCAGTGTTTGAGCAAGAACGGTTTCTAGTCAGTTGATCTAATCTGTGCACAAGCTAAGTTAACACGATAACTTCTAAAATAACTCTTGAATAAAATATTGCCATTGATAATTTTTGTTCCTCAATATCTCAGAGAGACCAGAAACGATCGAAATAAAATTTTGCGGCCACATCCAAGATACTCTAGGGAAACTTCATATGCAATTTTGTGCTTATAGTGATAACAGAAATATAGAAAATGCAATTAGAATATTGAAAAAGAAAAGCCGTATATTTTCACAACAAATTATCCGATTTGAGTGAAATATATTTTGAAGGTGAAGATCCTTATACTGAATTATCATGCGAAATTTCAAGAGAATCGTATGCGTATGCATATAATTCTATTTTTTTAATTATTGATTCGTTACAAATTTGATTTTTTGAATAATTTCTAGAATGTAATTTCTATCGTGTTGAAATTTTGCATTTAAACACTTAGCATGAATCTCAAGTCCTAAACTTAATTGAATTTTCAGTAAGATTTTCAATACCAATTCGAAGGTGTATACAAAAATTTGTGGTATGTAGTTGAGGCAGTACAACACTCGAAAAGTCTATAGTAATATCGAAAAAAATCTAATATTCCTATGAAAAACCTTTCAATTGAGATGAAATCGAATTCGAGAATGTAAATTGGAGAAGTGAATGATCATGCAAATTTTCAAAAGGATTGTGAAATCAGGAAAATAGAATTTTGATACTTTTGTTTATCGCATTTTTATATATTTGATTTGTTTTTCATATTTATATATTTAGTATCACTTTCAAGTGCCATAAAAATTTTTTCAGGTAATAGCCTTACTGATCCACCAATAAACGACCGCACAGAATCACCTGCATTGACCTTTTCTCAAATTTTTATTACAATTTTGATTGCTCAATAAGCTCTCTAATCATCTATTTCGGATCCAATTTCAGTGAATGTTTTTCTTCCCTTTAAAATAAAAAAAAACTATCCAATAATTTCCTTTTCGCCTTACGGTCCATAGAGTTCAATAACATTCAGCTAACAACCTCATAGAAAACCGATATGATTCAATACCAGCGACATCCTCGTCATCACAATGAAATTCGACGACAGGAAAAACAGCTGAAAACTCCTCCGCATTTCCATGGAAATCGGCCATCTCACAGGCCACTTATCGTAAAGCATAATTTGAAGGTTATACGTTTCCAATTCCTAAACTAGCACCACAAACGATACCGGGAAAACCGCATTTCCCGCTTTTCGCGGATGTCATGAAGAGCATGTAGTTTTCCCGATGTAACGGCCTGTTAACGATCTCGGAAAAACCTGCTTCAAAGAACTGAAAGATAACATTTTTGTTGTTGAAGGGTATTGGTTTTTGTCGCGTCGTTCCAGAACGAAATTAAAGTGGAGACTGATACGGTTTTTTATTTTGTTTCAGGATCTTTCATTGGGCCTTTCGGGAAATGTTGTGAAACAGATATTTTTCGCGAGGGAAACTGTACGATGTAATTTGGTTATTAGGGGCGATGATTGAAATTAGTTGATATATTGATTATATTATTCAATATGAATTTATTCCTACAAAATTATCACTGTGATTTCCAGGAAACTGGAAATATCAACGAAAATTTAAGAAAAGCTCTGAGCAAGTGCTTTTGAGCGCTCGTTCATTGGTGGAGAAATGAAACTATTACCTCAACATTTTGTAAAGGACTTGAGATTGATGATGAATATATGAATGCGAAATCTCAACACGATGGGAATTATATTCTGGAAATTATTCAAAAAATGGAAATTGTAAAAAATCGATAACTGAAAATATCAATCTTCATATTTTTTTTAAGGGAATATCAGAATTTGCTCTCGATATTTCGATAGATTTTTCTATGGTTGTATTGGCGCAACTCCTACAATTGTTTGCGTATTGCTTTGAATTGGTATTGATCATAGCAAAATTTTAACTCGATCGAATCGACAAATTCTGAAATGGATAATTCAGAAAAAAACAATTGTATGCTTCTGATAATGCGAACGGTTCTGTTCTGTATAAGATATTGAGAAACAAAAATTTCGAATGCAATTTTTTCGTTAAAAGTCTAGGATAATCGTGTTGACGTGAATTTGACCACAGATTCGTCTTAAGTGAGTCAAACCTAATCGTTTGCGAATAATTTCGGCTCAAAATTCGAAAATTACAGATACTTGGGCAATGCTTTATAGCACTCGTTTGGATAAAATTATGAAATTTCAGGATGTTTCACATGAAAAATATATTGAGCCAGCTCACGTATGACCAGATCAATATGTAGAACCATTACTAATCTAATTAATTAATTAGAGTAACAGTTTTAATGTTCGTGCCTTAACATTTATGACTCATAATTACTTTCAATTAATTACACAGCGGAACCATTACACATTAGTCAAATAATTAATGAGTGTAGTAAATATAGCGGCGGTTCAGTCAAAATATGATATTCCACTCGAATCGCATCAAAATAAATTCACCCCCATATCGAGAAAAGCCTGGCGATCGTCCAGAAATATCTGCCGCCGTCCTGAATTATCTATTCCGATCATAAATCCGTAAATTCAGGGTGGAAATTAAAACGTGACTTCATCCGCAATAAAAATAATGAAAATACCTCACGCGAAGAGGTGCATTAGATCGTCCCAACGTTGACGTAATATTTTTATGAAATAAACTTGACTAACTCGAGTGCACACTCGAAATGCCAGTGAAGGGTAGGGTAGACTTAGAACTTCAGCTTTCCGTATTTTAATAATAATTCAATTTCGATTTGTAGATGGTTTCAATGGGCGGTTCAAAATAATATTTTGGTTCGTTTCGTGTGTGAATTTTGTCGGAAGGAATCAAATTTATGGATGGAGAATGCAAATGTTTTCAAGGACAGAAAAAGTTTATCGGTCTAATCTACACCGACTTTTTTTCGTGAACTGGATGATTTCAAAAACTCGGTTTTGATTGAAGTTCCAATTCTGACTCTTTATTGTTTTTTTCGAAAATCTGTGTTAATTCATAATACAGGGTGGGACAGAGGAACTTGTCCATTTAGAAATTCAATTGAACAAAAACTTATTCAAATATCGATTTGATTATTTTTCCATGAAATTTAACATTCGAAGTTTATGTTTAGACAGTTTTAAAGATGATATCTGTCAAAGTCGACACTTCGACGATTCGACACTTCGACAATTTGACACTTCGTCTTCGACACTTCGTGTTCGACACTTTGTCTTTGACAATTCGTCTTCGACACTGTTGTGATAATTTGCTCATATTTCTTCGAAGTAAACGAACGAACAGTTTCAGTGGTTTTAAATAGTTATGTCCACATGATAGGAGTTTTTCATCCAGTGGTTCTCTGGGTGTTTCAGCACTCCAGCACATAAGCCTGATTTAGCCCCGTGCGATTTTTTATGGGAATTTCTATAGTCATGTGTTTATAATGATCGCCCCAAGACTCTGACCTACTTGAAGAACAATATTCGTTTGGCTTTCACCAACATACCTAACGAACTGCTGGACAAAGTTTTCCGAAATCGATGAATGTATTCTTTTTTTTCTGCATTTTTGTTGTACACTGTACAAAATTGCAGGGTGAGATAAATAATGAAGCGAATGAGCGAGAATTCTTCCTATCTAGTATCAAAAAGTTCGTGAATATACCACTAGTTCAATTTTAACTACCAATGCTCTCTCATAATCAGCCTGCGTTTATGTGTGAACTAATTATTTCCACTGTCTTCAAACTTTGCTAATTCATAACCCCCTTCGCCCTTATCAGAAACTTCTGAACGGTTCCCAAATCAACAACGAGTCCCTCGAGATCTGGGAAATGACTGACCGAAATCTACTTTTCGATTATTAAACACCCCTAATCCAATAATCTTAGTGCTATCTGCTTGAAACTGCCGCGGGTCTAGACCTAATATGTAGGTCGAATTTCTTAGACCTCTCTCGCACTGAACCTCGAACAGAGGAGACTTGTTTAGCATGCATAATATCCGCCCCTGTAAAGTGGGTGTTGGACGGGGATGTGCATTAGCCAAAAACTGGGGCGCACAGATGATTCCGCTCGCGCGTTAACCCCCTCGGAGATCACGGATTTACACCAACGGGGATTATAAACTTATGTAAGATATTAGGACAAACTGTGGTATATATCGCAGTTATTATGATAACTCGAATGCTTTATGTCGGGGGTTAATGCTATGAACGGGGTTGTTGATGGTAATTGGCTGGATTGGGTATTTTTTCGCTTAGTAGCTTTCGGAAACTCTTGGTCAGAGGATCTTGCGGAGTAGGAAATTCAGTTGAAGAAAAAGATATGCAAATATCAATTCAATTTTTTCGCCATAATCAACTGTAACATTTATCCACGACTACTATATAATAGTTATGGATAAAATGAGATATAATTCACTGCTGTCAGATGCTTAATAGATTTAGCTTTGAAATAATATTCTTTAAATTGGTATTGCTTCAGTATTCTTAAGTACTGCAACTAGCAAATATGGGTATACCTTGTCAATCGAGGGTCGAATCTACTTTCATTATATCAATTAAAGCATTTTTTATTACTAAATATACAATGAACAGTTCTCCAAAAATTTCTCATGTGTCAACTTGACTTTTTTCACGCTTGTCATAGAAGGGTTTTGTCGCGGACGCCAAATGTTGAAATCTTCAAGAAATACATTCAGTAGTCGTGGATAAAGTATAGTATGCTACTTGCATATAATGGCTATTGTTCGCTCGGTGATTTGGGCCACTCGCCTACGGTTCGAAGCCTAAACTTTACCTCGCGAATAATAGCAATCATTATATAATATCCTACTATTGAAGTTTATGTTTAGATAGTTTTAAAGATGATATCTGACAAATGATGTCCATTATTTCAATAGATTTCGGAAATGTCCGACAACTTTGTCCAGAATTTAGTTGGGTAGCCAAACGAATATGGTTCTTTAAGTGAGTCCTGGGATGATCGTTATTAACATGTGATTTCAGATATCCCCATAAAAAAATCGCAGGGGGCTAAATCAAGCGAATGTGCTGGAGCGCTAAAAACCGCAGAGAATCCCAGGTAGGACATGGTCAAAAGTACGTGAAACTTTCTGTCCGTTTCAATCGAAAAAATATGGACAAATTACATATAACGCTATAGTGCACAGTGACACGATGTTAATGTAGGGGGCGATCTTAAAGTTCTCTAGGGTTTTCAGCACAACACAGTCGCCCAAATTATCCTCCTGTAATTTTTCTTATGCAGATATCTCAAATCACTTATTTAGAATGACCGTAGCAGTACTCTGACCCACTCGAAGAACAACATTATTTCAGCTTTCGGCAAAATACCTAACGAAATACTGAAAAAAAATAGTCCGAAATTGGTATATGTCAGGAGTACGAAGTAGAGAAAAGAAAGTGGAGTTCAGATTTGACAATATCGGTACGACATTTAAGTTATCGATTCAAAAATATCTCTTTAGTTTGACGCAATCGTATAATAAATGATATTTTTGAACCAGTCAGGCGTGAACTGAAAATATGATGTCGTGTAGGTTGATCGAAACTAACGAGTAAGAGCCATTGATAGAAAAAGAATATCGCGTTCAATGTAACATTCAATTAAAATGAAATTGGTTCAGATAGCATTAAGTTCTAGCCGGATATCCGGATACTCACCCGGTTACTTATCCGGTTACCTTTTGACAGCTTGTTTGGCAGCAAATGAAATTTTCTAATAGACATACGACATATGGATAATTCCGGAGTTGTTTCTGGAAAAAGTCTGATGAATTAAAACCTTCTTCAATCCAATTTTGAATCAGAAAAATAATGACATCAATTTATGAAGAGCAAATTGTTTTCAGAGATTCATGTGTCAAGCATCCCTGTCTTTTGCGGAAACAATGTGTACTTTATATTTCGTAATCATTATTGAAAAGAACAATTTTCAATATGGATCGTAACTCAAAATCAACAAATAATAAATTTCATAAAAGCCCATTATTGAAGTGATACAACAACAATATTGGAACCTTATTGGACAAGCTACAGTTCGAAAACATTCACTTGATTAAAACAACTAATAAAGCGGTATTGTTTTCGGATTTGGATGAGCCAAGAAAAAAGGCCTTGGGTAAATTTTCTTTATATTCTTTAGCTCAAGAGATCACTCCCGAATTTCTCCCATAGCTGTATGTATCTTGAATAGATTCAGAAACTTGTTCGTCTGCATCGTGGTGCGCTTATCTAGTGACGACAGCGCGGTGTGCGCGTATGTGGAAAATTCAAATATATAACAAGTCCGGATATTCCAGGGACGCAGTGACAAGGGTGGGTAGCGGCAAGAACAAGTTTCCCGGGGAATATATTGGCCGAATTTGCATCTTGAGACGTAATTCGTGTGCGAGCGGCAAAAAATTAACTCCCCCATCACCTCAGAGCAGCTGTGGTTATAATCGGGATTGAATTCGGGCAAATTCCCCATTACTATAATCCCTGGATTTTCGCGGGGGAATTTATCGATAGAAGAGAGGGTATTCCGGAGTCTCGATGCGTGAATTCTGAAATGAAATGATTGGAATATTCTCCCTATATATTATGGAGTTCTTGTGGGTGTTAATGGGGATTATGCTCGGAAATTCCACTGATTTTACGAAATATTCAGGTATTTACCTACGCGTCAATAAATACTGACGTTCAAGTCGAAATAATTTGTTTTGTCATGGAATGAAGTGGACATGATGAATTGATTAGATACTAGTCGAAGTTATTTTATCGTGGACGGATGACATAAGGGAATGAGAGTGGTTTTAAATTTCAGCTGTACCTTCAGATGAAGAAAAAATGCCTCAAATTGGAAGACCAAAATGAAATGCTCTTGCATTAGTTCTCATGCGAATAAAATTCTAATTTCAATTCATAAAATTAAGATCTTCCAAAATCGATTAACAATTGTGTATTGACAATAATGGACACCATTTGTCAGATATCTTCAACACAGTCTAAACACAAACTTTAATTTCATTTGTCACTGTTGTTCTTATTTATACACTAATTTAAGGGTATCAAATATACCTAATTTTATCGACAAAAACACACACTTTGGGAGTTTACCCCCTCAGTTTTGGAGTGGCCCCTATTTTAAATTTATTTTTTTATTTTTGTTGACCCTTCCAAATAATATCGATTTCTTTTGACATAAAGGTCCTACAGATGTGAAAAATATGAAAACATTTGACTTAAAAATGTCATAAAAAAATTCTTTAAAAAATTTTTAGTGGAAAAATGTCCTGATTTTCTCAGTAAATCCACAATAGTACAAGAACAAGCACATAGAAGTTTTATTTTTTTTAATGGGCTATCACGCAAGGATATTAGCTACAAAACGATACTGACATAATTTCTGTTACATAATTAGAAAGTAATTGCTGTTCGAACATGACCCTTATGAAAATTAGAAAAAATTAAAATAAAACTCGGTACTGTACTTTGGATAATTTTTAATGATCAAACAAACAAATTTATCATAAAAATTGCTCAAAATGGCCTATGCTTTGTAGACAGGCAGTGGCCCTCATGACGACCTGTAGCAACAAAAAAAAGCTTGGGGCGCTCACGTAGTGGTCATGTTCGAACAGCAATAACTCTCAAATTATGTAACTTACAGAAATGATGTAGATGTTGTTTTGTAGCTAATATCCTTGCGTGTTAAATCATTGAAAAAAATTATACTTCAATGTGCTATTTCTTGTACTGTTGCGGATTTACTAAGAACATTTTTTTGAAGAATTTTTTTATAGCATTTTCAAGTTAAATGTTTTCATATTATTTGGAAGGGACAACGAAAATAAAAAGTAAATTTAAAATGGGGGCTACTCCAAAAGTAAGAGGGTAAACTTCCCAATGTGGTTGTTTTTGTCGATAATATTAGGTATATTTGATGCCCTTAAATTATCGCTAAGTGATGACCAAACACACTGTATAAATCAAAATTCATTGCTATAAAAGAAATAGTGTCAGCGTCAACGAACGATGCGATAAAGAATTCAATTTCAATTTTCTCCCTGGGGAAAAGCATGAGCTCGAATTCAGATGGCAAAACAATTCACGTATTTATTCTTATATTGTTTTCATATTACGGCAGTGCGGCGGTGATGTGAAAGCTGCAATCGACAACTTGCATTTCTTCTTTGTTACTTTCCAGAAAAATACAAACATTTCGAGGTAACATCAGAATATGGACTTTTCGAATCAACACACTCGCGATTGCTTTCAACGCTGATCGAAAATAACATTTTTCAATATTTTTCTAACGTACCTACTTGGCGAAAATGTGATACCATATAATATCAGAGGTCAGAAATATATTGCTTTATTTTTGATTTTTAATAATTTCGTATTGCTTTTAGAGTATTCTTCATTAGTAGGTCCAACCTGGAGCTAATTGCACCAAATACTTTGCAACTTTTCACTTTTCAAATATATATTTTTTGAATTGAGACCTAACGAAATAGAATACATGAAACAAAAAAGTCCCTAGCTGGGGTTGGTGAAAAACGGGGTACCATACTATTCTGGCGTATGATACCAGAGCACAGGGAAAACCTCAGTAGAAAAAACCTGTCTCACCGTTTTTACAAAATTAAAACTTAAAACTATTCGAATAAATACCTTCAATATTTAGATACAAAATACTTAATTCATGCTCTTGGGCCAAGAGGGTTTTTTAAACCAGGTCTGGCATTCCAAGTGATGATTTTTCGAATCTGCTGTTCTTCAAAGACCGCTGCAGAACCTTATTGAAGGGTAATAATCTTCTATAGATTTAAAAAGTGGTATTTCATCCTAAATATCGAATTCAATTTCGGAATAATGATAAAAAACGTGTGACAAACTTATGTCAGTTCAAATGAATTCAGTGCACGAAACGCATCATCATTGAAAAGTACAATGTGAAAAGTCAAGTACAAAGTGAAAAGTACTTCGCAGAAATTAAATGTTGGGAGAAATGTTTTGCAACATATGTATTGAAATTTGTCAGAATGCAAAGTGAAAAGTTTCAAAGTATTTTGGTACAATAATGCTCAGTTGCAGGAACGTCCATTAAAATTTAAAGGTCCATTTAACCCTTAATCCTCCATTAGTTCCTTGTAATAATGGAGGATTAAGAGTTTAATGGACCTTTAAATTTTAATGGACGTTCCTGCAACTGACACTATGCCCCTTAAATGACCAGTGGAGGAAAAGAAGATAGTTTTCTGAACTGAAACCTCTTTCTTAAACTTTCAAGATTATGCCTTCTAAAACGTTTATTCACTTTTTGGATCAACTTTCGACGCCTGTTAACCCATTTGTATACCTAGCGTCCTAGCATAACACAAAAAAGCAATTTAATCGAATATGTAATTTTTTGATCAGTAGATACCTGAGAATCTAGATTTTGATATGATCAATAATGAATCTTAAACTTGTTATAACAATAAAGGACCTAGATAATAATCGACGTCATTATTTCTCTTAGAGTTTCTCTCGATTCCCAACAGGGAGAACTTGGTCGATTTTTTCCCGCCGCTCCAATCAAGATAGACTTTCCTGTACAATCCCAATAAACCACTTCTAGAACTTCATCCAGCAGGCCATGAAAGTTTTGTGTACAGTCAGTCGAATTGTCTCAAGTTTTGGTGAGAGCTTCATCGCTACCGCAGAATCGGGTTGAATTTTTTCCGGAAGGGCAAAAACAACTTTAACTGCCAAAAGTCTTGATTTATATCACCACGTTCGTTTCCCAGAACAAACCTAATCCCAATTTTTGGATCCAAATTTTCTTCTACTTCGTTACATAGACAATATTAACCATTTGTTCGTTTCAGAAATGAAAGAATGTGTTTGACCTGAAATTCTTGAACACTTAAGATTAACTGAATAGTTATTCATCTTTTTCCAAGATATTGATTGAGATTTATGACGCTATTTCACTTCTGGTCATGCATCAATCTCCTTTCTTTTAGATTTTGGCAAATTTGTTCATTCTGCTATTCTATCGGATTGTTGACACATGTTGCTTATTTGGAATAGTCCAATTGTTTTTCAGATTACTGCTAGAGCTCTAACAGAACTCCAAGAGAGGACATAAAAACGCCCCTTTCAATTCTTTTCGTTTGGTTTTTTCTCCTCGAATCAAGGAAGCTTCATTCCATTCAATTTCATGATATTTATTCATTATACTAAGCGCCAGAATAGTAAATGAAAACTTTTTTTCACGTCTTATAATTAAAGCAGCGAATAGTTTCTTCAGAATCGAATGGGAAACCATTAGATAATTTTATTTTTCGAAAATCTATCCCACGAGAACGATTTTTGAAGTGAAATCATAAGGGGTTGTTATTTTCAACCCCTAATAATAAGGTTATGGGATCAAAAAATTGTGTAAGTAATATCTACTTAATGAACCATATTATGTATAGTTTTAATGACCCAGTGTTTTTTAGGACTCCTAAAAAAATTATAAACATTCAACTCGTCATCGCCTTTCAAAGGCTGTATCTTGGAAGGGAGATCGATTTCGAAAAAAATTTATATGATCTACCCCTGCTTATTTTCATCGAGGAATCATCTCCCTAAGTCCCTCGCATTTGTTTACAGACACCCTGTATGTAATTCGGTGCCGATCAGTGCAATACAGAGCGTACATTAGAACGATGGATAAAACCAAGTTTAAAAAAATTCGTTTATACAGGCAGATGAAAAATGTAAATTTTTTCAATATTAAAATGCAAATCCCATCTTAAACATTTTTCAATTTCTATCACGAACAAAAACAAACAAGTGGGAGTTGATTTTTTCTGCTTACTTTTCACAGAATTAATTCCAAAATTGTCATTTCGTCAAACTCTTATAACCCCATCAAGACTTCTCAGTGATTTCGTCTTCTTATTTATTCCGAATCCAGGACCAGGACCTAAATATTCATTTATAAATATTATTCGTAATTGCAGAAAAAGCGTTACCTCTGAGGTCTCATTCCCGCAAGATAAACAACATTCCGAAATTCCATTTCTAAGACCGCTGATATTGAATTTCATTAATTCACCGACTTAAGCGAAGAAGTAAAAATTGTTTCGACGATTTTCACCGGTATAAATTTGATGAATTCCTGACGAAAAGAGAAGGACCCGAAACTTTCATTAAGCAACGGGCTCGAAAGTTGTTACAAAGAGGTTCTTAACGCGGAAGCAATTTCGTATGTAAATTTGTTGGGGAAATATTACTTTCTGTCCAGGTAGGCTTGAAAAACGGAACTTCCAAAAGCATTAGAATTCCAAAATAGCAACAATAGAGCACTAGTTACAATCTTTTAATTCAATGAATAAAAACAAATTCTGATACAATTAGAAATGATATGCACTAAAAAGATAACCTAATAAATCATGTATATTGAGAAAAATATTTCGATATCATTAATCTAAATCATTTCACGAGTTTTGTTCATTACATACGCTTTGCAGTAAAGTTGACAACTCTTTCAAACATAGATGTTCTGAAGTGGTTAGTTCCATATGCAATATTGATGAACCGACATAATTGGAGGTATTTCTAATTAATATATTAAAGCTTGTATCGATTCCGAATGAATTGAGCATAAAAGCTAATGACACTGTTAGCCGACATACTCTGAAACTAATATTACCCATTACAATTAACGGAATCGCTTAATCATTATGGTAATAAGAATGGAACATTGATGTGATGAGCAATAATCCATTAGTTCAATTGCACAAGCATACAATGTACTATATACCCTCAATTAATTTCAGGATTTCGTTAGAATGCTTTAATATCAACATATTCAATCAATTAATATATGCAGTATCTCAGGAGATTCGAAATATTAATTCTGGAAATTATTCAAAAAATGAAATATGTAAAAAATAAATAATTACAAAAATTGAATTTTATGGTTCTGATGATGAGACCTTCTTAAAATTTTGTATGAACAATCAGTATATCAGTCTTGATTCACAAAATAAATTTCACTTGAATCGGTTAACCTGTTATGGAATTATAGAGATTCTTCTTTTCAATATTTTATATATTATAACGAGCATTTTGCATAATGGCCGCAACATTTCATTTGTATTGGTTTCGTTTTGTTTGAGATGTTGAGGAACAAAAATTCTTAATGGCCATATTTTATGGAACACCCTGTACGATTTGGCAGATTAACGAACTCAACCGAGGAATTTGGGAACCAAACTCACCCTGAAAATTTCAAGTCTTTAGGACAACTCCTTCGAAATTTATTGTGCTAACGGTCGGACGGCCCAACGGACAGAATTAAATTTGACCACGAATTCGTCAACAGAGAGTAGAACCCTATCGTTTGAGACTATTTTCGGCACAGAATTCTAAAATTAAACAGTAAAGAGCGCTCAAAAAGCAATCGATGCATTTTTGGATGAGAAGAATCTACTTTACAAAATAATTGAGTTTAGAAGTTTTGAATTTATTTATATTCAACACATAATATGATCAATGTATAACACCAATTGTATTACTGTTAACTTTTCTACACTCTTTCTGATGAATTTGAGTACGTAACTTGCCATCAAAGTTAATGAGAATCTTCCATCATCAGAATGAGATATGTTTGAATACGTTAAAACATATCTGATGAAAGCTGGAAGAAAATTACTCACCACTCAGGATTTCCCAACAAACTAGCTTCAAGGAAGACTAGATGAATATTTGCCTCATCTCCATTGTGTTCGTGACAAGATAGAAAGTAATTATTCAACGTCTGCATAAGAATGATACCGACATTTTTCATCTATTTAGTTGTAATGTGAACTGACATATTTCATCTATGATTACCATGCTAAAGTTTACATGAAATATCACCCGAATTGTCGAAACTTAAAACTTATACGTACATTGCTGACGTTTATGTACTTCCATTGAAATTAGCAGATGAAATGTACGAGTATTGAGATATCCTTTAAGTTTTGTTTTTAAAAAAAACTTCAGAAATCTACGGTCCTAGGAATGTACAATTTTGATGCCAACGATTCGATTCAACTACTTGAACAAAACCAACACAAAATAGGTGATTTCTATATAGAATAAAAACGACTAATCAAATATTAATATTTACTAGGACTAGTATTCATTATTCTTTTTTTTATCTAAAACCTTGATACTACTTTCTAAATTTCCAGTTTTTTTCTCAGTTCTAGAATTTCAATAAACTTCAGTTAGTGAGGATGGTAACCAGCAAAGGAAGCAGTATAGTGTATAATTATATTGAATTTTATTTTCTTCACATTTTTCTATAATTGGGAATATTGTAACAGAAGTTAACGTCACAAAATAATCTGATTTTCATGAAAGTCTCCCAACATTAAAAATATTGAATGATAATATAAAAATCAACACAGCTAGAAAGTTATTTGGAAAATAATAGTAGTTGGTTATTTCAATTCTCATTTTAGCCTTCTCGTGGCTGATGTGAAGTTCTTCTCGATCAAGTTTTGTATTCGTTTTTCTCCAAATTATTTCGTTCGGTTTTCGAATCTTTGTTCACTATTGTCTAGACTTATTATACGGAAATTCTAGCTTGCTTATCCTTTGATTATCGCTGGGCTATCCTTTCCTATTGTTCAAATCGGAGTTTATCGAGTCTGCACTGACTTTCAGAGTAAGGCATGACGTGTTTCGATGCAAATTTTGGCTTGTATACTCTTCAAACTTTCCGAAGAAGAGAGAATTTCATGAATAACGACGACGGCTCAGAGTTGGAAGTATCTATTTGTCGATGCGTCAAACTTGTGCAGATTATCGGGAAAATGTAGGAAGTTCGTTGTTGTGAAGAGATCATGAGGAAAAAATATGGTATCAAGTTTCCGGAAGTCGGATAGAAAATACCTCATTATTATCGAATGCGTCTTTGTAACTATTTTTGAAATACTGTGGGGAAAAAAGAATACATGCATTCCTTGGGTAACCGCACTTCCAAATGTTGCCTGATAGATTTTCGTGAAAAATAATCAGTTATACAGGGTAGAACAGAAGAACTTGCAGATTTGGAAACTTGATTGAACAAAAACTTATGCAAATATCGATCAAATTATTCCATAATCAAGTACTACATTTAAAACTTATGTTTTAAGATGATATCTGGCAAATGCTGTCCATTATTGCAATACACTGTGTAACGAATGTTTTTCTTCAAGTAGGCCAGAATCCTAGGACGATCATTACAAATAAGTGATTTTGGATATCCCCATGAAAAAAATGCACTACATATAAATTGCCGTAATTTTTATTCTCGCCATTTTCAATTTGGGTAAAAAAGCTATAAAACGATATATGATATCAATTCAATAGGAGGTGAACTATTCGAGTTATTGATTCTTCATTTCTTTCCAACGAGCTTTGGTTGGCTTGCTCTCCGTGAAAAACAAAATTTATTGGTCACCATTTCTATTCTATAAAATATAACTTTTCTGTGACTACTCTTTATCGCGTAAGTTATAGCGAAATTCATTATGAAATATGGAGAATAGATAGTATAGAAGAAATATTGAACGGGTAAGAACCATTCGTTGGAACCTGACAGCTTATATTAGATATACAGCCTATTATTTCATTCCTTGCTCACCTAACCGAGTCTGATATTTTTCTCTCTTGTGATAGAGTAGGATGTTACAAGGCTCGACTCTGTGTATTTCGAACCGAAAGAAATCAATCCCACTATTTTATAAATGTGAAAATGATGATTTTCCCTTGAGGCACCTTGTAAATACAGGGTAGGGCAAGGGATCTTGTTTATTTAGAAATTCAATTTAACGAAAAGTTATGCAAATATCGATTTGAATATTTTTGCATCATCAAAAAGATATTATAAAGTTTATATTCAGTCAGTTTTATATACGATACATGACAAATGGTGTCCATTATTGTCAATATACTGCGTTTATCGATCTAGAAAATGTCGAACCACTTTGTCTAGCATTTCATTGGGTAGTATTGGAGCCAATCAAATGTTCCTCAAGTCTAGAGGTGATCGTTATAAAAATTAACTTCATTATAGAAAAAATCAAAGTTTTCGTCCGATTGAATTTCTAAATCGACAAGTTCCTCTGTGTCATCCTGTATAACAATAACAATATACACGCAAAGGGATTTCACTTTATTTTACCAACAAATTCTTTCCAATATAAGTAAAAATCTTAGAAATCTTGATTTCCGAAACGAAATTTATTAGCGGCTTAGTTATCTACAAGGAACGTGAGAATCGAATACGAATTATGAACCTCCAAGGACTACCGAATCCAAGGATAAAGGACAATATGGAGGCTATTCTGCGGGATAAACTTTTATCAGGCCGTTTTAGCCCCAAGGTGGCGGTCCATTATTCTGCGTTCAAGAAATCGTAGCAGGAAATGGTTCTTGTCCAGGATACTAGATGCGATCCGTCTTCGGAATTATACAGGACCTCTATTCAAATGCAGATTATGGCCTCGGCTTTCGCATAATCACCGCTACGTAATTTGTAGGCCGGTTTGTCATGACACTCTTGGTGATGTCCCAACATTTGGACGTTTCGAATTTCCAACTGTCCTAAACTTGTTGACGAATATTAGAAAAGATTATTGCGGAGGGATGAATCACTATTCGATCCATGAGGATTTATTGAATTTCGGATAGTGTATCTTTTGTGAATTCAACCATAGTACTACAGAGGGTTGCAACCCCATCAAGAATTTGAAAAGGAAACTTGGGTAGTTTTATAGCACAAATGTATGACACATAACCACATAAGTGAAATAAAAAAAATTCTATGGTAAGACTCCATTTGTCCATGGACCTATAATACTAACTGGACGTCGAACTTCCTAACTGTCACGTAGAAAAAACTGAGGCAAGGACCGCCATTTGCAGTTTGGGATGAAACTCGAATATTTGGATGTTCTATGCCATTTGTGCTCGAATTTTGATTGAAACATAGACGTTCCTTTGAAAGAAATGATGAAAAACGAACTCTGTATATTAGTGTTCTGTGAACACTGACATTTCGGTCTATATTAAATAATAAATATTTCCGATTCGTGTGATTAGTTATCAAAATAATGTACCATTATGATGACTATACACTGTAGTTCCCTTAAACACGGTGTAATGTCTCTAATTCTAATATTTCAATTCGTTGAAAATTGACAACTCTCAAATTCACCCCAAACTGCAAATGGCCGCCTTTTGCCTCAACATTTTTGACAGGTTCGCCATCTAGTTAGTATTATAAATCTATGCATTTGTCACGAAAGCTTTTCAACGAGCCCATAAACGACATAAGTGTGCACTCCAAAAAAAATTAGGTTAGGCATTGCAGCTATGGGGTTGAAGAAAAAACGTTTTATTTCATCGCTGAAAAATACGTTTAAAATCAATTCACGTGTTTCAGTTTTTTTTGGGTCACTGATTTGAAAGATTTTAATTCCATTGAAGACTTTCGCCCATTCACCCACTCCCCCACATTTCCTAATGTTGTCACATGAAAAAATGCCCATTACGTCTTGAAATCACTTTCCCACCTTTCTTTCATCCTATCTGTTCCATTAATTCAAAACGAATCCTCCTTAATGTTACTGAGAAGAAATGACAAAAATCTATAGGCTATTTGAATTGTTCCAAACTTATTCACACTTTTAGTGAGAATGTAAGCTGTAAGACACAGCTATAAGACACAGATCCGACCTGTCTTGGAATACTTTTCCCATATTTGGGGTGCGGCACCTAAACATGTTCTGAAGCTGTTGGATTCTGTCCAAAAAAGGGCAATTCGTCTCGTCGGTGATGCATCGCTCACTAACTCGCTCACTTCTCTGGAACACCGTAGAAGGGTTGGCGATCTGTCTCTATTCTATCGATATTTTCATGGGCGATGCTCTTCTGAAATATCATCAATCGTTCCTCCTTTGACAGTCTCTTCGAGGTTGACCCGTCAAGTTCACACCCCTATGTGGTCACTTTACAGACCTACAGAACATCCCTTTTCAAAGACTCGTTCATCCAACGAACAGCGAGGCTCTGGAACACATTGGCTAGGGAGGGTTTCCCCGAGGCATATAACCTACAGAAATTCAAAAAGAACACCAATTCCTACCTTCTTTCCCTTGGTTCTGACGATGTTCTCTGAACATTACAGGATATCTCCTTTCTTGGGAACCTGAACAAAAAAATACATTTCCACATTTCTAATTTACTCACAAGAGCAACAATCCGTCGATTCAAATGGAAAAGAAACGGTCCAGAAGTACCCTAACAGAGACCTTATTATCTACTTCAATTACCTGTCCGAGTGGAAATCGCACAAACGCCCAGACCCCCCGGAGAATTCCAAAATGGACATTAAAATTGCGGACCAGCCATCGGCAATTTGGCTCTCAAGCCGGTGGCATATGTCGATATCACATTTTATAATCTCACACATGGGACTTTTTATGCAGAGATCCAGGTTCATCTGTATCCGGATCTGCATGCCAATCGACTCTTTTCTCCGGAGGAATACGATAATGTTGGCTCCATCGCGACCGATGGAAAAATCAGGAATACCAATTTCCTTTATCTATTCAACTGCGACTACTAGCGCGACTGCGACGTATTTTGATATTTCGTTCTCTTGAAAAATGCACGCCAGGATTCGTCGGTGCCTTCTGCTCTTAGCAAGGAACGGGATTAAATTTTTAGTTCGAGACATCTGTACTTACTTGTTGTTTTTGGTGAGCAGTCTGAGGGAATTGAACTCAGGTTAATATTATAGAACCAGTCGTGTCGCAATTTTACAATTTGTGTGGTTAGAGGCATTTTTCTGTCAGTGAATTTTATAGTCTCAGCTGGTATGCTATTCGTTTCCACTATAATTCTTTTTTTTTGTTTTGAGACATCCCCAGAGGAAGTTATCTAGTGGCGTTAAGTCGGGGATCTTGGTGGCCGTTTAATTATACCACGTCGTTTAAAATTTCCTTATTCTTCGTTCTATTTCCTAATAACCACATAAGTAAGATGAAAAAAATAGTATGATAAAATTCGATCTGTCACTACCTCTTCAACGAGCCAAGCAAGACATATTTGGTTAGGTGATATTGAAGCTAAGGAGTTGAACAAAAATATTTCCTTTTATTGCTAAAAAATTCGTTTAATTTGAAATCAATTCACGTGATTCGCCTTCTTTTCAAGTCAGTGATTAGAAAGATATTATGTAGTCAGGACTTCCGCCCACCCTTCTAAAGTTAATTAATGATTAACTCATAGTTTCAAGTGATTAATTTCTAATTAAATATTGAAAATTGGATTTCTTTCTCGTAAACTCGAACCTCGCTCCATAATGACGTACGAGCAAGCATAATTAGTGGGGATGACGATTCACAACAGAGTGGCCAGTTGGCATCGTTGTGATTCAACATTCAACCAATGAAATAAATGCTAACGCGTACGTCACACTCAATCGCCAATTCTGATCATTTGAATTCGCTAGCTTATTTCGGTGAATTCAATAACTTTTTTTAGAAAACCTTACTTCAAAACAAAAAGGGGATAATCACTAAGTTTCTTGGGGGTCCATTATTTCTTCAATGATTTTTTCTGGAAATAACTTAAAATTTTCTTTGATTTTAAACATGAAAATATCTTTTCTTTCTTCGAAATTTACAAAAGATGTCCCATTTCAATTTATGAAAGTTGTTTCACGTTAGTTACCCCGATGAAAGTGTTATAGCAGTACAAGTCAAATGAGATTCTTCAGCAAATTGGCTATACTTCATACTGTGTTCATTTTGATGCAAAAGGGAAGTTTTTACTTTCGAATGAATAAAAAAAAAGTATGGTCAGATAGGTATATTTTGTGTTTGAACTTCTGTTATTGCTTTGAACGAAGCAATATTTCGACTGTCGAATCCTTTGAATACTCCTCTCAAAAGGAAATTTTTGTAGTCCTAAAAAATACAAAGACCTGAGGGAAAACCGTATCGATTTATACTTCCGCAAACCCTTTCTACGAGCTCACTCCAGAAAATGATATCGAAACACTGAAACATTCCTTTCAGATTATATTCCGATACCGGTCTGGGCATAAAAAACCGGACGGAAAATTATTCGCTTCAGTGTTTTCATTCGATTTTCTTTTATTCTTGCACGTCAAAAAAATTGTATGTTAAACACTGCTCCTTATGAAAGGAAAACCAAGTTAATTGAGGAAAGTTTTATCAAGTTTTAATATAAAATGCAGATGAAATTTTCTCATTTCAACTCTTTCCTGAAAAATAATTGTTTGAATTCGAATCTGAATTTCATTTGAAAGACGACAATCTTTATTTACACTAGCTGAATCTTATACGATGTCAAATACGAAACGTTTAGTCTCAATTTGTGAACTTGAGTTGGCATTCAAGAGCTGTATAATAATTATTTTGTACTAGCTTTTACCCGCGACTTCGTCCGCATAAGTTTTTTTGTTTTCTCTTGGCTGTAAGTCCCCATGCAACAATGTCCCACTATCGTGTTCCAGTCCTCAACTTCACATCAAAATTTGTTCAAAAGCAACCTAAGCTACATAATGGATAGCTCCGAATGTTTCCTTAGTAAATATAAAAAGTAAATAATGTAAATCGGTTTAAAATACTACTAACTACCTACCTGCCAACCCCCGATGTTAGACAGTGTGACATCCGCAACATCGTCTGCGTAGGAAGTACTAAATTATGGCGCCTACCGACCCTCTAAGTTAGAAAAGTGATCAAATACTAACTTGAAGTCTTAGTAACACTCAGTTAAAAAAAAACATCAAAATCATTTCAGTAGCTATGGCGTCATGCGCTTCTTGACACGATCACGCTAGATTTCCGCGGGAATGAGGTATTTTCCCGCCGTAAAAAGTAGCCTGTGTCCGTGCCTAGGATCCTATCTTTATATTAACCAAGTCTTATAAAAATCCGTTCAGACGTTAAGGCATGAATGAGGTAAACTTTTAAAACAAACGATTAAAAATCACTAACTTAATTAGTTTTCTGCCTACTGCCTACACCTCAAGTACGATAGCATGAATATTAATAGCCCATATCCTTTTCTAGGTTACTATCTATCACCTAACTAAATTTCATCAAAATCCGTTCAGCCGTTTAGGCATGATATAGCAAAACTCCCAGCAAAAACCATAAAAAAATCACTAACTCAATACAGTTGTTCGTACTTCGTACCCCCTAAGTACGATGACGTGATCATTTTGATCTTATATCCGATTTTAGGTAACCATCTATTACCTTACTAAATTTCATCAAAATCCGTTCAGCCGTTTAGGCATGATAGAGCAAAACTCCCAGCAAAAACCATAAAAAAATCACTAACTCAATTTAGTTATCTGCCTACTGCCTACCCCCTAAGAACGATGGTGTGATTATTTATAGCCTATGACCATTTCCAGGTTATCATCTATCACCATACCAAATTTCATCAAAATCCGTTCAGCCGTTTAGGCGTGAAAGAGTAACAGACAGACAGACAGAGTTACTTTCGCATTTATAATATTAGTATGGATAGTATGGATACCTGGTCCTGTCGTTATGATGACAAAAGTTCTCTCCATCACTAAAAATGAGGGAATACGAATAAATTCGTTCGCATATAAAAGGAGTTATGAGATTCGTTTTATCCAAATGTCACATCAACTTCATTGAATGCATTGAAGTCATACGAGTATACAGGTTCGGAAATTCACATTGGAAATATACGTTATTCATTATTCATTGCATCAGAGTATTTTGCCGTCGAGTTGAGCAGTGGTATACTCGACAGATTAATGTGGTATGTTTCTGATGTTCTGGATGGTCCAATGAACCATAATATAATCGAATCGAGTACCTCCTTTAATTTGCATACCATACTGGTTTATTTAGGCCCAACGATAAAACAAAGAAAACTGCATAATCGTCGTAGGACCATTCATTCTTGTCCCAATCGTAACACGTAAATGTTTCGAATATAACACTGCTCAACTGTACGGCAAAATTCTCTCCCTGATGCATTGAATTTCGTATGTTTCCAATGTGAATTTCCGAACATGTATTATTGCGAAGATTATTTCAGTGAGCTTTTTCTCATTTTCAGTACGAAACACAGAAAATTCGGGAGAAAAAAATCCGGAGTTTCTTCATGCTCGAATTTCCGCATGCTTTTTCCGCCAATTATTGAGGACCCACCTCATATGTTTTCACATTCCAATCAGAAGAACTGAAAATGATGAATACATTTTTTTCTGAACGAACATTCTAACAACAATAACTTCAAATGCAAATGGAACAGAGTTGAGTAATGGTCCGTTTTCATTGTGTTTTGTAATGGCAAAACAGTAAATATCTCATTTTGCCGGGCAACAATAATTTATCAAGAGGGGCCACTTAACCATTCATCAAATTTTCGGTTTCATTTTCTGACTCGAAGGCAGAGTGTGCTTCGGACTTTTCGATTAATTTATTTCTCCTGACCCAATCTCAGCAGGGCTATAGAACATAATCGTCTTAATCGATTCCACCAGGTTCACTTGATTTGAAGAAAGTTTTCTGTGTTATTTTCATTTGCTCATTTATTTTATCTGTGTATTTGATCCAAAGAAATTCTTTTAAGCTTGATAACTTTTTAGGGGTTCAATATAAGCCTAGGAGATCGGTGTAATCCTAATTATAATCAAAAATAACATGTTATGACATAAACGGCAGAATTGTTGAAATAAAATAATTCAAACACAAAATGTTTAAAATGACACACTTATTTACATTGAAGTGATTCAGCACTTACTTTGCTGTGGTGAGCAGTATTTAAATTTGTTTTCGGACTATTATGTTCCACCAACAAGTAACTGAATTAACTGTAAAGAATATTAAGGAGAAAGTCTAAAACAAGTAAGATATTGTGATCAAAAAATGTTCGTATTTCTGATGCCGTATGTGCGATTGAAATTTAGGAGTAAATTTTTCCTGAAATATTTGAAGAAAATTGCGTGAAAATCATGAAATTACACAATCATAATAATGTATGTCTGTGCTTTCATATTTATTTATTGAACTGTAATATTTATTTTGGTTTTTTATTTCAGGTTAGTACATATTCTTGAAGCTATAATGATACTTTGGGTTATGGTGAGTGATAATTTAGCATGAAATTTTTTCTCTAAATGGCAGATCTGAAGAAATGTCGAAAGAATATAAAAAATTAGCACATTAGATTCAGTTTATAGTTATGCAGTACAAAAAGGATGCGGAACAACTTAAATCATCCGTTTAATGAAATATCCAAGATATGATAATAAATGATAAGTTTCAATTTTTAAGTAATCACGACTTTGAGGCATTTCATGAATGGAGTAGGAAACGACATTTTGAATCTGAATTTTACGCAATGCGTTCAGAAAGTACTTGGGAGTACGTCGCATTGCAGCTATCAGAACATAGTATCTGTTCCCCTATTCTCCGTTTTGAGATCACCGGAGAGAAAGAGACTTGAGTTCAGTTGAATTCTTTAGTTGAGTTCATAATTTTTCATCAAAAAAATGGAACGGTGCAAATTATATCATTTTCCGCAAATCGCCAGGAAATTTTGACATTCCTGTCAAAATTTCTTGAAGAAAAAGTCAGGACTTCCTTACTGTAAGGAAATGTCATTTCCTTACTGTAAGGAAATGATATTTCCGTACAGTTGTTAGTGTTCTACATAAATGATAGAAAACACATTGCTTATAAGGAATTAATTTATATTTTGAAAACATCAAGTCACTGCTGAATACATTTTTAAGATCAATTTGTTATATTTACAGTAATTTGGTTTGAATGAACGTTGAAATTGACGATTTCATATAGACTTACCGATTCAAATAACGTTTTCCACTCGAAACGAACCAATGTTTACATCGGACGTATGTCAAAAGTAATTTGTTCTTCATGGTAATTTGAGAGTTTCTGGAACAAATATTTTTATCAATAAACGTAATAGAACTATTCAAAAAGGATATTCGTACCTTGTTTCATTCGAATCTGTTGGGTTTCCTTCATAAAATTGCAAATATCCTAGAGGTTTTTTGACCTGTAAACTCGCTTGACAAATGTCACTTACTCCGATCTTATTCCATTCATAATTTCAATTTAATCGTTTCTGGAACAAAAACCTGTAGTAATAAACGTTATAAAAGGATTAAAAAATGATATTCATACCTTGTTTCATTTGGATCTGCCCTATTTCGTTCACAATGAACCAAAATTCTCAGGCACTTCCCTCACGTAAACACATCTGACAGTTCTCATTAATTTTCCGATGAGAATGACATCGAAAAATGATGTAATTTAAGAAATGTCAAGAATTCGGGAATTTTTTTAAAAATGTTCAATATCTGTCGAATTTTAAACGATTTGCGGAAAAATAGTATGTTTACCTCGTAGGAAAAGCCACATTCCTGGACTCTGTGTTGCTAAGTCTCGGCTTGCGCCTCGACTTAGCAATCTTCACAGTCGTCCAGGAATGTTAAGCTTTTCCTACCCGGTAAACAATGTACTATTATTATATTCGTTTTTCAAAATTTTAAAGATTCCCTGGCACTAAATGATAAAAGTTTCACTTTAGATTGAAGTCATCAAAATATTTGAGATGCTCTGATCGAAATACACCATTCTATTGTCGATTTTTCTTTATTCATTTTTAGGTTGATCTAGATCAAAGAAAAGCATATGACTGCTATTGAGGGCAACAATTGAAATTATTCACATTTTGCGAACCTATTGTAGAAAAATATTTCGAAGGATAATCCTCAAAATTTCAGTGCTAACTATACAAATATTATATAATTTTTCTCTGATGTTCAATATTCTGAATAGGAGGCGCTTCAATTTCGAATACATTTTATGCGGAATAAACGGAATATTTCCTCTGACACGTTCTACCGTCCCTACTCAAGATCAAAATGCTTAGTTATTCCATTGTTGTTCATTGATGTGATCCGGTATGTCAGATACATAATATCTATAAAAATTCTGATGTGGGAATTTTTCACTTTCAATAGATTGAATTGAGAAGGTTTCCTCGATACCGTTTTTTTTTCAGATTCGTATGAATCTTTTAGAGATCCCATAAAAAACTCTCGTGAAAATATCCCAAAAAGAGAGTGTACGAAACTCAACATTTCTCATGTGCATTCAATATTTTACGGGTTGTTGTTCGAGTCCGCTGCATTATAATAATAAAAAAAGATTGGAGCTTCGCCAGATAATACATGAAATGGTGTGATATCAAAGTGAGTAGTTTTTCATATGAAAAAGCGAAAGCCTCTGGAATTGTATTCCATAATATGAAAAATGCCGAGCTGCATCAGCAAAATGAACATGAAACATTCACGTTAGGCCACTCTCGAAACTGGCGAATTGTGTTTTGTTTTTCATGGCGAGTTTAATGGACATTTCAGAATATAGAGATATTTTCATTTATACGAATTAAAGTTTCGTTGGAATTGTTTATGTCTGCATTTTTGGAGAACGCGTTCGAAGGAAAAATTGAGGAGAAAATTAAATAATGTTCGCTGAATTGCTGGTAAAAAAAGTTATTTTTACTGATTCATTAAGATTCTTGTAACTCGTTGAATCAGTAACAATAGCAAAGAAAATGTTTCAAGTATTCAAAGTTCTTATTAACTTGAGTTTATTTTCAACGACTCAACGACATTAAAAATAGATGATTTCTGAAAGCTGAAAAATGAGTGATTAATTAATGAAATAGAAGTTCCTCCAAATGTATTCCATCTTGTGAATGAATGGCTAGTTCTCTCTTAAATTCGATTAGTCTATAGTGATTATCTTCGTAATTATGTAGACTCATTCTCTAGGGAACAACGAGCTTCAGTTTTGCGCAAATGTCTGAATATTCTGCCAATTTACGATAATGAGTGAAAACTGAAATTCATATTTTATCAGAAATCAAAGTACCTTATGTAATTTCTTATTCACTCCGTTCGCAGAAAATGCTGCCTTAATATTTCAAGAGGTTTTCATCAGCTTTTCCTGAGGATCGAAGAAATCAAAAGAAAACAATGATAATTGATTGTTCATTTCGTATTTTTCGAACAAAATCCTCGTATTTTCCTAAGGAGGACCTCGTTTAGGTATCCGTTTCATTCAATTCAAAATTTACAACATAAGCACCTGTTTCCAAAGCTAAGAATGTAGGAATTTTTACGACGATATTTTTATGGATAATATACTAAGATGAAATTTTTAGCTCAGTTTGAATGGAAAAGAATTAAAATTCGGAAAAATTCGTTGATGAGCCAAATTTGTCTATTTTCTTTATATTTATGTAAATAAAAAGCACTTCATACTCTCAGAGCTTTTTCTTCATATTTTATTCGCGTTGCCTGGAATGTCAGAACAGAACGGACAGTTTGAAATTAATTTTTGAAGCTTTTGAATTGTCAAGAGAAATGAATTCAGATTCAAGATCATTTTGAAAAAGATTGAATTAGAGGCTTTAAATGTAGTTTCCCTCTATTTTTGCAGAGAAACGCAATTAAGTCTCCATTCATTTTAAACAAGAAACTTCATTATATTTTATTCAAAAAGCATTATAGTGAGAACAGTGAGAGTGAAGAGATGAAATTTCAGCAAAAAAACATGATTCATTGAAATTCACTGTTTTATTGTAGAAAATCCTTCTAATATTGCTCTACGACCTGAAGGGTTTATGAGACCTGGTCTGGTTCTTCAAGTGATCTTTTTTCAGGAACTTCAATATTCAACCGATTTTCAATATTGGGTTTCGTTTTTTCATAATTCATAACTGTAATATTTCACCCTGAATATCGTATTAAGTTTGGAAATAAAATGGAAAACATTATTAGAGGTAGAAACAGAAATATGGGTGTGTTATGTAGATTCAAAGCGAAAAGGGACTAAACAAGCACGCAAATACTTCATTGGTCTCAGTTCAGAAAGGTTATCATCAGGTCAATCTCATCTAATCTTGAACATGCCAATTGTGTTATTCTCAACTGTGTCATTTTTCTCGGAGTCTTGCATACCCGTTCCTATTTTTAATCATTAATGAGAAACAAACTTTTTATCCTTATTGTTTCACGTCAACAAATCAGCATCATCTTAAAAAGCAGCCTGTCCGAATCGAATTGAAATTGGCATTATGACGATATTTGTTTTTCCAGGGGTCAATTCGAAGCTCGCAGTTCAAAACTAATTATACAGTTCCCGAAATTTCCTGCGAACTTGTAGCAGAAGCCCCCGTTTTTAATAAGTACATAATTTCTCCCAAAAGTAAAACTTTCCGGACTTGATTGGACAAAGAAGTAATGCCCGGAATTAGACATTATTTCCAATTCTCTCTTTCTGTGCATCGGGTACTTTTTATTCCCTTTTCAGCAGTCGGTTCGAAAATAGTCGAGAAGAAGTTCTTCGCCCCCGAAGGCGCTCGCTCGCATCCTCACCCGATGTGACTTTGAGTAGGACGATTCAGACTAATGATGCACCATGGGGAAAAGACGGAGGGAGCCGCCGAAATTTAGTGCTTTGTTGGCGCCTCCGTCGACTTTAATTAGAAAACAGATCGTGGCTCCTCCCGCTTCGGCCGAAATCTCAAGAATTAGGACCGTTATTCCTGATAAATATTCTCTCTCTTATGAAATTATGAATAGAGGCAATTTGAGGAATTAACGTGTATTCGGATGGGCGTTATGGTATTAATGGACTCTTAAATGCTTAAAACCTAGCGGCCATACTCAGAATCTACATAAAGGGTTTTCCAATAAGAGGTGTTATTTTGAACATCCTGCTATCTCGGTAGATGTCACGTTTGGAGTTGTCATTTTTTGACTTTTGACAAGTAGAAACTACGCCATTCATAAAAATGGGCGAGACACGCCCCAAGAACGCATTGAAATGATTAATATGCACTATAAAAGTGTTGAAAATTCGGCAGGGACGGTTCGTAAAACTCGAACATTTTTGGGTCGTCGTGAAGCATCTTGTCTGACCGCAATAAAGAAATTGGTGAAAAATTCGATCTGTTGGGACAAGTTAGTGATGTGAAGAATAGAACCCATGCACGTCGCTCAAGAACAGTCGAGAATACTGTTGCTGTAGCCGAAAGTGTTGAAGAAAATCCATGTTCTCCATTTCTCGTCGTTCTTTGCAATTAGGCATTCCACAAACATTATTAAACCGTATTTTGCATACAAATTTGGGTCTTTAGGCTTATAAAGTTCAGTTAACACAAGAACTCAAGCCGGACGAAACCATTGATCGTTTGCTGGAAAAGTTTCCGGACCGTGTTATCTATCGAAGAGGTGATCACAATTGGCCACCGAGATCTTGTGATTTAACACCTTGCGACTCCTTCCTTTGGGGCCACGTGAGAGAGAAGGTCTACGCCAATTAATAGCCCAGCGTCATTTCAAGATCTCAGAGATGGAATTCGTGCGGATTTCGGAGACAGGGCAGCCACTTTGCGATTTGGTTATGGAAAATTTCATTAAAAGGATATGGTCCTGTAAGCGTGGTAGTGGTGGTCATTTGCCTGAGTGAAATAAACATCCGATCATTTATATTGAATAATGGCATTTTTCTGTAAATATCGAAATAACACCTTCTCTTATTGGAAAAATCTTTACATCGAAATGGTTCAGAGGGAAACGCGAAACTTCGAAGGAAAATAATTATTGGTAAAAAATTGAATTTACCTTTTCTTGTGGGTACTTTAAAGCTTTTTGAAGACAGCTCAACTTTCAAAATTTTTTGTGGTCATTTCAATGTATTCAAAATTATACAGGGTGTTCCTTAATTGAACGTACAAACGAAAAGGGGAGATTCCTTAAGTGAGTTTAAGAAAAAAGTCCCATAAACATGGGGTCGCAAACGTTTCGTTTTCGAGATACAGAGTGTTGAAGTTTGAATTTTTTTTCAAGTTTTTTTCTCATAGTATCTACACTTAACAAGATATTCAACTGAAATTTGGCACTAATATTACATTTGAGAGTTCTCACCACGTGACATGGCAATTTCGATAGAAGATCTACAGGGTGATATTTTTTCTGGAACACTGCCACCTGTTCTTCTGCAGAACTTTTTTTTGGTGAGCAACTGTTAATTTGAAAAAATGTAAAAAGAAGCTTTGTTCTTATACTAAACTTTTCGGTCTCTTGTAGTTTTGTCGTATCTACCAACGATTTCGAGAAAAAAAATTTTGAACGATTCTCTCGAAATCCTCGTGAAAATCCCAATTATGATAGGAAGGCCACTGTAAGCTGTGGTGAACGCATTGAGTATCAGTTTTTATGGAAATTTTCCTGATCTGTAGCGATGATTCATAAAGATTCGATAAACTCGTATAATCAACACATGTTTTTGATTAAAACTTTAACACCCTGTATCTCGAAAACGAGAGGTTTGCGACCCCATATTTATGGGACTTTTTTTTCTTAAACTCACTTAAGGAATCCCCCCTTTTCGTTTGTACGTTCAATTTAGGAACACCCTGTATAGAAAAATATTTTTCAGTTCGCTTCAAAATAAAAACCGATTATTCACTTTACCGTTCTACGAAGTGAGTTTTGTTAGAGCGTAAAAATTCTTCAGAAGGAAACTCAATTACATAAGCCTTCGTCCTTGGTCTGCAGGAATACATCAACAAAAATGTATTCCGAGGGACACCACTCGGAAAGTTGGTAATTAATGTTACCGCTTGCGTTCAGTCAGGACGTGGAGGCAATATATTTTCGCGTCTGTGAGGGTACAGTTTTTCCGTTATAACTTCCTCAATTTCGAGGTGAAATTCAGTTGGTAATTATTCCAAGTTTATCGCTAGAGAATACAAACGTCAATTTTGTTATGTATGAGATTTTTCGTCTACTTGATCTGAATTGATTGAGTTGTTTATTGATATAAGATACAGACATAATAAATTTTTATATTATAGGTGAAATAAGAAATGAAAATTTTGACTTGACTCGGGAAGTGTTAATTAAAAAAAATGGAAGCAAGCCCTGAGCAGGAGCTTCTGAGCGCTCGTTCTTTGGTGGAGCAATAGGACTATCATCTCAAAATTCTGTATATGACTTGAAATTGATACTTTATATATAAACAATTAAAAAAATTCAATTCTATGGTCACACTTGAAAATTAAAATAATTAAATTTTATGGTTCTGATGATGCGATCCTCTTGAAATTTGGCATGAACATTCAGAAATTTCACTCAATTCGGATACCTTGTTATGGAAATATAAAGATTCTTGTTTTCAATATTACAATTAGATTTTCTATGATTCTGATGATGCGATCCTATTGAAATTTTGCGTGAACATTCAGTATATCAGTCTCAACTTACAAAATGAATTTCATTCGAATCGGAAAGTTGGTTATGGAAATAAAAAAATTCTTCTTTTCAATATTCCAATTGAATTTTCTATGGTTCTGTTAATACTATGGCCACAAAATTTCGCGAGCGGCTCACTATGAGCATCTGGCAAGTTGCTGCAAAATTTCATTCCGTTTGCCCTCGTTTTGTGTGAAATATTGAGGAACAAAAATTTTGAATGGCCACTTTTTATGGAACACCCTGTACGATTTTTCTGGTTAACGAACTTAACCGAGCTATTTGAGAGCTGAACACACCCTGAAAATTTCAAGTCTCTAGGACAATCCGTTCGAGAGTTATTGTGCTCACGGACGGCCGGCCGGACGGCCCTACAGAATTTGATTTGACCTCATATTTTCCATCAGGGAGTCGAACCCTATCGTTTGAGACCATTTTCGGCTCAAAATTCGAAAATTACAGACATTTGGGCAAAACGATATAGCACTCGTCTAAGTAGAACGAGCGCTCAAAAAAACTTGATACTTACAGAGAAATATTAGATTTGAACATCACATGGATTTCATACTGATCTTCACATATTCCTGATAGTTTCATTAGAATACATAAACTTATTTATTCATAAAGTGTCACGAGATTTCAATGTTGCAATTTCATAATATGATGTTCAACTTGGAAATAGATCCCGAAAAGAAACAAAAGGAAATCATTGCTGCATGATGAGTCAAAAAATGTAGCGAAAACATTTAATTAAATTTCCTTATGTAAGCAATACAATGGCGGATTCCGATTTCAACTGAACAAAGAAAAATAGAACGAAAAGTATTCATAATAAAATGATTACCATAAACTCAAATATGTAAAATCTTCAAAACATTAAGATTTGGTATTCCCATCCCTGTTTTTCTGTGAGGTGGAAAGAAATAATAAGCGCCTTAATTTTGGTATATTGTTCCATTCTTTTTGAGTCGAGGAGTTTCTGGAGGGCAGAATAAAGTGCTCGAAGGAATTTATATCTGGCGAATGTACTGGCCACGACAATCTTGTTCAGGGATGCGGCATTTCCTTGTCATCTATTAAAATGACATTCGCATCAATTGAAATGGGTTGAATTAGGTCTTGAATATCTTTATCTCCTGTCAAAGTGTCTTTCCTAAAAACATAATTATTTCTTCTTGGTATAGAACGAATTCTCTAGAAAAAAATTCTCGCATAGAACTGGCCTCTTATGTATGTCCTGTTAGATTTTGATCTTTTGAAGCATTATCTAGTCGACGCTGTTAGTTTTATGGCATGTACAATACAAATGGACTAATCGAATTCGCAGGTATCTTTACGATTTCATGATTCAGCAGTCCTCCATCATGCTAAGCTATTATTCTTGCTCTATTGAACTTTGACGACCTAATTTCAGAGATAACTGCAATTTCTCAACGAACAGTTAAATGTTCCAAATCGATCAATCTCCTCTGAAATTTTGGTATCTAACGTGAGAGAAAATCATGTTTGTGAACATGTTCGTATGCTTAACCCATGCGACATTAAGATTGAAAAAATTATAAAACAACAATAAACATTCTTTTTACGATTAAAGAGAGGGTCCGAGAGATTTGGCTGGCCCATGAATTACGTAACATTCCAATCAACAAAAGTTTTTTTCAAGAGCAGCATTATTTCTCTGAAATCAGAGAAGCTTATGCTTCTTTGGATATCTCAGCAACAACAAATTAGGTTATGTTCCTCCTCAAGAATTATCTCGATCTTCAACAGTTTCTGTCCTTCGTATCTGTCTACCCATTAACACCCAAACTACGCGGAACGGAGAGGAGAATGCAATTGCGCCAACCTCAAACCAGCCTTTGGCATAGTCGTCCGCCCAAACTTTCTGAGTGAAATCGCTCCATTTAATTCCGGTGACCGCAGTTTGTTCGGAAAATCGGTTATCTGATGGGAAACAAAGTCACGTGACGTTGTAGACGAAGACTGTATCGTAGGTACCTTTCTAATAGTTTGGTGAGGTCAGCAGTTCCACGGGCGCAGATTTAGGGTCTGTGTTCGCTACGACCGCGTCCGAAACGGCTTCGGTGCGATTGCCCTCTGATTAATTCCGAAATAAGGAGGATGCGGAAAGTGGAGAAGATGCCATGCCGTTGGAATCGGGGACACCGAGAACGACTGGCTTGTTTGTGCACGTTTTGGTAGACGAGGAAGATTATGTATGGCGTTTCCGTTCATCCCGTAAATTGAATACCCCGAGGTTCGTCCTGACTGATGCCTTTGGATCGCCTTTGATGCGGCAGATTTCAGTGAAGGCAATGGTTCAGTTGAGTCGATTACTAATGATTGCCAGTCTATATTCTTCTTTTCGTACGAAGAAATTTTTGACGGTGAATATGTAGAGAACAGTAAAATACTGTGAAACTTTTCTATAACGAAAGCGCTAAATTCGCAAAAAATTCGTTATAAAGAAGTTTCGTTATACAGAAAATTTGTTTCTATATTCGGCAATGTCGCGGTCGACTTCACTGATAAATTTAAGTTTATCAAACAAATTTAACCACTTCCTTTTAGACGTTTTCGCACAACTTTCACACTAGCGTAATGGTTAGATTGAAACCAAACAGGCAGGGGTGTATTTAGGACTGTTTCAGAAGGATCTCTCTGCCCGCCGTAATGATTTAGTTTAAGGTCAGGATTTTTTACGCACCTCCGGAAAAATTTCGGAAAAAACCCACCCTTATACCTTCTTACCAATACCCATTCAAAGAGTGATGTTCTTTGAATATTTCGTTATAGAGAGAATTTACTTCATTTCAGAGGGTGATTTTAACATTAAATTTGGATTCATGGGGCCTTGTACGAAATTCATTATACCTACAGAGAAATTTGTAATACAGACTTTCGTTATAAGGAAGTTCCACAACCACCAATATGTTCGTTACCATATTACACGTACCTTTTTTTCTTAGTTCCTTGTCAAATATAGTTCTTTTTCAGCTAGCAAGAGCCATGCCACTCTATATGAAGTCTAGTTCATTTCAATGAATTACTTCAGTAAAATATGTAGATACATTTTCTTTGTGTTCGTGATCAGTTGTCGGAACTAGAAACAGTTTTTATTTTTCGTCAGTATTTTGAGAGCATTTATCAACCAAATATTTTATCGTTTTAAGTTCATAAATGATAGCGATAAATTATTTTGAGGAAGCGAGCGCGTTGAAATATCGTGGTAGAAAAAAAGTGTTTTATCTTTATTTTAGGAAATACTAATTCATTGCTCACCCAATATACGATCGCTCGTACCTTCCAATAACGGTTCTTTTGTTATGGCATATTGAATTCGAACTAAGATTGAAATAATTCATACCTAGTTGACAGAAAATTGAAAACCATCAGCAATGTGGTTTATTTTTCACCAATTCAATTCGGAAATGAGATTGCCAATTGCTTCAATTCAGTTCCGATTTGTTTTGTACGATAAAATGGAGGAAAAATATGTTTTTTCGAAAAGCAATAAGCATCAATCTCCTAACCGGAGAAATGATGCCGAAACGAAAATAATCGAATAATTTATAGGATGCGTCAACATCACGTAGCAGAAAAATGTCTTCAAAAAGTATTGCATCAAAAATTATCTACTGAAACGTTGAAATATGGTGCAGATATTTTTTATTTATCGCTGTTATAAATTTTATTAGATGTCGTATAATGCCCGTACTCATATGTCCGCTATAAAAGGAGGAATAATCCCGATCTAGAGTTTAACTTTGATAGATCGTAGATGGAGTTCGATAAGGGACATTAAACTAGGGGATATCAGAGAAATGATACGTTCTTGAGTTTCCACTGAATAGGAATGAAATATTTTTGGGCGATTTGAAATGAGAAATATTCTTGAATATCCTATAATTCAGGATAGATCTTTAGTCATGCAAGCATTCGGGTGATCATGAGAAAAATTAATTTTCTCTCATTTCGTTTGTATCCATTCTGAAAATCGCCTCCGTAAATTAAACATTACTTTGATTCCAATACAAGTCTCCGGCTCATTCGCCATTTCGCAGCACGTATTTTCATATTTTTTAATTGTAGATGACATTTTCTTTCATCTAAATTTTTTCGATAACATGATTCGATCTATATCGATATACAGGTGTCCCGGAAAATGTGGAAAATCTCTCGGATTCAGATAGAACATTTTAAATGAAGATGACAAGTTCCCATAATTTTTTTCCTAGCGGCCCTACCTGCGAAGATACGACCTCTTAATTGACGCCACTGGAAATTTATTTTAGTGGAATAAGTTTCAAACTACTCAATATAATTTGATGAAAATTTGATATTATTAATATTATTAAGGACCTCTTAAATCACCGCACTCAAATTTTCAATTAGCTTGTTCGGTTTACCAGGGGCGGACTGGGTTGTACATTTTAATGCTTAACATTTTTAACACCCTGTATGATAAGGTGCTAAAAAAACAAATTTGGATACCTTGAACATTAAGCTTAAGAAAAGGTACTCTTGTTCAGTGTCGATAAAATGAACCGTTTTCGAAAAAAAATAATTAAAGAAGTAAGTAATTGAAATTTATTCCACTAAAATGCATTTCCAGTGGCGTCATTTAGAAGGTCGTATCTTCGTCGGGAGGGCCGCTAGGACAAAAATTATGGGAACTTGTCATCTTATTTTTTTTATGTTCTATCTGAATCCGAGAGATTTCCCACATTTTCCGGGACAACCTGTATTTCACTGGAAATCTTGTGTTGAAAATTATATTACGCTAATATTAACCTGGCCACCCGTATATTCTGTGGAAATAAAGTTTAAATGAATAAATATGTATCTGTTTCGGTTCATTTTAGTCTATTCATGAAATGCTTTTTGAGTATATCTATTTTCATTGCTTCTTCGAAATTAAATAGTAGGAATATTTATGTATTAGAAATATGGCAATAAGATGTGACCCGGCGCATTCACCATTTTGCACTAGAAGACAAGATTCAATGGAATCGCCGATTTCGAAAATCAATTGTAGTGTGTCAGTATATTAGTAATGTACCAGCTAATGAAATATCGGTTCCGCACTAACATGTTTCAATTGACGACTCAAAGTAAGCTCGACTTTATATTGGCGCATAGGTTTCAGTTTCATGTATATCAATATAGCGAATCCCTGCATCGACTGGAATTCCGCAACTGTCACCGAAGTTATCCTCCTTTCGCATGTCGTCAGGCGTGAGTATGCTAATATATCACGTCACTCTGGCTGGAAAGGACATCTCCAAAATCAGACACCTTTCAAATTGAACCACTTGAAAAGATTCAGCCAACTCGTTTTGAATTCCAGGAGGAAACTTCTCCGCTGTGTTTCCAGTTGACGTGAGAAATGTTGGTACGTCATCAATTCTTCGATGGGAAATTTGTCATAGAGGTGCCGAAGTTTCTAACTGACCCCCTGGGTCAGATGGTCAGTGGATGATTGAGAGGATAAACAACTATTGATTATTTGAATGGTATAGGGAGGAAGATTGGAATTTGGCCGGCCTTCCTCTTTTCATAGTCAGTTCTGAAAACGATCAGTTGAAATATTGTCGATATGTGTTTTCGTTTTAGCATGAATTCACTTATTTAAATCGCAAACTGAAAAAAGGTTCAAAAAATGTCAATCATAATTGAATCGTTTTTTCTACTATTAATATCATAATCCAATTGTGGAGCTTTTTCTCCTGGAGTTGAACAATTCGTTTTGATGAATATGTACTTTATTTCATTATAGAATTCGGTTATTTGGTTGAATTATTCAATGTATCTAATAAAAAAGTTTTCGAGTATCAAGAATGAGCTACTTCGTGCTTATCTCTCCTTTTTTTAAATATCTGACAGGTTCATTTTTCTTGAATTTCTTGAAGACTTTTCTTCTGCGAACATTTTTCCATATTTTGCCAATTGACAAGAATAATTTTTTAAATAATTTGCATTTTTTTCGAGAACTCTTCATTTGTTATTGAAGTATCAGTTCTGACATTAATGTACGGAAAATAATATCTGTCAAATGGACTCCTCTTGTAGTTCTAAAGACGTCCACATAACCCCCAAAAAATAGTCCAACGGTACTAAATAACATAACCTTGGTGGCCAATTGACATCACCGTTTCTTGAAATTATTGGTCCGGAAAATTTCGTGCCTTCAGTTCCTTTGTTATTTGATCCTTATATGCCTTCAGAGTTAAATCCTTGTGTAAAATACGCCATGTTGAGAACCCAAAAATTCCAAGTTGTTGTGAACGTCGTCTAATGGACATTTCAGTGTCTTCAGCAACACTTTACGAACCAAATCAACCTTTTTTGTGAGCGATCGCTACGACTATTTCTCACTTTTTTGATCTTCCACCGAACCGATTTTTTTAAACTTCTAAATAATTCGACGAATTGTGCTTTGAGATCGACAATAATGTACCATAAAATTCACGTATTCACACTTTTCAGAGAACTCTGATTTTCATATAATAATTCGACAATTTTATCGCGTTGTTATCTCGTGTACATTTTAAAAAATGTCATACATCGCACTTTTTAAATGTCACAAAACCCAGACGAATTCAGTGCTCCATCTTTGTATTGTTTATTCTTAAAAAAGTCGCACGTGCAAACAAGCGATACACGCAATCAAAATTTACTGAAAATAAGCTTTTTCCTGATGGCTAGCTTCATCAGTTTGCAAACAGTTTTTGATTAGTTCACAACAGAATAGTTATTTTCCTAACAAGTGCGGAAAGTGATATTTTCCCGCACGAAACTGCCGTTACCCAAACGACGCGAAGCGGAGTTTGGGTATGCAGTTGAGTGCGGGAAAAACACTTTCCGCACGAGTTAGGAACAATATTTTTTCTACAAGCGCTTATACGAGATCGATTTCAACACACAGATCAAATGTGAATTGATCATTCTAAATACACATGAATGACAAAAGTCTCTGACAAGTATTAATTCTTATTCACATGCCGTTTCCATAGTAACGTCGTCGGTGGCATAGAGATATATCATTATTCAGTTTATTCTTTAGAAAAAGCGTGCGAGAAAAACCCTTGCTAATCCATTACCACACGCATTTGCGTGCGGGAAAAACCCTTGCTAATCCATTACCACACGCATTTGCGTGCGGTAATGGAATAGCAGGGGTTTTTCCCACACTGTTTGGCAATGTGACTCTTTACGAATTGAAATACGTGCGGGAAAGAGAATGAAAGTGCACGCTTGTAGAAAAATAATATTAAGAGCTCCAGGTTAATATGTTCGAAGTAGGATGAAAAGATTAACGAACACGTGTGTCTAAAACTAGTTTTTTTACGAACCAACTAACTAACAGAAATATAATGCAGTTGGGGCCATTTCGGAATAGACGGATGTTGTTATTTCTTTTTCGGGTCGAGAAAACGTGCCTATTATCAGAGTAGAACTTCAGATTTTAGTCATCATTATAAACTTTCTCTGCGAAGTTTTATTATGTCCAGTTGGTCGAACTCTGCCTCGGACATGATTTATTTGTAACAAAAACTTTCCTCCTATTTATTTATTGATTTATCTTGATATTTCTAGGAATTTGTTTCCTTGTTCTGTCGAAGCAATTCTATTTTGGTATATTTCGCTACATTTTGAGGAAAAAGGTCGAATTATGAATGAGAACACAAGAAAATGTTATATTATATTCGTTTGGACCAACAGCTCACATAAAATGATACATAAAACGAAAAAGTTCTTAGCAGTGAAAAACCTCAGTAGAAAAAATCTTTCTTGTCGTGTTTACAAACTTGAAACTATTTAAATATTGAAAGATTCCTGAAAATTATTATTGTTCCTCATTAAATCCAAACGATAACCTTCTCAAAGATGCCTGCGGAATTTTGAATCTGAAACGAAAAATCGAAACAGGAAAATGAACCAGAAAAATTAAATGGTTGAAACTCTATCGAATTGATTCAAAATTAGCAACCCAATTTGAAAATGATGAGGTAACTTCATGTAGTTCTAAAGAAGGCCTTAAATTTGTATATGGAACAATTACGTATGAGATGTAGACAAAAAGTAGATAATGTTGAATCAGGATTTTATCACTATGCGTTTTTCTGGTTATTTTGACATTTTCACCCCCAATCGAGTGAAATCCATTTATCGGATTGAATCGGATTACCAGAATCATGTTATCTTCTCATAACCATAGTCGTATATTGGTTTACCCCATCATATATGCAGATTGTACCCCTGGTTTTGTCAGGTTTTTGAGTGATTAATTGGTTTTATTCTCTTCCGAATTGTAGATGAAAGCTCGTCTCTATCTATTGGGTTTTATATTTTTGCGGGGAATTGTTGTAGGATGCACTCAACTAAATGAATTTATGGTTTAATATTCTATTGAAATCCCAGGCACATGATGTATTTATTATTCTCAATAAAATAGAAATGGATCAGCGTCATAGTTTTTCAATTATAAATCAATTTCGAATATACTTCGCCCTTGCGATAAATTTATTATTATTCATTCGTACTATGCGACAAAAAAAATCAAATTTCGTCTTTATCTAGATATAAATTAATTACAAACAACATGAGTATTTGTTGCGTTTGTATGTAAAACATGGTGGCATTCCACATGAGTCGGTTTATTGTGATAAATTTGAATTTTGAATGTCCCTTCTGAAAAATTAATAATTAATAACATTAAACCGATTTCTCTGACGAATTGTAAGAAATATATTCTTGTGTCGGCGTGTCGAGTTAGGAAATTTTTGAAATAATCTGTTTGTACATTGATAATGAACTTTTTCCTTTCGACCAAAATTAAAACTCCCCAAAACAACTTTTACTGAAGTTATAGTGAGAATTCGAAAAATGTAATCCGTTGAGATCATCACACGTGTGACACTTCATAAAATAACATATTCTGTGTTTTTCTCCCGAGTGTCTGAAACGAGCTTCGCTTTGGTCTCTAACAGCACGGTTTTTTATCGTGATCCCAAACTTTTGCTATTAAAGATTAAAATATAATTCAGTACTGCCATTGAGTTGAAATGGAAAACCGAGATTAGTTAAACTTTTTCAGCATGAATGATGATAGGTTGAGTTCAGGATCTGGTTTGGCAAGCCCCCTTTTAAAAAATATCTGTGCGGGGTTTGTGTCGGTGTGGCAGAAAAATTCAGGGTTTCTTCGTTTCTCAGCCCTTCTATTTATTTGTTTTCAATTCTTATGGATAAGTTTACTTTCATTCCAGAAGAATTTAAATTAGTTTTATGATGATTTTTCTGGTTTAACAATGTGAGGAGAAAGTTCAAAAGTTTCAGAACGAAACTGCCAAAGAAATAATTTTTTTATTATTATTATTTTTATTAATATTATCACTCTGTTTTTTCTATTTTTTTGATGAACTCTGAATTGGTTTTTTTTTAGTTCGGCGAATAGTAGACAAATGGAACAAAGTTTGAAAAATCCTTGAGCAAGTTGCTTTTGAGCGCTCGTTCATTGGTAGAATGCAAATCTCAGAAGGATCGGAATTATATTCTGGAAATTATTCAAAAAATCAAATAATGAAAAATTGATACCTAAAAATATAGAGATTCACTTCGTCAATTCACATCCTCAAAATCTATTTCATTTCAATTGGAAGTTTTTTCATGGAAAAATCACATTTTTTTTCGATATGACTACATGGTTTTATTGACGCAACTCCCAAACATTTTGTTTATTGCTTTGAATTGGTATCAAACATTTTACTGCAACATTTCAGATCGAATTGACGAATTAAAAGAAATGATGATTGAGTTCTGTGGTTCTGATTATGCGATCCTTTTGAAATTTTGCATTCGGTATAAGGATCTTTACCCATAAAATAAATTTGACTAGAATCAGATATTTTGTTTTAGAAATATAAGGATTTTTTCTTTCAATATTCCGATTGAATTTTCTATGGTGTTAACACGATGGCCACAAAATTTCGTATGAGTATCTTTCATGTTGCTGCAAAATTTCATTTCGATCGGCTCTGTTTTGTCTGAGATATTGGGAAACAAAAATTTGAATGGTCATTTTCTATGGAATACCCTTTAGGATTTTGCAAGTTACGAAACTCAACCGCGGCAATTCGGAACTCAACCTACCCTGAAAATTTCGAGTCTCTAGGACAATCCTTTCCAGAGTTATTGGGTTCACGGACTCAACGGACACAATTAAATTTGATCACGAATTCGTGATTAGTAAGACAATTTTTGGCTCAGAACTCGAAAACAACAGACATTTGGACAAAAAGCCCACTCGTTTAAGTAGAACGAGCAATCGAAAAATTAAAATGATGATACTGATTTCAATTTATTATCCACTTGAATATAATTAAACATTAATCAACAATATGTTCACGTTAATGAACTATTGAACAATTAAGATACATTGTGACGAATTTCAGCAAAATCAGGAACGTTGCTAATTGATCTAGGTAACATTAATGACTTCCCTTCACGGTTTCCCTCACTATCTCCGAAACTTTGATGTCCCCATTTGCTCAAAGATGCTCAACTTCCAACAACTGTAATCCCTCACATCATAAAAACGAAATTCATCATGGCAGCAGCAGTTTCCTCCGATGCATAAAACAATCCGAACTTCCATAATCTCGACTTGGAACCCTCATCTGAATGGATTGCCGAATAATTTCTCTGTTAATCCCGGAACTTGCATTTGGTTATTGTTTATGCTCCTTAAATTCTTCGGTAAATGGTTATTTCCAAACTTGGAAATTGGTTCTACACGAGTTCGTCGAGGAAAGATTCCGATTTCGTGCCTACTTTAGGGAGACGTTGATGACTATTTTAATTGCACTTTGCAGTCTTTTATGTATCTATAAAAAGTGGTGCTTGAGGAGTTTTCAAAGAAGGGAAATACGCACGGAAATAATACAATGTAACGTTATCCAACTGTATCTACTTATGTCCAAATGACCATGTACAGGCTGTTCATTAGCATCGTTTGTTCTGAACTGTTTCAGCTGTTACTACTTGGCAGTTAATCACAATTTAAACAAATTTTTTAGTCCTATGTTTTTCTACTAACAATTCTTAGATACTCGTATTTTACAATATGTATAGGGTTTCACTTCAATACTACTAGTTTTGAACTTTCGTTCATTTCAGGCAACTTCTGTAAATTGATAATTAAGAAACAAAAAGGCACTGACGTGAAGTCGAACGCTTTTGCGCACTTGTTCATATTGGGAAAACGATAAATCCAGTTGAAATATACTCAAGGCTATCGGTTTCATTCCTACGTCATCGATTCATAAATGATTTGGGAGTACCGGAACAAACTCAATGAGGTACAAATAAAATAGGGTCTTTTAATCTGGGTTCTCGGCCATTCGGGAATCAAATGAAACAGAGGCCAATAAACTTGCCAAAGAGGGCGCACAAATGTCACTCATTGACACAGAGCCCTTCTGTGGTATAGGTAAATGTACCTATGAGAAGGATTTTCTGGAGAAGTAGGAAAATCGAAAAGAAAAAGCTCTGGCGGCATCTCCTAGGGATGGATCATTCCACTAAGTTACTTCGAAACTTTGAAACATCAAGATCCAAAAGATATCTGGTTCTTGGTAAGAAACAATTACACCTCCTCACTGGCTTTCTCACAGGACACTGCCGTCTCAGGAAGCACCTGTTGAGAATGGGATTATCGGACACTGACTAGTGTAGGTTCTGTTGGGATGAGGAAGAAACCCCCATTTACCTAGTCACGGAATGCTTTGCCATTTCGAGCCTAAGGTGAGAATGCCTTGGGCGAGAAACTTGTAGGAGTGAGGAACTAGCCTCGTTTAAGCCTTCACAGATATTGGATTTCATTAGATCTCTGAAACTTGAAAGCGAGCTGTAAAGTGTGTGGTCAGAACAATTCTGTAAGGGGGCACAATAGACCTTTAGGTCGCAGTGAACTGTTAACCTTTTTAAACTATAACTATAACGTGCTAAGGTGTCAGTTTCCTGAATAAAAATTATGATATGATCAAACGATTTTCATAGCGATATTTACTGAAGAAGTAATAGAAATTTTTTCTCGGTAATGAAAGTCCAAGGCCAATAAATAAGTTTTTTCTCAAACACCAACAAAGTTACGTCTCAAACAACATCCAGAGCTTTCCAATTAATTTTTTCCCTCCATCCGTCACCATTAAACGGATTACATGAAACAAAAAAATTCTTTCAGAAATATCTGAGGTTTAATAGAAACAAAAAAAGTTAATTGAGCTGCTTTCACCATGGATACAAATGAACTTTTCTGTCAGCATACCACAAAGTCAGCAAAACATTATTCTGTCCGTCCCTCCAATCATTTATATGAACTTCGTCTATTTATTCTTGTCATTATACTAAAAGATTTCGAAACGGATTATATGGCTTTCAGAGTAGTCGCAGAATCGAACAAGACTCATCTGAGTCTCCGCCAATCGAATTTCTTCTTCGGTGGCCGTCGTGTTTTTATAATGGATGGAAATTGGATTTTACAATTAACCGAAGTTATTCGAAGGAACTGTTTTGTCTTTGGGCTGAGCATAACCAGGAATATTTCCTTCTATTTTGCATCGAATCTTTCACAGACTTGTTTCAATTGATGTTCATATCGAAGTGTTTATTTCACTTTGTTCATTTTGTTACATCTTGTAACACGGATTTCATGGTTATATTTCATTATTAGATAATATATTATGTTAGTATTCGAAATTGCTGTCACGATTTACCTTATATGTATCTGTCAATTCAGTACTACTGAAGACAGTTCTTTCGGGTAACATTTTCAATACATAATAATTTAACGATTATTGTAGAAATATTACTTCGTTTTCAATGAAAATTCAATTGGTTCAGAAACTTGTAAGATTTAAAATATCAATATTTTGGAATAATTCCAATATATGTATGTAAATTCATTTCAAACGGTTTCACACGTGTCATTCACTTTTGAAATATTGCATGTAGGTACCATCGATAAAATCAGGTTTCTTATGAAAGAGAAATCGAGTGTATTTTCATTCAAGAACATTCGATTTGCTTGAGAAACTGATCGGCATTGATTCAATTAATTATACAGGGTTGGACGATCCTTGAAAAGATTAATATTTTTTAAATCAGTAAACTGAAACACATGAATTCTTTCCGAACGTATTTTTTCCAATACAATGAACCCCTTAGCTGCAAACCTACCTTTTTTTCTCAAATGCAAAAAAAACGTGTCGTGTATAGGCTTGTTGAAAAGCTCGTGACAGATGGAATCTAACAAAAAATTTCTTGAAAACACAAAAAAATTTAATACCCTCTTAGTGCTAGCTACAGATGAATGTAGAAGATCATGTAGTACATCATGGAAATGCCCTCTCATATCCATTTGGCATGCTCTCAGGCGATGGTAAAAATCGCCTAATGAATTTCGAATGGTTTCAACTGGTATGTTAATTGTTTCCACACTAATCCTTGTTTGTAGTTCTTCAATATCGGCCTGATACATTTTGTCATTGAGAAATCCCCAGAGAAAGTAATTCAGTGGTGTTAAGTCGGAGAATCTTGGTGGCCAATCAATTGTACTACGTCGGCATCGTCCAATCCAGCGTCCTGCAACTAAAAAGATTTGTGTCATTCCCTGACAAGCACATAAGTGAAATTTGAAAAAAAAATAGTATTAAGATTCCATCTGTCACGAACTTTTCAATGAAACTGCACACGACATATGTATGCATAAAAAAAGTTGTTTAGGTTTGAAGCAAAGGTATTTCAATTTTTTGCCTAAAATGCGTTCAGTCAGATTCAATTCACGTGTTTCAGCATTTTTTTAATAGATAATAACACTGTGTTATAACACATCATACATGGTTTTCAGGTTTTTTCGAATGACATTTCATTCAAAAACATTTCAGAACACTATTTTGAAAAGTGGAAAAATTTCTTCGCCGAAAAAATCGAAAATTAATATTGGTAATTGTCTGGAAAACTAATAATATCGTCCGACCCTGGAAATGTTGACAGAAATAAACGAAATTGGCACATAACGACCCTCCATGACCGTAATGCCCTCGGATTATACAATTCTTCGCATCTCCACATTTCCGTGCGTCGCATCCTAATATTCGAAAAAAATGCCTCGTCGGAAAACCGAACAAAAAAGAAAATGAAGGGGGTCTGATTATTCTGTTTGAATAAACATGAGTGTGGGAGGATTCTCGACTTTTCCGCAAATTCATATGGTAAATCACACCCGTAAGTTTTCGGCATTGCAAAATTTCACGACCTATCATGGCCGGCGTAAGGCCTTAAAATGTTCTCGCGCAGACTATTGCGTATTCGATATTTTTTATGCGGGGCAGGCAAGGAGTTTTAATGACACATCTCTGGAAAAGGCGAAAAGGCAGTCGATATTTTACTTTTTTCCCCGGTTCCCAAGTGTGGCACACTAATTTATGGGTTTTGCAGAAAACGAACGTGAACGTGTAAACATATTTATACCAAGGGGGTTCAGGATGTATAAATAACAATGGGTTTTTTATTGCGTTGCTAAATTCAATACCAATTGAATATTCTGCTAGGTTAGTATTATTAGGTTTGGTCGATTTATATCATTTGATATTACATTTTTCCCATTATTATTCTCGAAAGATCTGAAACGAATATATATATAGAAATGATGAACACATAGTAAGATCGAGAAAAAATCGATACTTAACAAAAAATATCAAAATTCTAATTTGCATGATCGTTCACCTCAAACTCGATATCTTTTCAGTTTTCTCATAGGAATAGTAGATTTTTTTTCGATATTGCGATAGAATATTTTTATGGTTGTATCAACGCATCTCTCATATTTTTTGCGTACTGCCTCGAATTGGTATTGAACATTTTACTGCAAAATTTCAGCTGGATCGAATCTACAAATCCTCTTCAAATTTTGCATAAATGTTCAGTATAAAAATCTTCCCTCAAAATGAATTTCACTCAAATCGGATATTTTGTGGTGGAAATTAAAGGATTTTTCTTTTCATTACTCCGATTGATTTTATATGGTTCTGGTAAAACTATATGGCCACAAAATTTCGTATAAGTTTCTTATGACTATATTCCATATGGCCCTAAAATTTCATTTCGATCATGGGAACTGAAATTTTGAATGTCCATATTTTATGGAACACCCTGTACGATTTTGCTAGTTAACGAACTTGACCGCGCCTTGTTCGCACTACGCTAGTAGTTTAGTCGAGCCGCTAGAAATTTAGTAGCTACTCTCCGTCCAATCGTTCGCACTTTGTTCGAGTTAAGTTCACAAGTGAGTAGCGCTTTGTACGATGAACAACTCGCAACGCACCAACTCTGACGTGATTTCTTCCGCCCAGCGAAACGACATCACCGCGGCAAACGATATTACTAATGAACTCGAATAAACTGATCGGTTCGGACCTATCTAGTCCGTGAGCGAGTGAAGAGTATCGCGTGGTGGGGTAATCTACTCGCCCGATAAAATAGAACCAAATGGATCGACTCGACTAAACTACACATTGATCACCTCGACTAAATTCTTGGCGTTCACACACGTTTAGTAACTAAATTTTTAGCTACTCGACTAAGCTACTAGCGTAATGCGAACAAGGCTTTAGGGACCGAACCTACTCTGAAAATTCCAAGTCTCCAGTGCTTTTCTCGCAGAATTTACTGAGTTGTCTTACCACAGTCTGTTCACTGTGCAGGTATTTTTCAAATTTTCAATTATCGTAATGCTCTCTCTGACAGCAGCATAGTTATTATTTTTTCAAATCTATTCGTTTATGCGACCCATTGAAGTTTGAAATTCATTTCGGGTTTGTGCAGCGCGAATCAAGCTGAAAAATTGATTGAGTCGCACCCGCTTTAGTACGCTTTTGCAGCTAGTGATTTTACATGAAAATGGGATTGTACAAAATGATGTGAAAATATATTCGCGTCCTACAAACACGACCAAAATCCAACCGATATGCAAATAGAGCAGATTCATGCGAATAAATCGGGGTCCCCCAAAATTAGCTGTCCATTTTCATCGCGCTTTGTTCGTTATTAAGCCTGTATGTACGCAAAATGAGAAGAATTTCAATTTTCCGAAAGAAAAACCATATCTGCATCGAAAAACAAGGCCCTATTTCAATGAACGTTTTAATGTCTCGTTTATTGAATTTTGGAGTTTGGCTTCACATAGGTGCTTTCTAAAATTGTTTCTGTAGCGATTTGAAGCAAAGATTTATATCCTTGTCAGCGTTACGAATGAGGGCTACCGCGTATGAATTTTCCGCTAGAGGCGCTAGTGTTGCGTGAGGTCCACGATAATTTGAATTGTCAAATATTCAAACGTAATTGTGAATCTGTATTCTGTTTATTTTCAACCTTTACGAGGATGTGAGGAGTTTTACATACATATTCAGATTCATAACAGCAAATATGAATCACGGATCAATGAATATCACTGCTTTGAAAGCGGTATTACAGAAGATAGTTGCCCAATTAAGCGGGCTAAAAGGAGAACTAATTCAAAGGTGAGTTTGTTCAGAGTTTCAATACGCATTTCTTGCGGAAAGTATGCTTATTTATTGAGTTTAGAGTTATGGTTTTTCTTTTTACAGATCCAAATACTATGATAGGAATGATAATTCCAGTTGAAACGCATTATCATGATTTGAAATAAGTTTATTGCAGAAGTACATTATCATTTCAAGAGAAATTGCTTTTTATCCTACTTACATGATACCTGTGATAGCTGAAAAGTGTTAAAACTTGGAGTAGAACAATAAATCCTTACACAATCCTTTCATTTATCATTATAAGTGAATATATAGAAAAAACAGTATGTGCGAAAAGGAAAACCTCAGAGATCAATGTATACTAACTAATTACTAATCATTCATTTAAAGTAGGTTAATTTATTTATTTACACAAGTCCTTGATATACATTTTTACAGTAAATGTTTTCCTCGAGTTAGTGAGTTGATTGATAACAAACATAAAATGTTTGTAGTTGTCAAATCCAGAGTAAAATTGTACCAATTAGATTTTCAATTCGAAGTATGTTTCTATTGCTCTCAAGTTCCGACAAAAAAGCGGTATCAGTTGAGCTCTCTTGACTACATATTGATTTTCCTCTACAGTTGAAACGATTCTTGCATTTTCAAATTTCTTTCTGCGTTCAAGAACTCTCTCTACTAGTATTTTATTCATATCTGTCCTCACCTTCCTGGTACCCAGAAAATTGGCTAGGTATTGATTTCAGCTTTAATTTAGGAATAGCTGAAAAATTTTCAACAGTAGATTACAAGTAATACAACTATGTATAACTACATTTATTCAATTGTAAAAGTAAAATGTCTGAAGCAACATAATGTAAAAGATTATTAGGTACTCACGGTTTTCTGTATTAGGATCGTTAGGTCACGTATTATAACCAGGGTTGAAATGTTTTCCACAAAAATAAGTATGTTTTGAAGGGGTAACATCAGCTGCTTTAGGACAGTCTTATCGTTCCCTGTTTTTCTGAACAATACGGAACTGCACAACCCTGCGGCATGCTCGATATTGTACAGTTTTCAAGGAATAGAATGTACACTTTTTTCACACGACTTATAATACTTAACACTTATAAATATGAATTTGTTATAATAATAATAAATCAATGACAGTACAAGGAACTTTGGCAGGACCTCACGCAACAGAGGCGCCAACTAGCGAGAAAAAAAATGGTAGCCCTCATTCTGACCTTAGAATTCTGTTGATATTATATTATATATCCCGTATGATATTAGTTGGAGACCGCACACTCAAGATATTCGTAAATGAATATGGGAGCCAGTTCTTGGTGGTTTCCCACATCAAACAACATCTTCGTGATATCAAAGACACAACCTCATAAACGAACGTCTTAATATTGATCCAAGTTGAGTATTCACATTCCACAGAATGCAATTTACTATCGAAAGTTCCCCTAATGACTAATGAAATTGTTGTTGATGATGAAAATATTGATTTGGATAGATATCTCACTATTTATTTATTTGGGACTAAAAATGTTATCATAGAATTTTTCTATCTATGTTAATCAAAATCATATTGGAATCCATTTTAGATATCGAGATCATTTCGGTTCCAAATTCCGAAATTACATACATTTACAAAATCATAGTATGGTGTGCGCTGACAAACGAATACACAAATATTTTCAACAGGCAAGGTGAAAAAACAATACTTTTGAAATGTACTAATTTCATATTCGAAATGAAAATTTTTCCTTCACAAATGGATTTTCAATACGGTTTTCACCTGAAATAACTTCGAAATGAATGTAACGGGTTATCCATTTCGTGGTTTCAAAAGTATAGGGCTGGAATTCGATATCTGTCAAACAAATTTTTAAAAAAATTTTTTTTGTTCAGTTGAAAGTCTGACATTTATGAAAATGGATCGCTTGACTATCGCACAACGCATGAAAATTGTAAAAACCTAATACAAAAATGGCGATTCTGCCACAGCCACATATCGTGCTTTAAGAGCAGATTTTGGTTTACATAATCGTCCAACTACGCAAGCAATTGGTAAAATTGTGAAGAAATTTGAAGAGACTGGATTGGTTACATATATTGTAAGCCCTGTGCATCATCGTTTTGCTCGTACCACTGAAAATATCGTTACTGTAAGTGAAAGTGTTGCCGAAGACCCGAATCTGTCGATTCCTCGTCATTCTCAGGAATTAGGACTGTCTTACGGCACATTATGGCGTATTTTGCATTAAGATCTACACCTACACCCATATAAAATCCAGCTCACACAACAATTGAAGCCAGCCGACCATTCACATCAACATCGTGGATACGTCGAATGGGTGCTTGAACAACCGGCGGTGGACGGCGATATCAACTGGCCACCAAGATCATGCGATTTGACACTGCTTGACTTTTTTTGTGGGGCTACGCGAAATACCGTGTTTATGCAGATAAACCTTTAACTCTTGAGTAGTTAAAAACCAATATTCGTCAAGTTATGGCTGAGATACCGCCCAATATGTGTCAAAATGTGGTCGAAAATTACCTCAAAAGAATCGATGCTGGCAACAATTCGGGTGGTTTTCATTTAAATGATGTAGTGTTTCACACAAATGTCAATGTTCAAACTTTATAATAAAAAAGAAATATCATGATAAAAAATATTTTTTATGTGTTTTATTTACGTTTACTTTTGAAACCGCAAAATGGATAACCCTATATATGAAGAGCAGATGCAGTTTTCAACTGACTTGTCCATGAAACGTTGTTCCATCCGAAGAATTTTAATGTTTACCCCACAAAGCGCAACTATAAAAGCTAGAAAGAGAGAATCATAGAAACGTGTCCTTGTTGGCACTTAAACGGTCGTCTGCATGAACGATCGATGAGGGCTATTGAAAAGTTGAGGATCCATCATTCCGAGTGTAATCTGGCATCTAGTAAAGCACGTGCGAAAATCGTGACTTCATCTTAAGGGGAGAACCACTTAACCCCAATCACTTTGCCAAACATCGATGGATAAATTGTTCGACCAAACATTTGTAATTAACGAACATTTCATCGTGACCGTTGCGAGAGTTGTCTGAATTGAAAATGCACATAGAGCCGACGATATTCTTAAACATTCATGAAAACACAACGATGAGAAATCACAGAAGTTCGCACTTCTCATCTAACAAATTTTGATACCATTTGGAACGTTTCTTCCCTAAGGAAAAAGGCGCTATCATTTCGAACAAATATGCCCTTAAAATTTGACCCGTTTCGATGCACTTTATAATTTCTTTTTGTGTTCCAACAACTTCAATCTTTAGCATACAGGTTTGGCAATTCACATCGAAAACATACGATATTCAATTCCTCAGACAGAGAATTTAGCCGTCCAATTGAACTGTTGCATATTCGAGAGATTTACGTGACTGAATAAATATGACCGATTGCAATAATGTAGTGTGGTCTCTCTTTTATCGTTGGGAGTGCTTGAATTAGGCCATGTCATGTATTCAGTCAGTCACAACGCACGTAAAACTCTCGAATATACAACTGTTCAACTGGAAGGAAGAATTCTCTGTCTGATGCACTCTTTATCGTTTCTTTCCGATGTGAATTTTCAAATCTGTATGTATCGAGAAGTAGTGTTGATTAAATAAGATTTATGTTTTGATTTGACTATATAATTTTGTGAATGAAATCAATCAACTCCAAATGACAAAACCGTTTGATTTTCGACAGTCATTGTTCATTACTTTTCTGCAATGTGAATTGCGTAATATAAATATAATGAAGTTTACCTATTGATATATTTCTGTTTATTTGTGAATACGACAATTATGTTGAAGCTTAGTTTCTATGTTGTATCTCCAGTGATTGTTATCTCGTTTACGATAACATTTCAGCGTTTGATGTCACCGATTGTTCAATTTTTGTGAGCGGAAGTATGAAACACGAAAGTGGAATTAAAGCTTTGTTTCATTTATATCCACTGAAAGATATTAGCACTCCTCTTTTCTTCGATTTTGATTGTACAACATTGGAATCCTATTAGACGTCGCATTAAACTCAGAGTAACATCAGAAAGCATCGGGTGGAATAGCATCATTTATGATACAGTACTAAAAGACGATTCCAGGAGGCATTGCAATATTCAAATGTGACAATGGGGCGCCATAATGCGATAGCAGTTGTTCTCTGCTGTTATTAAGGAGTAGGGTTTATCACAGGGTATTATTGGAATACTCGTTTCGGGGAAGTTGTAATCTTATTCAAACTTCGATTGCTGTCGTGATGAGCGCAGGAAGAAAATTCCAGAGGTTATTATTTGACAACAATAATGGAATCGATGTAGGCATACCCTGACTGATGAGACACTTTCATAAACTCAGTCAGTAGGCCACTTTATGCGAGAAATTTGTTAGTAGCATAGATTTTATCGAATGAACTGAAAAAAAAGTTTGATGAATAAATATTTTTGTATAATCGTGTTTCGTGTTTTTCAATTTGAAGTTTTAAATTAGTTATCTTCACACTTCTTTAAGTTTTGAGTTTGTAGAATTCGAAATAACAAAAAATGCATACCACTGAGATTGCCGAGAAAAACCCTGTAAATCTGTATCTAATGAATATAACCTAAAATATGTAGAGTAATTCTTCAATTCTTCCATCCGTGTTTATTTTGTGTGTAACTGAATAGATAATTTCCGAGAAGTGTAGTCTTGTTTTCTTGCATGGTAAACGGGAACTGGAACAAGTTAAATCTGCGATGAACTCTTAGCGGAATTTGTCGTTTGAAAGTCTAATTGAGCGAATCAACGTCTGTTGAGAAAGTTTTCAAAACAAACTGTACAATTCAATTGACAAGTCCTTAGTCGACTTCTTCCATTTGCCCTATAGCAATTAGAATTTCTTCAACTTTTTACAAATATTGTGTTTATTCTTGGATTGTTTGGCTATTTTCTTTGCTGAAATACTAATCGTTTCACACTTGTATTTGGCAGAGTTAACAAAAGAAGGTTATGATAACTTTAGAGAATTCTTCAGTTAACTCAATAATGAACACTTAGTGGGTATTTTCGGTGATTTCATGGAAAATCATTTGAACAAAAATGGACCATCAGAATATCTCTTTTTTTCTGCATCATGAAAAAGCGAGTAAATGTTTCTCACTTCACTTCCCTCCTTTTTTTCTTGAAACAAAGATTCATATATAGTAGGATATTGTTGCACGATGATAAAATATGAAGAGAAAATTTCATTTCTTCTGGTTAATCCATTTCCAGTACTATATTATCCGAAAAAATAACTTTTGATCTTACGAATTCTTCACTAGGAAGGCCAACCCAATTACAAGAGTACACAACATGATGTTAAACTCAATAGGGATTGCATACACGTGTGTTTATGAAAATGTTGATGAATTTCTACCTTAAAGACATTGAGATAATGAAACGTCAACACTTGTGTAGTTCCTATAACAAGATTGAACAGTTAAAACAATAATCGTGAAGACGAAAATAATGATAAATCGACAAATCCCACATGTGAATCTCCGGGAATTGAAACCATTTAATAAGGAATAAAAGATACGCGCCCCCAGGTTCCCGGGATTAAATCAGGAGCAGAGGGATAGAAATAGAGCGCGAGATTAAGATACTGCTGCTTCCAGAACATCTGGCAGAGTTCCTCATCTCCTTTTTCCGTATCAGAAAAACGGCCATATTTCAACTCGAAGCACCTGTAAGATGATTATATGCTTTTTGTGCAGATCTGGAAATGACGTTGAGCACTATTTATTGCATTGGAGAAAATTTGAAACATCAAGATTTCAGATTGTAGGTGTTAGTCGGGTTTAAGGGATTTTGCCGTTCCAATCCTGGAATACAGTTGCGAAATACGGAGTTTGGATTCGAGCGTATATGAAGGAATAAGCATATCAGAAAGTTTTGTTTTGTAAAGTTTTCGATCGAAATTAGGTTCGTGTTGTGTTCGCGAGAGTAGTTTCGGTGTCGGATTTTGTATGGAATTCGATCAAATGGAAAAATTCTTATTAGCAAATCGAATAACAGAATGGGTAGTAGTTGTATTTTCAGAAAGCATAAGTTAGTATTATTTATTTGTTGCTGATAACGGTATAGAATTTACTTTTTATTGAATTATTCCTTGAAGTGAGTCTAGTGATCGAAATTTAGAGAAATAGAGATCCTCCACATAACCTTCAGCAAAGAATAGTTATGCGTTAATTTTCTTGAACTTCAAAGATGAATTAGTAAAGGAAAAAAGAAACAACCTAAAAAGAATAGAAATTCGAAAATAAGATTCGTCTGAATATTTTTGGAAATACAAAAAGGAATGTGAAAAACGCAAGTAAAAATATTAAATGTTGAAGTGACTAGCTTCAAAGTGTATAGTTCGATATTATTTGTTGATTTTTATCAACTATTATTATTCTGTACTTCGTGATAGTACACACATTCAATTTTCGAGAAAAGAAGTGAGTTGAAATAATCATGATGTCCCATCTAGTTTATTAATCAACAACAAATTGATCACACAATTTTTCCGTCTACCGCATTATAACTCGATGATAAATTCTTGATAAAAAAGAATTTTTTTTCATGCGTTACACTAACATTACATAATATACATTTCTGTTTCAAAAGAGTAACATTCCTCTTATTGCTTCTGAATCAAAAAAAAAAGAAATCGACCAATAAAATGGGTCACTATTGATCAATTTCGTATAAATTTAACCCATTATTTCCATTTCGACGGAAATTGTTATTCAATCAACTAATTTATGAATATGTATTTGATTTTTTCGAAACCACAAACCACATTTTCAAAATTTAGTTTGACTGCATGGTCATTTTTTGAATGTCAACAATGGATATCAATTAAAAGTATATTGCAGGAAGATATTTAAAATCGAATGTTTCATAACTTGCTATCATCGTTTGTTTCTTCATCACGGCATTCTCCTTTCGAATGTACATCTCATAATTTAATTTTCCTATTTTATTTTAAACTTTCATACTCACCTTGGTAATTTCTAAGTGAATGAAATGAAAGCTTTTTCAATCATTCAAGTGTTTCCAGATATATTCACCTAAGTTATATATTTTTAAAATGGTTTGTAAGGTGAGCGTGATTGTTCATCAGTTGAAAGAACCATTCCTGAAATTACCATTTAGTTCTGGTAATCGATTATTCAATGTGTCTGAACAAGAGACAAGGGCTGCAGCTTTGGAGATCTAACAATTTGTTTATCCGCACTTGCTACATCAGGAAAGGATTCCAAATTAAAGTGGTCCCGGCACAGCAGCTCTTGTCGACCTTCAAGAATTCCGAATCCTGGTTTCCCTGACAAGGGTTGCCGGAATTTTTCCGGGGAATTTTAATTCCTTTGAAGAATGGCCATCGCCCGTGTAATATTTTTGCACAGGAAAAATAATGAAATATAGTATGGAAACAATTGTTGAACTGCTGCAGTTTTTGAAAGAAAATGAATAAACAGGAGTGAGATTTATTTGTGTTGAGAAGTGAATGTATAAATTTTAAAGAAAGAAGAAAAAATGATTGTTGATTTGTGTCATCATGAATAGAGTTCTCTTTGATTATTTTCGTCCAGAACTTAGCTAACCAAGAACTGTTAAATCTTTCGAATGGCAAAATCATTTTGTCAACTATAAATCAGATATGTACTGCCATCCTCATGGAAACTGTTGAACATGTCAACTAAGAAACTTCTAATTCTATTTTTTCAGTTATTATCATGTTGCAGTGAGGATAATTTATTGTATGTAGTTTTGAAAGCAGAAGTGAAATTAAAATCGGATATATAAGTAGCTATTTCATCGGTGATTCCGTCAACAAGTACACCAAAACATATCAAAAGAAATATATATTCAAAGGTGAACCCAATTTTGTATTTAAACCGAAAATTATTTCATCGTTACTGGGTATATTCTGAGAATAGTACTTAATTTAATTAACTAAGTAGTTCATTAATCGCTAGATTGATAAACGAGTTGATTACATAATTTTTCCGTCGACCCCATTGAAGATTAAGTATGAAATCTCTATAGAACTACCTACATTTTTATTTTGCATGAAAGATATATTTGACATAATTGTTCATTCTTACAGTAAAGTTGTTACATATTGTATTGCTCTTTAATACTTTATGTTTGGTTGAACATGACGATTATACATCAAAATGGGAGAAACTATGCATTAAAATGGGTCATTAGTGATCAATTTCGATTCGTTCAACTGGGCTTTCACTTCGAAGTCGACGAAGTAATATGTTATTTAATGAATATATACTTGAATCAGAAGAAGAGTTGACATAAGTTCAATTTGCCTAAAGAAATATCGACGTAAAACATTAAATTTACATGTGTCAAGTCGTAAGATGAAAGAAAGATCAAAATTAGTACATATAGTCCGATCACGAAAGTTTGAGCCGGCGGTTGGCCATGGAAATTTGGCAAATTCCACTGTGTATATTGAAATTTTAGGTTATGTTGTTTATTTTATTGTCAGATTGATATACGCAATATTGTCAATATTGTATAGAGTTCTCTGATAACTCGCAAGATCGTCGGACGAGGCCGGGTACATTCGGCAACGTTGACTTTATTTTACGTTATGACAGCAAATACTGCCAACTTCAGATAAATGAATAAACGCCTACTATGCGCTCAAACTTTCGTGAACGGACTACACTGCACTAATATCTAATAACCATCTGTATTCGAACATTAGAATAAGTTTCAATTATGATCTAATGCCGAAAATTAACGACTGTTCAAAATTCATTATGAATATTATATTGATAACATTTCAAGTGATCTCTCCATTTGCCTAGAACTCTAGATTATCCTCGGCTACAAACCTCTATTAGATCAGTGCATGGATATACAGTAACGATGCTTGAATTGGACACGAATAGAATCTATTCATTTCGGAGATCCACATGGAGAGTTTGTCAGCGATGAAATGAACCGTTTAGGGCGCTTTTATTCACGTTATATTGCATTGACCGCCGCCCATTTATTCCACTATAAGCTGAATAGATCCATGGTCCATTTCAATTTCACAGATAATTAGCTTGAGTTTGATCTGAACCGTCTGAGCCTTTTTTTCTTGTATATCAAGGTTATGTATTTTCGCAAAGAGTGATAGACTTACGTGTTAATTTATTGGGCGTAGATTTATGATGAAAGATCGTACAGAAAATACATGCTGTTATAGCTATAGGAAAGAACAAATGAGACTAAATACAGTAAGTTAAAGTTGATTTTTTTCACTCTCCAGTGGTTATTTCACTGAGCATAGTTATGTTTCAATTTATATCTTTTCGTAGAAGCCTAGAAAAAATGCTTTCTTATGTTTTGCATTTTTTTATTTCCATACAGGATTTGGCGAATATCCTTAATGAAATTAATAAATTTTGAATCAATGACTTCGAGAAAAAATGTTGAAACATGCGAAGTTTTGTCTTCAACCTAGACAAACTTTTTATCCCCAAAAAATTGGTTTTCCAGGAACAGCTCACTTAACCTTTTTCGGGCTATTCCGCTTCGAGTAAAAACAGTGGATATATCCAACACGTATTTCATGCACAACTAATTCTCGCATTTCTGATATAGAACAAAAAGATCGAGGACCTTTTGCGGTTTCTTTTCCCGATAGGGACGTTTTGAACAGAGGCAGTTGATGTGGGTTTTATTGATTCCACCATATCGTTCGGAATTGGAAAGAAACGCTAATACCATGCAAGGCACGTACTTCTATGGATTGTTTCCAACCCAAGATTTTAAAGAGCCGTTCTCATTTGAAGCTGCAAAGACCTAGATTTCGCGCCCTACATTTCTCTTGAATTCACCCTTCAATAATAATTCTTCTGAATCTTGTTTTTTGATCAAGTATTTATTTTTATGAATTCTGAATGTTTTTCCATCAGCCTGTTTGCTTTTTTCTGTTTAACAATATTTTTTTATAACTCCTAACTTATTGATAAATTGGAGTATATTGATTGTATTTTTGATTCATTCGATGGAAAATAAACAATTTGTTTATTCACATGAAACTTTTAGGTATATAAGTATAGTTATATTTCAACAAATGATCAATTCAACTGAAACTTCTCAGTGATTTAATTCTAGATCGAAAACAAACCCGTACAATCTAGATATTGCTGCTGATAGTTAAATATTCAGTTATTCATGTTGGAACGTATTACAAACTTTGGCCAGATTTTGCAACATGAGATTCTCCTGAGTACGGGCAATATATAGCCTTTATTATCAAATTCTCATAGTAAACCATTGTCGTAAATTTTGATCCGGCAGGAATGAAAATTAGTTGAATTCATGGGGATCACAAGTATGTGGGGATATAACGATAAATCATTGATATGGGAATATCAGGTTTTGGGAAACTACAGGTTAGCTTTTAAGTCGTATATTCAAAATTAAGATGAAATTTGAAATACTTATGAATATTATTCATAAGTAGTTTTTCGAGTTTTCCTTTTCAATGTTGTATTTTGATGAATTCAGTTTCAAATTTCGACTTAACTTTTTATTGAATGATGAAAATTAACTCATAGTACATACATAAGAGAGAGACCACACTACAAAATTCCAGTCAGTCGTTTATTCAGAGAGTTACGAACCACGTGAACCTTTCTTTTATAGCACTGGTCAACTGCACGGCAAAATTCTCTCTTTAATGCATGGAATTTCCTATGTTTCTGTTGTGAATTTCGAAACCTGTATATTGCATCTCTTTAGCAAAATCAAAATCTATTTGAATTAAGGATTTATGCTCAATTGATTATTAAGAAAAATTTTTGTGTTCTACTATTGATGTTTCATTATGTCTATCAATTGTGTCATATGATCCCCAATTGTGATGCAGATATAAAGCTCTAATATCGGTTCAAAATTCTGGAAATGAATTCAGAAGAGTAAACCCATTGAAAATCATCTCACAAGCTATGATAAAAATAGGATAGCTGGTTCGACTTGAAATTTAGGTAATTAGAAGAATTTCTCTGGCATATTTTTCAAATTTTTCTTATCGGAAAACCACTCTTCTGCTAATGGCCTATTCTACCCAATTTTACTTTGGAAGGGTCCTTATCTGCCCACTTCATTTTATAATTATTCCAAGTAGAAAGCTTAAAACCTACTTACTTCATCCTGCAGATAATCACATGATGTTATTAAGGGCCTAAGCTGCTTTCAGGTAGAAATAATAATTCGAGATGAATCTTCGGATATATCGAGGCTGCCTGCAGTAATCCATCGCAAATTACCAGATTCATTAAAGAGTCATCACCTATAGACACGGTATTTTGAGCTATGATGCAAAGAGGGTTTAATCCAGTTAATGTTATGCGATTATCGCTACGATTATCCTTGTTGGGTGTTGAAGGAATAATTTTGAGTTTTTTATTGTTTGATAAAGAATAGATGATCAAATATTTTCAGTTACCAAGAAATGAAAAAAAACTTTCGAAACTACATTTTGTTTGAATAATATAGAGTTTGAGTTCTCAGTTAGGTGAGCTTTACTTTAGACACGGAGGGTTTAAGGATTAACTTTTATATCACTTCTAGATTAACATTTTTCCAATAATTTTAGTGGAAATTATATGTACCAATGTGTGGCTCAGTGATAAATTTCGACTCTTTTCTGAGAATCTTAGTTATTAATGAAGAAAATGCTATAGTGTTACTTCGAATAAAACAGAACAAATGTATTTTCCCTCTTTAACTTCTCAGTGTTAATTCATATGAATGATAGTTGTGTGGTTAGCTCAGTGGAAAGAGCATTGGATAAGTCATTGTTAGTTTCCGGACTAGAAAAAATTTTTAAAGCCAGTAGTGTTCACCTGATGGCACAAAAACAAATCCTATGCAGAATAAAACTCATTCACTCAACTAGCACAAGCTCATGATAATGATAATTATAGTCGCGATATGCGCATTAAACCTCTCTTTGTGATAATTTCAATATAAATATTTTCCCGCCGACCTCGAAACAAAAGGCGATTTCAATGACCCATTTTAATGCTTAATTTTTAGCCATTTTAATGTGCAATCCTCATGGCAACCGTAGAAAAAGTATTCAGAAGCACTATGAGAAATGTCAAAACTCTTCTGGAACATAGAAACATAGAAATTCCATTATGTCAAATGTATGTCTTGTGCAAAATGAGAATGTATTTCTATCAAGAATTTATACACTATTCATGTCGAGATCGTCGGAAAAATCTTGTAATCAACATGGTTATTAATCTAGCGACTAATGGTCTCGAACTATTAACGCGTTCGCTCCGCTCACGCATTAAAATTTCTTGACCATTAGTTGCTGTCTTCAATAACCTAGTTGATTGAATAACTATTAATGCTTGTATCATGCATATGCTGATGAGATATTTTTTTGTTTCAGGTTAGTTTCTGTCTTTTATGGGTGTTAATATTTTAACGGGTAAGTGATATTGTGCATATTATTCAACAGTGCATTGTGATAATATGGGGTGTTTCTATCTTCGAATGTTTTTTGATACAGAAAATTTCACGAAAAAAATTCGCAATATCGATACTTTTTCTTCTTGATCTCAAAATTTTTGCATTCACGTAATATTTCTTGCATATTTTTGCAAAGAACTTTTATTTGCTCATTGTATGTAAGTAGAATCGTTCTTTGAAATTCAAGAAAAAGCCTTTAGTCTGCCTGCTGTGCAAATTAATCTTCAGTTTCTTGAAACTTTTCGAACACTACCGGATTAATTTGGTTCACTAGTGTTCAGGTATTCAATTTGTTATTATTCAGCAATAAATTCCTGAAAAGATGATGGGATTAAATTGAAAAGTAAAATAAAAACCCAAAGTCAATTGATGCACCCATTTCATCTATGTAACAAAAAGGGTTTAGAAAAAACTTTAACCATGAAAAAAATAGTTCTAATCAACAGAACGTCTTCTCATACCAGTGATGAAACGTTAGGACAACCTTCTGAAAAAACTTCATACTCTGCAACGTGAAGATTGCATGACAAACTCCCCAGTTCGGCATGAAAAATTGCGCAGTTTAGAATAAAAATCGTTCTGCTCAAGCAATTTTTCTACCGAAACATAAATAAATTTTCTAATTTCAACTTTCAATCATTCTGCATCTTCAAAATAAAACGGCACACAAGTGTACAAAGCTGTATATTCAAGTGACGGTTCCGATCAATTTCGATTCTCGAGACGATGGACTTTCCAAGTTTCCACGTGCATCAAATGAGGAAAAATGTGTGTTGTTTTTCCGTTCACGTTCCAACATTCCCGTCGATGTTTTTTTTTCCCGTATAGCCTTCGGGATAAATGGAATCCGGATAGGTCGACTGTTAAGTGACACCATTGTGGTTGATTGTATCTCTGCTCCAAACATTGAATCACAATCAACAAAGTGAAGTTGCGTTTTCCCTCACCTTCTTGCGACCCTTTCGGCAAGGATGGGCCATTCACTTTCGTGAAATCAGTCGGTTGGCCATGGAAGATTGACACATTTCACTCTGGGAAATAAGGTTTTGAAGGGTAATACTTTTATTTGTTTCTTATTTGTAAACGTCAGTTTCCAAAAACACAGAATTAATCCAGAAAGTTTATTTTATCAAGTCACTAACTTCTAAAACTGACAGTTAATTGTTATTTCCAGTAACACAGATTTTTGATGATGAAAGAGTTGATACTGATGATGATCACACTATCACACTATTTTTGTTTTGCCACTTTTTGAAGTCGTCGTATTCTCGCTCGTACCTTGAAGCTGATTTTGCAGGTAATAAACTCGAAGCTACACTGCTGACTGCCTCAATAATTTCTTTTGGTACATTCATTTTCGCTTTCGCCAGAACAAATGTAAAGAAAAATAAACAGACATGTTCATGGCAACGCTTTCATAGCTTACGACATTTGCGACAAATTATTGAGATTTTTTTGGAATTTTTCTAACCTTTTTACAAATGAGAAACAAATAAAATACAGGGTGTCCCATTACTCGACGTCAACCCGGAACCGGGTGAAAAGGCAAGTAATGCTGGTTGTCAGAAAAATATAAAAAAAAATCTAAGTTGCATGATTTTAAAATAATGCGCATTTGAAGAAACACGCAAAATTCCACACCCTGTGACAGTCTTTTCACTCCTGTTGCCACAAATATCAACTTTTTCCAACTTTTTTCTTTGCTGTGTAACCTTGAATAATGCTTGTTTAAACTGTAATCAAAATTTTGATACCAGCTGCTCTAGGTTTCATAAAAATAGGGCTTACTTCTCAGAAAAAAATTCGAAATAAACAATTGCCTAGTTTCAACTGACTGTATTGAAAAAAAAATGTACTACGTAGATTTGGCATATTTTTTCAAAAGTTAGCGCATTTAGAAAGGATTCCAAAATGGTATAATACTTGTTTAATTGTAGCTGCCGTAGTTCAAATTTATTTTTGATTGCCTTTGAATACACTTTTTCGTTAACTGCTTCCCAGTAAAAAAGTCCAATGGATTCAAGTCCGGTGAACGGGCCGGCCACGAGATTGGACCAGAACGTCTGATCCATCTTCCGGGAAAAAATGTTATCAGAAAAAAAAATTTCCAGAGAAAATAATTTTTCCAGAAAAAATTTTTCCGGAGAAATTTCTCTGAAAATTTTTTCCGGAAGATGGATCAGACGTTCTGGTCCAATCTCGTGGCCGGCCCGTTCACCGGACTTGAATCCATTGGACTTTATTACTGCGAAGCAGTTAACGAAAAAGTGCATTCAAAGGCAATCGAAAATAAATTTGAACTACGGCAGCTACAATTAAACAAGTATTATACAATTTTGGAATCCTTACTAAATGCGCCAACTTTTGAAAAAACATGCCAAAACTACGTAGTACATTTTTTTTTAATACAGTCAGTTGAAACTAGGCAATTGTTTATTTCGAATTTTTTTTCTGAGAAGTAAGCCCTATTTTTATGAAACCTAGAGCAGCTGGTATCAAAATTTTGATTACAGTTTAGACAAGCATTATTCAAGGTTACACAGCAAAGAAAAAAGTTGGAAAAAATTGATATTTGTGGCAACAGGAGTGAAAAGACTGTCACAGGGTGTGGAATTTTGCGTGTTTTTTTAAATGCGCATTATTTTAAAATCATGCAACTTAGATTTTTTTTTATATTTTTCTGACAACCAGCATTACTTGCCTTTTCACCCGGTTCCGGGTTGACGTCGAGTAATGGGACACCCTGTATAAAACAATACACGCAAGGTAACGGGTTTTACTGGCTCAATGAGGTATATACAATTTTCCTTCTGGTTCACTATGAGCAAATTTAAAGCTCTGATTATTTCGATTTTGAATTGAATTGAATTCTTTCAAGAATATCGCATAATCAGACCCATAGAATTCAATTTTTTTCTACATTATCCATTTCATCTCAATTCAGAATTTGTCAATTCGGTCGAGCAGAAATTTCGCCTTAAAATGTTCAATACCAAATCAGAGCAGAACGCATACATTTTTGGGTGATGCGTTAATACAACCATTAAAAAGTCTATCATTATAAAGAAAAAAATTTAATATTTCCATGAATGATTATGCAAGTTTTCGAAATATTTTCGATATTTTTAGTTCTCGATTTTTTTGCATATTACATTTTTCAACAATTTCTAGAATATAATTCTGATCATGCTAAAATTTTGCATTCATACAGGGTGTCTCGGAAAATATGAGACATCTCTCGGATTCAGATAGAACATAAAAAATGAAGATGACAAGTTCCCATAATTTTTTTTCCTAGTGGCTCTCCCTACAAAGATACGACCTCCTAAATGACGCCACTGGAAATTCATTTTAGTGGAATACATTTCAATTACCTACTTCTTCCATCAATTTTATTTCGAGAACGGTTCATTTCATCGACACTGAACAGGAATACCTTTACTTTAGCTTAATGTTCAAGGTATCCAAATTTGTTTTTTTAACACCTTATCATACAGGGTGTTAAAAATGTAAGCATTAAAATGTACAACCCAGTCCGCCCTGGTGAACTTAACAAGCTAATTGAAATTTGAGTGCGGTGATTTAAGAGGTTCTAATACTGTTAATCATATCAAATTTTCATCAAATTATATCGAGTAGTTTGAAACTTATTCCACTAAAATGGATTTCCAGTGCCGTCATTTAGGAGGTCGTATCTTCGTAGGGGGGGCCGCTATTTTTATATTCTATCTGAATCCGAGAGATTTCCCACATTTTCCGGGATATCCTGTATATTCAGTATCTACCAATCTTAAGATTTTTTTTTAAGTAATAGACTCAACCAATGAAGGTGCGCTCAAAAGCGCGATTCTGATCATTTGTTTATTTTCAAAAAAAAAAAGATTTGATGTACGTTTTATTTCTGTGGTGAATCTGTTTAGTATATCTGGGATTAATACAGTTTTGAAGGTGAAATTTTATGATTAGAACTTATACAAGGGCTAATTCAAAAACTCATTCATTTCGTGGCATTCTTTTGAGATTTGAACGCTTGAAAGAAAAGTTATTCTCACTAATTAAATACGAGCTTATGGCATCAGATAAGACTATTTATTCGTCTTGAAGGAAAGTATTCCTTCTAGACCTTGCTTACGAATATAAAAGTCCCTTACTTAATCACCAAATTTTCTAGCACGATTTAACCCTAAAAGTTATGGCAAAATGATTGGATTTGCTTAATAGTTAGAGGATTGAACCAGTTGTTCTATCTTCAAAAACTTTTGGTCTGTTCACTTCTCCAATGTTCAATGAACTGTTTCATATCTATTGGAGAAATCTCCATAGAATTTCGTCACTTGGTGTTAAGTGAGCCAAACTTTCACGACCTACCAACATATTTAAAAAAAGGGAACGAAGTATCTTTTTCTGAGTCCGCGTTCGCAACACTCAGCCTCGCGCTGATCGCAGGATCTCGTGCTCTGCCGCACGCCGTTTTCACAGGACTCTGGATCCAGTATCGCTCCAGGACTGCGAGCAGGCTAGACCTTTCGATCCGAGAACGAAACCATCGCCGTAGTGTCGATTTCGCGTCCGTGTGTCTGTGTTCTTTCTTCGTAAATAGTTGATTGTTTGCGCTCTGCTACGTCCGTTTGTCGGTTTCCTGTGTGAGTTCACCAAAGACCCGTGTCCTGTAAATATCTCCTTGGGCGATTTTGAGGTTATCCGGTGAAGCGGAAAATTATTTTCCGGTAGTTCTGTTTAGGACGTCATTAGACCTTGGGCAATGCGGAGAGTCTTGACATAACTAGGATTATTGTTTTGGGAATGTTAGACGTATGACGTCAGTTCTGAAGAGATATGTGGGGTTCATGGAAATGTTTTTTTGACTGAAAATTAATCAACGAAAATTTCAAGTAAACCTTGATTATAGAAATCAATACTCAGTATAATTTATGTTGCAATAATTTGCATCCTGATAAAATAAACTTAATTATTATTCGGGTTGCTTATAATTTTCTATTATTCTTACTAAAAACTGGCAAAGATCCGAATAGGTAACAATCGGAAATTACAGAAACAAGAAGAATCGGATAAATCCTAGATAGCTTGGATGAAATAGCATATGTTAATGTAGGACTATTTTGCTCGACTTAATTTCCACCAATTAGAAACGCGCAATTTTGAATTACAAATGACGTTTAGGTAGAAAAACTGTATGGCAGCAGCTGTCAGCAGTTTTTCCTAGTTTACCCGCTGCAAAACTTAGCAGCTGTTACCAAATTAATGCGTATACATAATGCATGCAGAATAATCTGTCATTGGTTAAAACAGTCTTGTTAAATATTATACGGGCCAACTTTTTCTGTGGAAAATCGAAAAAACAACATGCAAAGTAATATTTCAAACAAAAATCATTGGTGCAGTTACAAAAATCCTCGTTTTCGACTCGGATTTTTGTTGCCAACAGAACTCATGCTTCTTGTTGAAATATTACTTAGTTACGTGTTTTCTACGATTTTTTTCCGAGAAAATTAGATGCCCTTATGATATTATTTACGATAATGCGTGATATTGAAAGATCAGAAAACTGCATGTCCAACAATCTTCATCTTGAATAAAATTTCATTAGTGAACTGTTCACCCTTCAAATACCACCTATATAAAATAAGTAGTATAAAAATTTCCGAAAACTGTTTAGTTTCCATTAAAATTAGTGGCATTCTTGATATCTTATATCTTAATTAGATTATTAAAGAATTCGTTCATTTCCGAAATTAGCCTTGAAGGTACTTCATATTTTATTTTCCTGTCAAACAACAGATTTATGACTTCATATTTGCCCGAATATGAGAATTTCCGAGAGACAGAGTAAATTACTGCTGGTGCCCTACTTCGTGGCGATGAAATTTCATCATCTCTTCGAAATATGTTATAAAAATATCGAGTTATTTCATACTGTCAAATGCTTTGCACCGGTTTTTATAGCGTTCGTTAGTTAGGATTTGTTGTGTATAGGTTGTTGTTTTGTCATTGAATGAGCATTTTCTGTGTTTAGTTCAAAATAATTTCTTTCATTCGAGCTGTTGATATTTGATACAACAAGATATACAAGTTTCACTAGAATCATAAAGGGGAATTATGATAGTTTCGCAAAACCTATTCCATGTCATATATTAGAGCGTTAGCAAAAAACAGAGAAATAATGAGTTTCGGGACCAAAGACTGAGATTAAACAAAAATAGGAAATATAACTGATACAGAAAGTAAACGAAGAATAATAATGTACAATGTACCTCTTTTACGGAATTAGACTGTATAAATAAGTATATACTCAATTCATAATGAGGTCGATGAAATTTTTTTGTAATTAACTCGATAATTAATCAAGGGATTAATTGAATAAATATCAATAAACATTCAAGTAGTTCAGAGAACTGTCAAACTAACATATCAAATATATCAAAAATTCTTAGGAACAAATGTTTGTAGAGATTTCTGTACCCGAATGTTAGTCAAGATGTCGAAAAAAATAATGAGAAATGATGAAAAAAGTTTCAAATAATAAAATAGTAAATACTCTGTTGAAATCCAATATAAAACCAAATTTAGTTATTTTGAGCCAATGAAGAAATAGAAACCTCAGCTATACTACATGCGGAAAATATTATAATATTTTCTCGTATACAATATATTACATCTTATAAATTGCACTCCCGAAAAATATTCCGTATCTGCATTGAATTTCAGTTCCTATTTCCCAGAAATGATGAGTTGAACTCCTCCGATGAAGTAAATTGATGATATTAATAACCTGTTTCAGCGGACGTTGCTTCGCCGGTGCTGCTTTTCTACTCCTTCCTCTCTACTAAATCATTCTGATGAAATATTAATCGGCTTCCCTGAAATTCCTCAACATCGGTTTTCTCCCCTTTATTTTTGCATTACATTCGGCAGGGCGATCTGTTTCTGCCCCCCTTATTGTTATGTCGATATGTTCTATACATTTTTCGCCGTTCGGTTGCTTGCTGTTTGGCTGTTTTGAATATCCGGAATGTTGGCATTAATGAAAAAGTTTTCCCCCTTCCGTTTGGGTGGAAATTCGGTATTCAGTATGTTTTCATCTTGTTGAATGTTTTTTAGAATTTTTTGTTCGAACATCTGAATTGTGTTTTAATATTTTTTCGAATATTGTGAAAGTTACGTCGCTTAAATGTGGATTGCCATTCTTTTCTTCCATGAAAACACATTCATTATATAGTCGTTATTCATTAGTTTTGACAGATTGACAGAAATTTGTTTTTACATTAGTGTCCAAAATTGATATCTTATTGGAATGTGATGCGAATATGGCATGTCACCGTTGATTATATTTCACTTCAGTTATAGTTATTTAATCGACTAGTTTTTTAATGACAGTGGTTAATGATTGATGGATTTCAAGGCGCGTGGAGCGAGCGCGTTAATAGTTCGATAGCATTAATCGCTAGATTTATGTTGATTAGAAGATTTTTCAGCTGACCTCATTAGGAATTGAATATAGATTCTTGATTGAACTACATTCTCATTCTGCAAAAGACATACATCTGACATATTATAAATTTCTGTGTTCCAGTTCAGTTATAACATTACTCGCGCTGCTTCAGAATACTTACAATTACAAATTGAAATTTTGAGAATTGAGCAATGAAATAGATCATTATTGATGCATTTCGTACACGTTGAACCAATCTGTCATTTTAATTTCAAAAAATTGTTTTGCAATCTATTCAGAAATTCCATTTAATACGGAATCAAACACATTCAAACTGATATACCCGTTGAAAATCGATGAACATTCTGATAGTAATTCTAGTTCATTCAAGTAACTTTTATATCCTGTCATAATTTTGTTCAATTGAATTGATTGACATTGATTATGAAGTAAAATAAAACTGACGTAATAGTTTTTCTTGATTGTAACAAAGTACTGCTAAGGCTTTAAAATCATTTGAAATCGAATGAACTATCTGGATTTCTCTCACCAACGGATTTAACTTTTCAGTTCATTCCTTAAACAAACCGATTTCCGTTTGTCAAAAATCGAACAGCATTAGCCAGATAAAACAGGAGTAACGCAGTATCCCATTGTGAAAGGTTTACCATTACTTAAATCCCTTGCATTACGACCAAGCCCAACTGCGAAGTTTCCCAATAGCGCGGACAACTTCTTTATGAGTTGAGTTTTTAAAAAATATACCTCCAGTAAGCCAGCCAGCCAGTGAAAGAAATACAAAACTTGTAAACGTGCCAGGGATATTGTGGAAATAACAGTTGAAAACAATCCCGAAGGCTGTCACCGCGAACCAGTTTTCAACAAGCTGCATCGACAGTGCAACCAACTATTATTTACTGCTAGTTATACTTATCTGTCGTTGCTGATACAGCAGCGGCGCAATACGATGTGAAAAATTGTACTTTTTTCATGGTTCACTTGAAACGAAATTGATGTTTTCTCTATGTTCTGCGTTGAAATATAGATACAATTACTATTTGCAATACGGTTCGAAAAGAATTAAATATTTGTGCGGGATGAATTTTTGTTAATTACTGCGGAATTATATTGACAAACAATAAATATTTATTGCGATTCTATGTTGTGACGACTACTGAACGGCAAATTAAAAAAAATATCGAATTGTTTTCTGCATTTTTCATTGATTTGAACACTGCACTCATATTGTATGTAATTCCTTCAGAAACACTGCTGATCGAAGTAATATAATATCAAAGAGCTGTCGTAAATAGACTCAAACAAATTTATACATTGATTTCCACAAAAATTCTTTGAAATTCTGAATAAATTATCTTTATTTGTTTCTCATTTGTAAACGTCAGTTTCCAAAAACACAATATTAATCAAGGAAGTTCATTTTATCAAGTCACTAACTTGTAAAATTGACAGTTAACTTGTAAAATTTTTACAAGTTAATAGTATTATTTACATTGAAAGTTGTCAAGTACTTGCTTCGAATTTCATTTATCCTTCTAATCTCAGAGTTCCTGGAACAAAAGTATTTCTCTATAAACGTTCTCAAACTATTCAAAAACGATATTCGTACCTTGTTTTATTCGTATCTATTTGTTTTCTTTTTCACGTACTTGCTTCTAATTTCATTCATCCTTCTAATTTCATCGTTCCTAGAACAAATGTTTTTAGTACTAAACGTTATAAAAGTATTTAAAAAAGATATTCATACCTTGTTTCATTTGGATCTGGCCTTTTTCGTCAGAAATTAGCAAATATTCTCGAAAGACTTCCCTCTCGTAAAGCCACTGACAGTTGTCATAATTTTCCGATGTCATAATAGTATATTATTCGATGAGCGGTAATGCAGGTCAAAACACACGCAGATGAATTTTGCACCACGAGCCGTCAGGCGAGTGGTGTAATTCATCAAGTGTGTTTTGAGCATTACCGCGAATTGAATACTATACTTTATCCACGACTTCTTCAGTAAAATTCGAATTAATCTGCATTTAAAAAATTTTGAACAGTTGTCAAAAGTGTTGACAACATTTCATCCAACCGTCAAACCTCTGTACTCTGTAGTCGGAAATCAAATCAGAGTATCTAACTAATCAAATCAATTACTTTCGCCACTTCAAAAATTTACGTTTTCGAAAAATAAATCTGGAATGAATCGCTAGAACGTTATCTTGATGGCTGAAATAGATTTCCGGATCGATCCTACTTTTAATTAATTTTTTTTGTAAGCAATTTCATTTTTCCTAGATTTTTATTAGCGGGTGTTATGGGCGGGTGTTATTATAACACTCGCTTTTCGGTTCATAGACATGTCTACGGTTGTGTTTTAGCTAATATTACACATAGAAATTAGTTAGTAGGAGTGGATAAATAATCATAAATAGCTTACGACATTTGCGACAAATTATTGAGATTTTTTTGGAATTTATCTCACCTTTTTACAAACGAGAAACAAATAAAATATAAAACAATACACGCAAGGTAACGGGTTTTACTGGCTCAAGGAGGTAACTGACTCGCCTGCGGCTCGTCAGTTATATCCTCCATTCGCCAGTAAAAACCCTCTTACCTTGCTAGTAATGTTATATACTATTGTTGGAATGCATGGAACTGCTATTTCCGTTCTTGTCGTTTCATTAGGAATGTCAGGGTGACCTTGGTTCATTTTATTTCTTAAATTATCTTATTTCGAAAATGATTTTCCATTATTTTCTTCAACTATATTTGTATCCATTCTTCGATTATGATATGACTGTAAGTCATATCATAACATGAACAATAAAACTGTTCAATATTGTATGGTTTCAGCTGCAAAAAAAATTCCAAATACTTATAGCCACATAATTTTTTAATGTTAGCTTGCAAACTGGTTAACTGTTCAATACCCCAATACAAGGGACACCTTGTGTGTTCTATAAAGTCAATATCCTCAAGCAGAATCCTTCGTTGAATTTTTTTGATTGCTGCCCCTGAAAAACACTACCTTGAACTACTGGTTATTTTTTCGAATTGCACCCTCAAATATTTTGTTCTCTGAACCGTTCCCCAAAAAAAGAAACAATGTTTCATCATTTTATGTAGATTCAACCCTCGAAGATCTTCTTTTTCTTCTTTTCTTTATTCTTCGAGGTGTTTTTTGTGTTGATGTTTTGTTTACTATCTGTATCTATGGAATGTCTTGAGAATCGCAAAATGGCGAATGCGTAATAAATTAAAGTTATTATTTTTAAGAGTTTTATAATCGTTTGAGGGAAAAAATTTAAGGGTGCAATCTTAAAAAAATATCTGCGGGTAGTTTAGTTCGTGGTGGTAATCAGGAACATTAATGACAGATTCTGATGAAGTTCTCCTTGTCATCTAAAATACTTTTCGTTTGAACTTTATATTTTGTCTTAGAGCCGAGTCATTGGCACCCTGTATAATACCAGGTCTATTTCAGTTAATGAATGAGAAAACTAAGATATAAGCCTGAAAACCGAACACCATACATCGATCATAATGGTATTGCTATAAGGATCAGTATTAGGTCACTGGAAATCCTACCACCGATATAAATTTATTTATGCTTACCTAAGAAGCCTTGGATAAGAAGATACGCTGTCTCGTTAGTCGTTACTCGAAGCTCTTCGAGGAAGACGGCAACAAATTAACCCGAAGCGCGTCTCTGCCAAGCTAACAAGCATCGGACTAATCCCCACGTTCACCAGACCAAAAATAACACTAACTTGGCCTTTATTAGAATTTCTATATAAGGAAAACACCGACTGAAATCTCGGATTATTTATCTTTTTCCGAATTCTGGTTTCGTATGTTTGTTATTGAGAGTTTTGTTGTGAAATGTTATCATGTTTCGTTCGAAGATTTTTATATACAGGTTCGTTTTGTGAAGCTAGGTTTTGAGTTAATGAAAGGCTTGAGTAAATGATGACATTGTATCTGCAATTAGTTCTTAAATGTGTCCCAGAGTTCATATCTATCTGTCAATGCTTCATATCGTTTATTTATTTCAAGAACGATAATAATTCAGTGGAAAGTACAATTCTCTGAAAATGCTCCTGGAGCTGTTTGCATTGAATGACAAAACAGTTTTTCATGTGACCTCACATGGTAGATAATAAACTCTTCATGGAAGCTAACCCTCATTGCTACGTTTGCAGAAAACTACTCAATCCTCAAGAATGGAGATAGCAGGTACCAAGCAAAAATTTTTCTTCGCAAGTATACTTGTATTCAGATCCATCCTCGTTAAAATTTCAACGAATTCTGCCTTTAATGCAGTAAGTCAACCCTGAATATTTAAAAGAATTACAAAGCCACTAAGCCAAACCCAAATTCATATTACCACACATGTCAATTTCAGATTCTTTTGACTCGGGGCACGTGTTTGCCTACGAAAAGAGATGGGAAAGGCATGTATTATTCAGTATGCTTGCATATTAGAGAGGATGTAGGAAGGATTAAGGTACGATTCACGGAATTTCAAAGAATACTGGAGAATGACAAGATTCCTCTATCCCAGTTGTTGAGTTTAACACAATTTATAAATAAGAATGAATGTAGTTTCCGGGTGGAAAAATGTTCTTGATATTTCAAGTAAAGAAATATAATATTTTTGGGTATAAAATAGATAATTAAAATCATTCTTCTTCATACTGATAATATCAAGAACCATAACAATACCACGAAGTCTTCTATTATTAGAATATGAAAAAGTAATTTCATCGTGATTTTAATTCCCTATTTTCTACCCAAAAATAAATGATAAAATCTTTAAAAAAGAATACAAGGGATTTAAATAGTGACAAATTGGACTTTCACATTTTTGGAAAATAGAAAAATATCTTCTGATTCGTGAATCGGTTTTCGAGGATAAAACAGAAGCAGTTTTTTAAATTCTGCTTTGAAAATAATCAATTTAAAAAAGGCTCATGCGCCCAATCAACTCCTCACTACTTTCAAAACAACAGGTATAATTCGAAGAAAAAATAAACTATAAAAACGAAAAAACCATTGAAAATACATTCATATTCCGAAAGAAACTATGTTATTTTCAGGTACGAAGGAATCAAATATATTTTAATTTTAAATTAAAAGGGGAGCTCGCGATGATTTCAATTACCTATATTCCATTTCATTTCCGAGAAAAGGAATGATAACATGCAATTGGTTCGAAATAACAAGTTATCCCAATGCACTATTGTAATAACAGCGAGAAAATTAATTGAAAACAGCGCACCCTGACGAAGTGCTTGCTCTCCAGGTGGGAATATATTTCCGATATGAATTACACAGGTGCTGAAATACAACAGCACCACCACCAGATGTGTGCGGTGGTGGTATAAGTGGATATAAATATAGATCATTCAGAATAGCATAGTAATTTTCTAGTCATGGAGTTGCGTTGAATTTTATGCGTTTAGCCTGTTATGGCAGACACTGCCTCGAAATGCTTTTAAAATTTATAATTTTTGCGCAAACCTCAAGTGTGAATTGTGGGAAAAGGAAGAGGAACAATAGAAAGGGGTGGATTTGAGTGCAGGGGTACGGATTCCTCTTTTCATAATTCCAGACGAAGAATAGTAGACGAAGGGTGAATTATCCTGTAGGTCTTCTCCTTCATGAAAAAATTCACTGAAAATGGGCGTAGCAGAGAACAAAATATTCAATTCAGATATTGATATAACTACAATGGAAAGTAGCTAAACAATCAAGAACATTTCAACTGATTATAGTCAGTTTTATGTTATTTCAATTATTTTCTGGATAAACACCTACTCTATTTCAATATGGTTGTGAATACTAATGATGTATGTGCTTTGTTTTGATATCATGATGAATAAACAAACAGAACAAATATCTGTACCAACCAAACATCACTAGGAGGTTGTTAGTTGTAATTCTATGGCAGATGTGTTCAAGAATATATCAGTTTTCAGGTTTCCATAATATTATTTCGGTACTCGGAATTCTTATGTTACAGATTTATCAAATATCTGTCGATTCAGAGATACAGAACAATGCTGAAATTATTCAATAAATTTCAATTTTATGTAGTGAATGACAGAAAATATTGTGAAATACTGATCCAGAATATTCGTAAGTAATATCATAAGGGATTCTAATTTTTCCGAAAAGAATCGAAAAAACACGTTGCTAAGTAATATTTTGACAAGAAGCATGAGTGCTGGTGGCAACAAAAATCCGAGTCGAAGACGAGGATTTTTGCACCTGCACGAATGCTTTTTGCCAAAAAATATTACTTTGCAATTAGAAAAAATTAGAAAAATTAGATGCCCGAATGTTATTTGACAAGACTATTTCCTGAGTGACAACAACTGTCAAGTTTTGCCGCAGGTAAACGCGAATAAACTGCTGACAGGTCCTACCAAACAGTTTCTCCACCTAGAAACCATTTGTAATTCAAAATTGCGCGTTTCTGATTGGTGCAAATTACGACGAGGGAAATAGTCATTTTAATAATCGTTTTATAAAAAGTCACCGCTTTTTTGAAACTGTCCAAGTATAAACTAAACTATTCTTTATCCAAAAAGAATATTTCAATCCATATAAAGTTTTGTTTAATCGAATTTCATAATCAGCAAGTGCCTCTGCACCACTCTGTACATTATTTCTCAATAGGTGAAAAAATGGTAATATTGGTTTTAAACATATTCATCATATTTATCGATATTTATGTAAGCTCTAGTTACTATAATAGAAAATATTTCCCTTGAAAAAGAACCATTAAAACTATAATTTCTGCCACATAAACCTGTATGTTAACCATAGTAATTAAACACACTTTGGTAAATCCAATAATTACGTTGTCGCCGATATAGTCAGATTAATTCATCAAGTAATTAAACACAATATTGTGATTCGGGGGAGCGTTTTATCTCAATAACAATAATTGATTTAATTAGATAAATCAACGATGGCTTTCTCACAGCTGTGGATTTCGGATAAAGCAACGTCAGGGAATCGTGACCGAGCTGGTGGGTGGCTTATTGTATTTGCTCTATTGTGTTTCGGGTTCATTATATTGGCCACCTTTGATTAACAGGGGGGTATAACTGACTCAAAATATTCGATTCTGAGAAGATATGAACCATTCGGTTCATATAGATTGACAGAATTGAAATTCGGTTCAGGATCAGTTCATTTGCCTTATTGGTTAGTTATTATTCAATTCTCCAATATTGATTTTCAGATATCCAAAATAATTGTTTATTAATGACAGTGATTAATGGTTCAGATATTTTAACGTACGAGTGGAGCTAGCGTGTTAATCACTAGATTAACAAACGAATTGATTTTTTCGTTGACCGCATATTGAATTGGGTATAAATTCTTGATTGAAATATATTTTTATTTTGCGTTAGGGATACAATTGACACACTATAAATTTTTATGTTTCAGAAGAGTTGTTAAGTTACTCGTATTTCTTCTCAATACTGATGTTCGGATCACCATGACAATTGCACATTAAAATAGTAGAAACAGAGCAAAAAAATCCGTCGTAATTGATCATTTTTGTATGCGTTAAACACACTTTTCATTTTGAATTTGTCGGAAATTAATAATTATCTATATTTTTTCAAATAGTTTCTGCTAAATTCAACTATCAATAAGAAATTATGTTACACTTCATTCGTGTGATGAACTTAATGAAACTAATGTTCTTGAATTAAGGGAGTATCTTACAACATTTCTGACCGAGCGAATGAATTCTGTAGAAGTGAAAAATTTTCGAGAAATTTATTTTTTCCATTTCAATATCAATACAATGGATATTTTGATCCCAGGAGAAAAGTTGTTATTTAAACAACTAGCGGAGGGAATGCGTTGATAGTTGATTACAAGATTTTTCCGACGATCTCAATATGAATTGTGTATGAATTCTTGATTGAAATACATTCTCATTTTGCATCACTCACATTTGACATAATGAAATATCTATGTTCTAGTATAGAGTTTTGATATTTCTCGTACACACTACTTTGTGAACGGTTGCCATGAGGATTGCACATGAAAATAGCATAAATTGAGCATTAAAATGGGTCATTAATGATCAATTTCGTATACATTAAAATCACCTTTTATTTTGGGATCGACGGAAAAGATTAATTTTCATTCAATTGGGAAATCTCGAGAGCAAAATGTCTTCGAATCACACCCACATGTGAGAATAACCACTCTGTAGATCACAAAAAAGTGCATGTCGGTTCAGCTCTGAATTTCAACTCGTCTGTCTCGTCAAAGTAATAAATTTCGCATTTCTTCGAGATTGAATGCGATGACGAACCGTAGAAACTGAAAAATGCCAGAATCGATTGAATATTTCAGGAAGCACGCATATATATCCTGATAAAAATGAATCGCTCGGATGGAATAAGAAATGACGACCATAAATAATAAATTAGGATGTAGTGGAGAACTCAACTTCTCAAGTTTCTCCGAAATAATTTCGACGTACATGAAGTGGCACTTTGGGGAAATGTTGAATCGAATATTTCACGAGGCCGAGAAAAAACGCCAACTAGAGAATAACGAATTTTTGAATTCGAATGATTTATTCTTGGAAACAGTTTAAGAAATGGAAGAAAATTCTTCGAGACCAGGTCGTTTTCAGGCAATTACCTACTTTTCTTTCAGTTTTCTTTCATAAGACTTTTCCAGCATCCGAAAGCATAAAAAATTTGCCGAAACGTTTCATCAAATTCCCGCGAACTTTGGCCAATGTAAGTTGTTTACGATTCGCCCCTGATGTAGATAAACAGATAAGATACTTACATTGGCTAAAATTGAAATAAGTTTGCAAGTCATAGCAATTTCTGAAACTAATGTTTTGATAAACTGCTTCATATTTCACGTTTCATTATTTTAATTCATTAGGAAATGATTTCTTATTATTCACTTATCGGGATCATATAATCCTTCAACAACGATTTCGAAAATATTTTCAAAAGCAAAATTCTTTTGGATTAAAAAAGAGAGAGTATGAATTATTTCATTTCGATTTTCTTCGAGCTCTGGGAATCTAATATCCCAAATAACAATAAAAATGTGCAATAGACGTGAGAATTAGAGCACCTTTTTTTTTGTTATACCCAAAATAAAAGCTCGTTTCAATCAAGAATTTATTCTCATTTCATAATGGTGTCGACCGAAAAATGTTGTTCATCAGTCTAGCAATAAATCAGTAAATAAGTACTGGTGAATGAATTATGCTTTGTTTCCTATAGGAAAGCTTGAAATCCTGACCATGGCATTTGAAGACACATTTTCATAATTTTAGTTATGAAGAAACGAAAGTGTAAGAAATCATACACAGTTGATGCACACGTGAAAGTGACCATTAATTTCCAAGCTACGATTCGCGTACCTACACCACAAAAGTTAAAATTCCTACGAAACGAATACTGATAGGACCTCGCGAATTTCGACGACCTAAAACCAAGTCCAGCAGAAAAACCCCATTAATTCAGCGTAATATCGGCAACAATGAGACCATCCGATTCCCCCATACACCATCAATTTCTTCACAAGCCTCCCCCCTGCGGTCGAGGATGGCATTTCCAAACGATGTAGATGCGGCCATCGGTGAATCCACTAATTCATTCCGGTTGAAAAGACAAATTGTTTATTCATCACACATGTGTGCAAATTCGTACCATAAATCGTTTTCGAGTAATCTCATAGTATACGGAAACAGCATCATGCGGCAGCGGCTCTCTGAAAAATCAGCCATCACGAATAAATCTTCGAAAGGGCTACATGCACGATCACCAACGGTAATTTGTATAGTGCTCGTAAATCGACTTCTTCTCTTTTGCTAGGATGACTTCCCATCGATTCCAGAGAAAATATAGAACCTTATCAACTCGTTACAGGGCATCCCAATGTTTTAATTGCCCGTGTATCCATCCATCTTCTTATGCTATGCCATATTTTTCACAGGACTCAATAATCTTAGATTGAGGTCATTCGTTTCTTAAGACACTTTTCGCGAAAACTGAATCACAGAAATCCGTTATAATGTAGGTTTAATTGAAGCCAAGTTCAGAAAGCTCTCATTTGAAAAAAAATAATTTGTTTTTCTTCAAAATAGAAGCTCATTGTAACAAACGAAAAAATGAACAATAATTACGCTCTTTAATGCATTATTTCTATATATTCAAATATGTAGCGGCCAAGAGGACTGGAGAAATAAAATTCCTTAATGAGATGCCGACGTTTCGACCTTTATTTCTGGTCTTTTTCAAGGCTATTCATATATTTAAAAACTAGGGCACGAATACCAGTGATGCATTATTTCTCCTATTCTAATGTATGATTGTCATCGGCAACCGAACACAAAGTATTCAGAAGCATATTCAGAAGAAATACAAGTATTGTTATAACTCTACTGGAACGAAAAAACAGAGAATTAAATTTGTCAAATGTAGAATGTCCTGTGTAAAATGATAATGTATTTGAATCAAGAATTTATACTCAATTCATTATGCGGTATACGAAAAAACTAGTTTATTAACCTGGCGATTAATGGTCTCGGACTATCAACACTCTCCGCTCACGCTTTAAAATATCTCAACCAATAATTGATGTCATCAATGAACTGGTGGATTCAATAACTATAATTGAATGAAATAACTTTCACGTTACAATTTAATGGAATCTTTCGCAATGACTAAAGGGGCCCACTCACTAGGAAGGAAGAATGCGCAGTTAAGTATCTGCACGTTAGCTGTAAAGTAAACGTGTGCATTCATATTTCCCACACACAGACACTTTTGCTTGTTGAGTGTGGATGTGCGACAAGCGTGAGATGACGTCGAAAAAAGATCTGATGTTAATGGCAGTGGCGTGTGTTGTTATTTAGGAAAAAATGTCCAATGTATAAATAGCGAACCCGACACTGTATTGCTAAAAATATGAAACGTGCACATACTTGTTGCCCATACACAGTCGTTCTTGGTCATTCTTCCACGTACGGTGAACAATGCACACGCTAAAAATCAAAACTATCTTGATTCCGACGGAGATAATTGCGCATTCCAAATTTCGAACTGCGGAACGCCATACACACACTATTTTCACTGTACCCCGTACAACGCGCATTCAAGTCTTCTCGCTTCCTTCTTAGTGAGTGGGCCCTTTAACACATTAGTGACGCGTATTGCTTGGAATTTTTTAATTTTCCTTCATTAACCTGGATAATTTTGAAATTTCACATCTGGCAGCGAAAAGGGAGAAATTGGATATCGTAAGCACAATAAAACGGCAGTTGAACTTTTGAATGAAAATACGGACCCATAGAATTCTCCTATCTACAAAAATATCTGAAAAACTCGTTACATAAGTTATTGTTTGTCAGTTTGAAAATGTAGCAGTACTTAAAAATTCACTGCTTACAACCAGATTCATTCTTGTTTAACAGCTGACGTAATGGCAACGTTGCCACATTTCAACCAATCAACGCCGATGCAATAATTCGCTGTCATTTTTACCCGTATAAATACTCGTTTAGGTCATAAATCTAAAGGTTCATTCATCATTGAGTCAGAAAATAGTGTTAAACCAAAAATAGATAGCTGATTAGGAAAGTAAAGTGAAGCATTCTATTACGCATCAATATTCATAAAGAAAGGAACCAAAAAAACCGAGAATATTATTAAAACAATGACTTCGTGAATTATATTTGATCTCGGCCTCAGCAATCCTCCATCCCGAGAGACAATAATATTAATAATTTCAATCAAGAAGTGCTATTTTCTTCTAGAACGCTCCTTGTTGTTTTATTCATAAACCACGAGATACCCTGAACTGTTTTCTCGCCTCTGTCTCTCTCACTCAGATGTTTTCTCTTCGGCACAAATATGCACGGAGAGGCAAATAAGACCATATTTCAATTTCTGGCTTCATTTTCCTTCATATCAACTCATCAGACGTCATTTAAATTCAACGTCGGTGTATGTCCCTCAAGACTAAAATCTTCCAATTTCGTATTCAAATAAGCAATCCACTATTCTCAGTGTATATAAGCTACATAGAGTTATGAAATTTCAATAAAAAAGTTGAAAAGGAGATGATTAATTATCCACTATTCACTTTTCACCTGTTTGAAGGTAAAAAGATCGCACAGAGAAGTTGTTTAGGCATATGCTATATACAAAATGGAATTGGAGAAAAAATATATTTATGCATTTCCGACAGAGAGTATTCAGCCGTCCAACCCTTAGGCTTTGTTCATCAAAAGAAACTTCAAAGTTTGTTTTTCATTTTAAAACTTGAAACCGGCAGTTTTGGATGTTTTTCCCAGGTATGAATAATTCATGTTAGGATGTGGTGACACGTTTAATCATGCGAATAAATTTCATGAATTTTGTAGGGGAAAATTTGGGTCTCGAGCAGTCAGCGAAAAATAAATATTTGCGAATTCTTCACATGCGAATTTTATACCTTTGACGTTTGAATATAAAAAGAGAGTGAAGACGTGAGAGGGGTATCATAAAGCTTTATGTTCCCTGGTTCAATACCAATAGATGACTTGGATGAATGTTCTTGTGGTCAGAAGAACAAAGGAATCTCGGTTTATTTCGAAAGGAAGAACCCAGAAATGTTGAGTTCTGAAGTTAGGTTGGGACTTGAAACAACATTGGATTCATGAATGAAACAGGGAATGTTTTCGGGATATTCAAATTCTAATTATTAGAAAATTTAACTAAATAAAGAAAAACTTCAAGAGAACTCCTCCGATAACAAATACAGGGTGTTCCTAAATTGAACGTACAAACGAAAAGGAGAGATTCCTTAAGTGAGTTCAAGAAAAAAAAGTCCCATAAACATGAGGTCGCAAACGTTTCGTTTTCGAGATACAGGGTGTTAAAGTTTTAATTAAAAACATGTGTTGATTATACGAGTTTATCGAATCTTTATGAATCATCGCTACAGATCAGGAAAATTTCCATAAAAACTGACACTGAATTCATTCACCACAGCTTACAAAGCTGCCTTCCCAACATAATATGTATTTTCACGAGGATTTCGGGAGAATCCTTCAAAAATTTTTTTCTCGAAATCGTTGGTAGATACGACAAAACTACAAGAGACCGAAAAGTTTAACATAAGAACAAAGCTTCTTTTTACATTTTTTCAAATTAACAGTTGCTGAACAAAAAAAGTTCTGCAGAAGAACAGGTGTCAATGTTCCAGAAAAAATATCACCCTGTAGATCTTTTATCGAAATTGCCCTGTCACGTGGTGAGAACTCTCAAATGTAATATCTATGCCAAATTTAAGTTGAATATCTTGTGAAGTGTAGATACTATGAGAAAAAAACTTGAAAAAAATTCAAACTTCAACACTCTGTATCTCGAAAACGAAACGTTCGCGACCCCATGTTTATGGGACTTTTTTTTCTTAAACTCACTCAAGGAATCTCCCCTTTTCGTTTGTACGTTCAATTTAGGAACACCCTGTATAGGCTCTAAAAAGGGCACCAATAATACCATTTTTTCTTGTCGCCTCAAGAGCATCGGTTACAAAAAACCAATTTTCCATACAAAAGAAGTGAAATATTCCGATTACCTGTATTACGATTCAATTCCCCCAGTTTCTTTTCAAGAACCAGAACATACCTGGAAGTGATAAAGTCTCCCAAGAGCAACATTTCCCTCTGGAATTTCAAACGCCCAGAATCGATAAACTCCTTGCAAGCAATCTACAAACATTAATGACGTCAGAGTCCAACCCTGTGCGTAGGCTTTTATTCCAGGAATGAGAGTAATCTTTGATATAATTATCAGCGAGTATATTGGGTTCTTAGGACTACTTTCCCGAGGAAATCATTTTTGCCAGGATGAAATTTGGAGTGTCGTCTGAAGCCCGAAACTTCCCACAATTATTTCTGGGAAGAGCCGAAAGCACGAGTCTTGAATTCCTTTCAAACCTCGGCGGTACGGCGAAATGAAATTCAGCTGGCCGTTTTCTCAAGGAGGAAGGAAATTAAATGAAGAGTTATAAATTGCGCGGCATCAACAACAGAAGATTTATGTTGGGTCAAAATTTCTTTCCTGGGGCTAAAAGTTCCGCGTCGTCTTAGACGGAAGGAACACTAGTAATTTCTGCTTAGCCTAAATAGGGAGCATAACTTGATTAAGGGGAAGGTATAAGGGCTGCGCTATTAACAGCCTATTCGGAAGAAAGCCTTGTTTGCCTACTGCGTGGAGTTTTGAGACAAATTGAAATTTTCCGAGTTTTGGAGAGCTAGCAGTGTAAGTTAGGAAAGTTGGGACGCGTTATTCGATTTGTTTGTTGCCACCTAAATAATTTCAGAATCAATTCTGTTGATATGATAATCAATTTTTCAACCAACAAGCTCAATTTGATCTTTCACGAATAATTCTAACCATTTTCTTACGAAATGAATTATTTTCTACAAACCACCACCCTACCGGAATTTTTTTCTGGCTCATGAATATTTTTAGAAAATCATACCGAGTCCGTATGGTATTACTAGTAAAATATCATACTTGAATTCTAACAAATTTCACGAATTCTTTATTCAGTAGGGAAAAAGAGGTCGTATTTTGGATGAACTGTGCCAAATAAAATCTGCTATAATGAAAGCGAGAGGTTAGGGTTTATGTTAGTTTTATAACTCGTGAGAAATATTATGGAAGATGACTTCTCAAATTATTTCACATAAAAGAATAATAATTTCTGATGAAATAACCTAAATGCTGGTATTCTGCCGCAACTAATCTTGCGAAATTCTTCTCATGAAAACTTATATGCAAAAAACTGAACTGATATAATTACTAAAATATATGTACCGGGTGTCCTAAATTATTTGACTAGTGAGGGGATCTCAGAAACCCGATGAGCTAAAACAAAATGTAACAAAAAAAATAGATTACTTCAATGAATTCACTGAAAAAAGTACCTGTATAATGTTTTAGTTTCATGTTTATAACTTCAGTAATAAAGAAGTTATGCGATCTTTTCATTTGACGCCATTTTCCAATTTTCTCTAATAGCTCGAAAACGGTTTGACTTAGAAGGTTGCGGTTTTCACCAAATGAATTCTATCAAAAATCGAGCCCGAAAAAGTGAAACTCATTTTGTTCTAACTCATAAGGTTTCTGAGATCTCCTCACTAGGCAACGAATTTAAGACACCCGATACATGTAGTTGGTTATTCATTTATGCCATTTTTGCTAGAGAAACTTATAGGATCAACACAAGCTGAACAGTGTGCCAACTCAAATCTATTGATCAATTTCTCGTAGATATTTCTGAGTTTCAGTTAACCTCCAACCAAATGTGATATACTCGTAGTTCATAAAATGTAACATTTTGAGATTAAAACTCTTTCTGAATAATGACGAGTGAAATACTGGGGAGAACCTGTAAGTCATTGTGAACATGTGAACAGACGAAGGAATAAAAAATATTCTGCATCAGTTCTCTCGAAAGTAAATCTTCAATATGCGTCAAATGCTGAAACGCGTACAGCGAAAAATTTCCGGATGAGAATTACTGAATTCATGAGTTCAGGCTTGTATGAAATTTTATAAAAGCTCTCATAACTGGATTCGTCAATTCAGACGCCAGATACATAAAAGATTTCGATCGAACCAATCCCCACGACCGATGCTTACAGGCAATAACATTCAATTTCCCCACTTGGCGACATGGAATATTGACAGTGGAATGCAGCTAAAACTCGGATATTTGAAAAACTTTTCCGTCATTTATCCCAGGGTTGACTCGATTTCTCATAAAGAAATACATGTTTCGAATGAAATGAGGAATTTTTACTACAGTTACATGAAAATTTGATTGTCAATACGAAATGGTATTTCGATAGGATATGCGTTTTTTTATACCGAAGTAGATATTATTGCTGGAATTCAATGAAAATATTATTATTTTTTTACCAACATATCAATTCAGATTGACATGTTGTTTTTGAAGTGAACATCTATAAAATACGAGTTGTAACATTTCTCGTATCTGACTACTTTATGTTCGGTTGCCCATGACAATCGCACATTACAGTAGGAGAATTCATGCATCAAAATGGGTCATTATTGATCAATTTGATGAATGTTAAACTAGGCTTTTATTTTGAGGTCGACGGCTATAAAAAAATTATGAACAATTTCGAATTTATATCCGAGCAATTTGGTGAAAATTAATTCTTATCACGAAAGTTGATCTACTTAAATTTCATTCAATTTTTTTCGCCATGCAGCTTTATTCCTTGAGTGAAATTTGTAAGGTGAAGGCAAATACAATCTATGAATCTTAGGTTTAATGAATGATTCAAAATTTGAAATGTCCTTTTCCGTCGATCTTAAAATAAAAGGTGATTTTAATGTGTACGAAATTAATCATTAATGACATATTTCAATGCTCAATTTATACTATTTCAATGTGCAATCTTCATGGCATCCGCTCACAAAGTATTCAGAAGCACTACGAGAAATGTCAAAACTCTACTGGAACATAGATACATGGAAATTTTATTATGTCAAATGTAAGTCTCGTGCAAAATGAGAATGTATTTCAATCAACAATTCATACACAATTCATATTGAAATCGTCGGAAAAATCTTGTAATCAGCTCAGTTATTAATCGAGCGACAAATGGTCTCGAACTATTATTAAATATCTTGACCATTAGTCGCTGTCTTTAATAACCGTGTTGCTTAAATAACTATTTTTACATCCGAGGAAAGATGATTCAAATTCGAATATCCTCAAATCAGTTAAAGCTCTCATTCTAGTTGGGTGAAATTATGTCAATTTCCGGGTGCCCCAGTAACCGCTCGATTCTATAAAAAAGTTTTCATAAGATTAACACCTTAACGAAGGTTGCAGTAAGTCCAGGAAGAAAGTTCCCAACATTTAATATTCCGCCGAGAAAATCGAAAATTGAGCCAATCTCATTTGAATACAAATTAAGGCCTATCGCATCAAAAGTCCATTTATTCATTCAGTCGCTGCTTCGTCCTCCTTGGTCAAATGAAACCAGGCAGGATTCGACTTGTGTCACCATCAGGTCGACTTCTTCAGGAGGCTCAGTGCCTGGATAACGAGGATTTAACGATGCCACAGTGCGACGTTTGAATCAATCACTCCCCTTAGGTCAGAGGAGATCTCGAACCGCCTACGGTTTATGGTGGCTCCTCTTGAGTTTGCACAGATCACCAGGGATTTCTCTAACTTTCGCCGCTTTACTGTTATATGACGGTCGGCAAAACCTATTTCTCGGGCTTCTCCTTGTCGAATATGAGGTAAACAGTTCGGAAGCCAAAATCAATAATTCGGAAGAGTCTTGGTTTCGCAAAAATGGAATTATTTAATATCGAAATTTGAAAACGAAAGTTCAATTCATTATTGATTGGGTTCGATGGGAGCAATACTTCTCAGGAAATTAAAATTTCAATAAACGTTCCATCGATATGAACCATCATACAAAAGCCATTTAATTATATTATGAATGGCTTGGCTAATATCACCAGAACTCATTGAATATGCATTTTGTTTAAGCCACATTGAACTAAAAGCACTGCCACAAAAATATCGATTTTTCAAACTCATGAATATGTTTTGAAATAATTCATTAGGTTCCTTTCAAGGTACATCATTTTGCATTTCATAATAATTAAGGGTCAAGAGCCATTGGAATTTTTTTTTTGTTTACAACAAATTTGGAAATATGAAATTCAGCTGATCTTTAATAATTTATCCGAGATATTTGGTCTCTATTCTAACCTTAAAAATTTTCAGCCTGTTAAGTTCAATTATTAAGGTTTTTACTGCCAAAAAAATAAGTTTTTACTAAGGACTATTCATCAGTGATATAACTTAACCTCATAATATTTTTATCAGGCCAAACCCCACAAAATTTTGTATATCCGCTACTTGTACAGAGATGTTTTAATTTTTCAACATAAAAACGGCGCCTCACAAGAAAAAAAAGGCAGGAGAGATTTCTTGTCACAAATCGAACAAAGAATTAATTGTTTGTTTGAAATATCTCAGGGTGGGCCACTTTTTTCAGTCAGTTTTTCAATACTTCAACACCCTGCATCTTGGAAACGATGTATTTCCGGACCTACATTTATGGGAAATTCTTTTTCATGAGATGATCTCAGGAATCACTCTCTTAAATCTTTCGCAGGAATTTTAGAAAAACCTGCATATTTCAATATTTATCACGAAAACTGATGGAGTTCAGAAAATTATATGAGAAGTCATGTTTCAACCACCTCTTCTTTTTCAACGACCGAATTCTGTTAACTTGAAATCCACATTTTATACAGAGTACAGCAAGGACTAGGCAATTTCTAATCTTTTGATGAAATGGTCTCAATTTTTTCAAACATTTGGCTTTGACATTTGGTTCATTTTAGAGTTGCGAACAATTTTTTGATGAACTATACTTAGAAGAAATTCCCAGATATAATAACAATACCAGAGATTTTGAAATAATCACCATTTGTTTTCAAAGGTATGCATGATATACCTCATTCAACTTCTCGATTTATGAAGCGAACTGAATCTAGTTGAGAGAATACCTTAGGTAAGAGTTTTCACGTAGATTTATTTACTCTAACCACAAGATCACCTCAACGGTCGAAATGCGAACTTCCCCAGAAATCTCACACCACTAAAAAAGGGTCATACAGTATCCTGGTTCGGAGCCAAAAACACGCCATGATTTTTCATGAAGCCCGTGTTCATCCCACTTTCTCGTTTTTCACCATTATCTTCTGCATTCAATTCGGTCTCCACTGATATTTCTTATAAAACTTGTCTCATTATCAATTGAGAAACATCAAGGCTGATATATGTTGGTAACTGAGATTATCCGAATGAGCTCCAGGGATATAGTGCAGGGCATAAAATAAAGAAGGGAAGATTTGGACTTACGACTATCTGAGATACGGGACTTTTTTCATGATTATTTATTGAGCTAAAATGTGTTTGGACCGGAAATATAAGTTTGGTGAATAATGCATGGCTGTTACTTTTACACGATGGCTACTCTGAACTAATGATTCGATGGCTCGTTGATTTTTACTTGTTTTTATAGTTTGGGAGACAAAAAAATCACCTGGTTATATCGTTTTCATTGAGTGCATTGTACCACCAGAATTTATAGCTATATCGGTTAAAATGGTACTATGGATTGAAAAAAAAATTTCTTATTTTTTCGAAATGTTTGTATTTCCTATTTTTTAGAAATCTATATAAACAACCGCCAGGGTTGTCACTTTTCAACTTTATATATACAGGGTGGACCAGATCGTAACCAAGAAATTTTAACCACGTATTCTACATCAAAAATAAGCCCTAGTTTGTCATATAAACATATATCGAGAAATGTTTCCTCTCCGAGATAGGGGGTGTTAAAATTATAGAAGCAAAAATATTTTTTATTAATAACTTTCACATTGCTTGAAATATTTTTATGAAATTTGAGACATAGGTTTTGAGCGTCAAGGACCTTTTTTGCGTAATATCATTTCTTTTCTATTCTACCAGTGGCGTCCATACTGCAGCGAGATTTTCAGATAAAAAAATGATACGCCACTGATTTTTTCGACAATAAAAATTACAATTTAAATCCTTATTTAAATTGGAGCAAATTCGGTCTTCTGACTTTTTGCTGTACAAGGCACCGTTTCCGGTCAAAAAAATAAAACACATTCTCATACGTGAAGAAATCGCCACGCTTTCTTCACAAAAATAGTCTTATTATTATTATGTACCTTCCTTATCAAATTTTGGCGATTTCTTCATACACGAGAATTTCTCGACATATGTTTATATGACAAATTAGGGCTTATTTTTGATGTAGAATACGTGGTTAAAATTTCTTGGTTACGATCTGGACTACCCTGTAGAGTTCTTGATTTTGCATGTAGATTCCAAAGTTCAATTTATTCATTAATTGTTCACGTTACGAAAGGAATATTGACAGGTTGAGCCAGACACATTAACACAAATCTAGTTATTTAATCAATTCACCACTAGAACAATAAACGAGGTGATTAAAAGATTTTTCCGTCAACCGCATCATGAACTGAGTATTAATTCTTGATTGAACTACAGTCTTATTCAGCACAAGAAATACATTTGACATAATATGAATTTTTATGTTCCGGAAGAGTTGTGATCTCAATTGTATTGCTGCTGACACTTGTTCGGTTGCCTATGACAATTGCACATCAACATAGCATAAATTGACAGTTGATCGATATTGAACTCAAATGAAAATGCTGAAATCCGTTAATTGATTTAAAAAAGTTCTCATTTTTTAGGGTTGAAATGAAACATTTACGTTCATCCTTAGCTGCAATCAATAACTGAACTTTTGTTCTTCAAGGTTAACGTTGTGAACGACAAATTCAGGATTGAACTGAGCTTACCTTTCGGTTTCATTTATTCATTTTCCACATGATCACATAACATAAAATTGTGATCCCGCGAGCATTTCAACGAACCCACACATGTTTACGTTTGACAAACAAATATTGATTAAGTTTGCAGCCAGAGGGTCGAAAGGAAATATTAAAGTTTGTCCACAAAAATGGCATTTTTATTTCCAGTTATCGTTGGAAAAAATATGGTTCTATCGGCCGAGTTCTAATAGTAGTAACATACTCCTCGGAAAGTTCTCTAGGCGCAGAGGGCCTAATATCCTGGCAAAGGATGTGGAAACATTAAATATCGAAGTCGGCTAACTCGCATGCATAATTCATCATATGTTGTAGCATCGCTGAGAACGATGAAACTCCATGGTCATTTAAGTGTGGCTGTGGCCTATATTCTAGTCGCTGAATTTGCAGTTCTCATGCGGCCATTTAATTGTGGTTCCTTTGTTGTGGTCATTTATCTTAATTACCAAAGTGATTTATCATTTATAAATACGTAAATTACTTATATTTTATTCATACTGTTTATGCAGTTTTCTTTCTTGTACCACTACCATATCGTGATGAGATATTTTGCAGCATAATTCAATATTGATATCTGAGGATTATAATTATTCTATGAAAAATATTTTTTACGGTTTTATTTACACTACAAAAACAAAATATAATTTTTCGTCGACATCGACATAAATAATGGGTTTCCACGTATATGAAATTGATCAATAACAACCCATTTTAATGCTGGATTTCTACTATATTAATGTATAATTGTCACGGGCAACCGTATACATGAAGTATTCAGAACCAAAACGAGAAGTGTTACAACTACATAACCTGAAAGAGAGGAGCATTGAAACTTATATTATGCCAAATACCTATATGTCCTGTGCCATGAGACTGTATAAAGAGAATTTATATCCAATTCATAATGCGAAAATCTAGTAATATACTCGATTAATAATCTAGAGATTCATAGTAACACACTATTATTGATTTTACCTAGTTTTTTGTGCTTGAAATAAATAATATGTTAAAAAATAGAAGGTTATCTTCTGAACGAATATTCTTTGCAAAGTTACAGTCTAAGGAGTTTACATTTCTGTTTCCACACGCACACTGACTTTCCCAGAGATGTTATAATTCATCCAATAAAAAGAGAATCTTCGCGATGTGTCATATTTCAACTAGAGAATAGAAGTCTCAACTTTATGCGGTTATGAAACAAAATATCCTGGATTATATGTTCGTATATGTATACGAACAATATCACTAAAACTTTCGTTACTTGTTCCAGTCTCGTTTAATTTTAGATTCACATCTTGCTTCCTCATCTCCCCAGGTCATATAACTCATGTACTTTGCTCATTATTCCGTCTACATTATTCAACCTTACTAGAGTTGAGGGATGAACACATGAAGTTATAACCGAAAGTTTTGATATCGTATTGAAGACGACGATTTACAAGGATCAAGATCTTTGCCCCAAGATTGGATTTTACAGTGAAGAACTCGTGTGATAGGAATTAGGCTGCGATCAGAGAAGCTTTGCTGAAATCAACAATTCCTGAATCTGCTCGTGACGACGATTTCAAGCACAACAATATTCGGAAAGTTGCTTGAGGGTATATTACACTGTCAGAGAAAGTTCCGGAGGGAGATGTGAATTTATTCGTGAAATATTCTAAGAGGTTGACATTATAGTATATGGAGTTCTCAGTATAGAGAATACCGAGAAATATTTTGGCTGCTGACATCGAATCTGTATAATTAAGTAGAAGACTATAAGTGATAGGCACAGCTTTGTTCATTATAAAGGGTTCTCCAATAAGAGGTGTTATTTTGAATAGCTCGCTATTTCGGTAGATGTCAAGTTTGAAGCTGTCATTTTTTTGACATTTGACAAGTAGAAACTACGCCATTATTAAAAATTGAACGATACACGCTTCAAGAACTCATTGAAATTATTAAAAGTCACTATAAAAATGGTGAAAATTTGGCAGACACGGTTCGTAAAACTCGAACATTTTTTAGTCGTCGTGAAGCACCTTGTCGGACCGCAATAAAGAAATTGGTGAAAAAATTCGAGCTGTTAGGACAAGTAAGTGATGTGAAGAATAAAACCCGTGCACGTCGCTCAAGAACAGCCGAGAATATTGCTGCTGTAGCCGAAAGTGTTGAAGAACAGTTACGGTGAATGGATTGCGCTATCGAAAGAAGATTAATGATTTTTTTATGGCCGAAATTCGATAGTATTGATCTGGACAACGTTTACTTTCAACAAGACGGCGCTACGTGCCACACAAGCAACGAAACCATTGATTGTTTGCGGGAAAATTTTCCGGACCGTGTTATCTCTCGAAGAGGTGATCACAATTGGCCACCGAGATCTTGTGATTAAACACCTGGGGCCACGTGAAAGAGAAGGTCTACGCCAATAGCCCAGCTTCGATTCAAGACCTCGAAGATGGAATTCGTGACGCTATCGATGACATATGGCAGCCATTTTGCGATTTGGTTATGGAAAATTTCATTAAAAGGATATGGTCCTGTAAGCGTGGGGGTCATTTATTTTGCCTGATGTTATTTTCCACTATTAACGGCATAGCTTCTTCTTTATAACGAAATGAACATCCGATCATTTATATTGAAAAATGGCATTTTTTTTTAATATCAAAATAAAATCTCTTATTGTAAAACCCTTTATTCGATCGAATGAATAATAATCAATGTGGACTGCGTAACGAGAGAGTTTTCACTAATATTAGAGTGGAATTGAATAATCAACAGATACAATTATCTTATAAGAGAGGATCTAAGTCATAATTTTTCTTCTGAATGACAACTTTATATCGCAGGTTCAGTTTCCTCACGCTTAGGTCTTTAAGTCTATACATCTTTTTGGAACAGGAAATTTTCGAGAACTCCAGCTTCTCAGTGGAAGTCATTGTTTTTTTTTTTTGCCTACCCCTGATTTAGTACTCACTCACTTGAAGTTCATCACACAGCTGTATTATACAGGCTGTGTAAAAAAAAGTTAATCAAATAGCGGAGATTACATAATTAAATACATTCACTAACATTCGAAGGAGGACAAATGTTACTGTGCAGAAGATGTTTGAAAACGCTAACACAGGTGAGGTGGCGTTATAAACCCAAGAATTTCGGCCCATTACCCTCTTGAGATTCTCAGCATTCTTACAGTTGATTGCAAAATGTAAATTATTATAATGATAATAAGAATAACCTGAATAATGAAGCGGCATGTGAATATGCCAAAACGAGATAACAAACTAATAATATTCTTCATAATGAATTAACATTAGTATCTGAACGTCCCTAAAACGTAGTGTAATAATCACCATTGTCATTGTGCCTAATACCATCATTAGCAATGGGAATTCAAACACTTCTATCGAATACACGATTAGGTTGATCATAGTGGCCAATATCGCAATATCATATCGAACAAACACATCAAACTGAGAACATGTATGATGTACAGTAGGGATGAAGATAATCAGTATGTACAATGCCTATATCGATTCATTATGTAGATTTCAGGCTTAATAACCATTTGCGGTATATGGGAAATTATTCTCGTATTTTATAAACTCAGGTGGACTATTGGGACACATAGAAAAAAATTGATTATAAACTAAATTATATTCAATCGCATCATTATTAGTTACACCTTCACCTATTTCGCTGTTATCCCCAAATTGATAGATATATACAGGGTGAGGCAGAGGAACTTGCTGATTTAGAAATTCAATCAAACAAAAACTAATGCATATATCGACTCAATTATTATATTATATTTTCATCATCGAGTTCAACTTTTGAAGTTGATGTTTAGACTGTTTTGAAGATGATATATGGCTTATGGATTCCATTATTGTTAATACTTTGTTTTTGGTTAATCGTCTAGCATTTTGTTAGGTTGGCGATAGCCAAACGATTGTTGTTCTTCAAGTGTACAGTTTGAACATAAACTTTAAGTATTGAACTTGATGATGGAAAAATAATTGAGTCGATAGTTGCATAAATTTTTGTTCAACTCAATTTCAAAATTAGCAAGTTCCTCTGTCCCACCCTGTATAACTACGAGCACATTTCAAAACCTTTTCGGAAATAGTGTAGCTTGAGTTGAGTTCGTTTCTTAAAGATTTCTTCTTCTCGTAATAACAGCTATATCTGCATATATTAAATCTCAATGAGAATATGAACGATGTTTTTTGGTGAACTGTAAAGTGAAAAGAACTGGATGTATCACAAGAACTGTTTACGTTTACCGTTAAGTGCGAAGTCAGATGCAGTACGTCAACCATGATGCCCACGACAATGGGCGAGATTTCGTTAGATTAAAAATATCTAAATGGCTCTACCTGATAATCAGCATCTTCTTGCCTCTTTGCTAAGGTTATTAGTAGGTGAGTATTATTTATGGTGATGTGAAATTTCCTATCGAATGTATGATAATAATTGTTTTTATATTTATAAATGAATATGTGGAACAAATCAAGTTTTTAGATTTTTTGAAAAAAATATTCGATTTAGAAGTTATTATCATATTTTATTGATTTGTAGGAAGGGAAAGTAATCGCCATCCATTCTTTCAGTTATTTATGAGATTTATTGATATACAGTGTGTCCCGGAAAATGTGGGAAATCTCTCGGATTCAGATAGAACATAAAAAAGTAAGATGACAAGTTCCCATATTTTTTTTTCCTAGCGGCCCTCCCTACGAAGATACGACCTTCTAAATGACGCCAATGGAAATCCATTTTAGTGGAATAAGTTTCAATTACTTACTACTTAATTTGATTAAAATTTGATATGATTAATAGTATCGAGGACTCCTTAAATCAGCGCACTCAAATTTCAATTAGCTTGTTTAGTTTACCAGGGGCGGACTGGGTTGTACATTTTAATGCTATCATTTTTAACACCCTGTATGATAAGGTGCCTAAAAAAATAAATTTGGATACCTTGAACATTAAGCTAAAGAAAGGGTACTCTTGTTCAGTGTCGATAAAATGAACCGTTTTCGAAAAAAAATGAAAGAAGTAAGTAATTGAAATTTATTCCACGAAAATGAATTTCCAGTGGCGTCATTTAGGAGGTCGTATTTTCGTAGGGAGGGCCGCTAGGAAAAAAAATTATGGAAACTTGTCATCTTATTTTTTATGTTCTATCTGAATCCGAGAGATTTCCCACATTTTCCGGGATACCCTGTATACAATTGGCTCATTATACACATTCTTGATCAATCATATCGTTGTCGATATTATATTACACATATTAGTGATATGTACATATGTACATATCATATATGGAGTTATTGTCATTTAAAATTGTTGTTTTTGTTTCAGGTGAGTTCCCAAATTTGATTCGGAAAACCTTGAATCTTCTGAGTAAGTAGAGCAATATTATTGAATTGAGTCTTGACTCATATGTAACACTTTCAATGTGAATAGATTGATCTTCGAGAAAGAAAGCAAAAAGTTTTTTGCCAAAAACGACTACAATATTTAAGTATCAATGAATTGTCACAGTGAAAAACCTTCGTGATTTTTTCTCCAAATTTTAATTATTCACTCACTATACTATCTATGTTTCACCAAAAAAAATTAAAATTAAAATAGCTTCTTCAGGGTTTGTTGCATTTCAAGGACTGGCTGTAATTATAGTTAAACACATGATTATTCCATTTAGAAATATTTGTTTTTAGAATATACGACATTGAAAAAACACCGTTTTATCGATGAACCAATCACAGAAAACTCAATCTACTAAACAGTGGTTCTGAGAAATGACTCGGAAAATTCACTCCGATCCAAATCGAACTGCGAGTATCGACGTTCAATTTAACAATACAAACGCTTGTAAATAATTTTTATGGTCCGAAAAACAAAGCAATACGCCGAAAGCCATACTCCACAAGCGGAAAATCACCGCTACCGTGCCATTTCCGGCATCCCGCCATGTTCGCACGCGTATTTCGGCCGCGGCTTGGCGGCCGTTTATACAAACACTCAAAATTGGCCTGTAGTGTTCCAGACTACGTCATTTGTCCCGTGCCGATTCAAACATGTGAATATCGTCTAGTGTTCGTACACAGAGAAGCGGCAGACCATAAATTCTTCCATAATTATTATGGCCATCGCGGCAGGCTGTTGGCGATGGCATGTGCACTGATGTACGAGCTTCCCCATCCGGATGCTCATTCTAATTAAATAATACTATTCCAGGCCGGGATACGCGAGTCCGGGAAATAAAAAAGGGACGACGAACAATGGGCAAACCGCTCGCCTAACGTACCATATTTTCATGGGACGCGTCATTAAATATTCGTAATATCTGAAATATATTCTCGGCGGTATCGACCTGGTCGCCTAATTTGCTTAACGATATATTAACAGAGTCTACCGTGTCTCCTCCGGGCCGATTGCTGCAGAACCTGATAGATAACAGATTGATCGTTATCCTGACGTTACGGGATTATTAAATTTGCTTCAGTTATTCTGGAATTGGCCTACTTTAAAATATTGAGTAGCGAGGGAAAATGTGCCATACTTTTGTAATTTGGACGTAACTGATATAAATTACGCTTTAAGCATGAAATTATATGCCAATTCTTGATATTTTTTCATTATGTAGCAATACCATCAGTTGAAAATAGGTCAGGTATCAATGATGAATAATGAGTATGATATGTAACATCAAATGTCATATACAAGAAGTGAATTTGAAATACGCAAATACGCAAATGCGCAAAAAAATAACGCACATTCTGAAAAATCTCAGTTTTAATGAAAGTTAACTCTACATTGACTTTATAACTTATAACTTATTTTTATGTTTTCTCGGGAAGGTTTTGAACGAAACAAGACACATTTAATGGAAGAAAAATTCAGAATTTCACCGAATCTTATGTGGAAGAAGAGAAATAAACAATTTTCAATATACTGGAATGGTGATAAGTGATTTAATACTTGGTATTTTCAACCCTTGCGTTAATTACAGCTCGGCAACGACGGTTCATACCCAAAATGAGTGATCTTAAAATGTTCTGATCTGAACTTTTCCAGATTTCTAAGTCATTAAGAGTAGCTGGATGATTTTCTGAACTTCTCAGCCTTCTATTGTGGTTGTCCCAAACCTGCTCAATCGGATTGAGGTCTGGACTTCTTGCTGGCCATTCCATTCGAGAGACTTCAACCTCTTCAAGGTACTCCTGAACGATGCGCGCACGATGGGGTCTGGCATTATCGTCCATAAAAATTGAATTTTCACCAATGTATGGGGCAAATGGCACTACATTATCTTCAAGCATTCATAGCTCCATAATCAACGACCACTAGGTCTGTGCGAACAGTCAAAGATATTCCACCCCATACCATAATCGATCCTCCCTCGAAACCAGTAGTATTCAGGAAATTGCACTGAGCATATCTTTCATGTGGACGTCTGCATTTAAGGGAACGTCGATCATAATGGTAGAGGTAGAATCTTAACTCATCTGTGAAGAGAACTCCTTCCCAATCAGCCTCTTCCCAATGGATATGCTCTCTCGCAGAATTAAAACGCTCCCTTCGATGAGCTGGGGTAAGAGCTGGGCCTCTTGCCGCGACACGAGGCCTTAAATCATATTCTCTGAGGCGATTTCTTATTGTCTGAGTGCTAATTCGCACCCCATGAGTTTGCTCAAGCTGATTTTGAAGGAGGCGAGCGGTTGCAAACCGTTGTCTCAACGAAGAAACTCTCAAGTTACGTTCTTGAATGGCAGTTGTTACCCGTGGTCTACCCTGTCCTGGTCTTCGGACATTAATACCTGTCTCCCTGAATCGCTGCAAAATTCTGTACACACTTGTATGTATGGGAAACTCCAAACCTTTCTGCAATTCTTGTGTATGTCCACCCTTCTTTGCGCATAACTACCGCTTGGGCACATTCCTCTTGGGTCAAATTGCGTGTTTCGCGTTGCATAGCGATCGAGTGTAAAAAAAAACAAACGAAAGAAAAAACAATTGATCACTAGAATTGTTCGAGAACAAATGATTTCAGAATGGAGCCAATACATTCAAAATCTGATAATCTCATCTTTTTTCATTCCTGCTGAGAAAAAAACATCTGCATTGAAGAAAAACGTTGAAAGTAGATAACATATGCATGTATAATTCTGACAAAAATAATTATCATTGAGAACACCTTCAGTTGTAGAATAAATTTGAGAGTTCCATAATGTGCGTTAATTTTTTTGCGCAGTGTAGCTGGTTAAAGTGGAACTATTACTCAAACTACCCTAAGTTCAATTGTTGAAAGCTGAGTGAATTCGAAAGACGTAAAAATATCTATGGGAGGCGGGATTGTCATTTCGGGAAATCGCTAACCGTAAGAACAGAAAGAAATCCAACTACTGTTGTCAGATGTTGTCAAGCGTGGTTTGATAATGCCCAAAATGGAGAAAGTGTAGGCAGCGGACGTCGAAGGGTTACAAATAAAGATAAGTGGTTAGAAGAACAAAGCCATTCTGTGACTGTCCAAACGGTTTATCGCTGGATTAGGTCTTTCGGACTAAAACATTATCGCCTCATCTTGTAATAAATCTGACGGTTGAACATCGCCGGAAACAATTATAGTTTTGCAGAGAAAGTTCACTTTGGAATGTGCGGAATGTGTTGTTGGTATAGCGATCCACTGGGTGAATGATTTAGAGTATTTAGACCATAAGAGCCACTATATCCCTGAAGTGTGCTTAGGGTTACCTTTGGCTTAACAAAAAATGCCCTCAACGATAGAACACTGGTTCCTTCATGGCCTGCTAGCATTGACCCACTGAAGAGTGGAACCCTCAGACCGAAACTTCATCAGAAACGCATCAAATTATGTCACTACACAATTCCAGGAAACGTCGTGTCTCTCAGTAATAGACCACATGTTTTCTGTGTTTAGATCCAGAAGCCATTAATGAAATCGCGTTCCCTTGAGCGAATTTCAGGGCCTACACACGACCGTTCGTAATATTTAATTAATTAAAATAATTTGAATAGCGAATTCGCTCCGCCTAGACGTGATTTCCGTCATTACGGTTATTGCATTAAGTCAAGAATTCATTAGTTCGTCTCTTCTAGCGAATATGAACAACTCGGTATCGTTGCGATGTAACAACGTTACTTGCATAATGAGTACACCAAAATAACTGTTCCATGATGGTGTTATTTCGTTAGAGAAATGTTACGTAGGGGTGCCTTTCACAAAGAGAGATTCTCTTGAGTTAATTTTCGCATCGCGAATAATCTAGTCTAGACATAATAGTCTAGGCGAGAGCTAGAAGTAAATGAATACATTTTTTGTCGTGCGTATGTTTTCGAGCTATGATAATAATCATACCACATGAGTTATTATATAACTTGAGGTATGGCTAGACTGTGGAAATGTAAGAACAGCTTAACCTGACTCATACTTGAGGTCATACTGATGTGTTGATCTTTGATCTCTATAGTTAAGGCTATTAAAAACTGCGCTATGGTTACACGCACATCTACATTTTCCTGTTGAATTAGTTCGCCAGATCTTGTGGTCTTCAAATTTGCAAAACTCTAGAATGGTTTGCGATACTACTCAAATTTGCCCCTCTGCGTCTTGCTGGCATTTTGACTTTACTTCATCTACGGTTTATTCAGGAGAATTCTGAATTTCAGACTTGACAATAGTTATTCAAACCGACAAAATTATTCAAGTGCGCCATTTGAACCTTCCCTAGACTTCCGTTCAGCCGTTTTGAGTTTTAGCTAGACTAGCATACAGTAATTGTTTTTTGAAATTGAAGAATATTATTTTCAAAAATTTTTGGCATAAATGGATTTTTTTATCTTAATGATGCAAACTTCACCAATGCAGTGCTTTCTCCGATTCTTTTTCCGAAAGAATTAATCTTTAATCTATGAAATGTTTGGGAATTTGGAATGATTCGTTTTCCACTGTGTCCATTAGTCATCCTGGAGAACATTAATTATTTCGTCGAGGTTCTGATATTCTCCGGTTTGTGGAAATGATTCAATAGATAACTCCACTTATATAATTTGATGTATAGATCCGAATGAATGAGATATGTTTCCATCGATGTTTTGGTCGACCACGAAGCGGTTCGCTGAAATTAAACACATGTTTCGATAACACGGGTTAGAATAATATATCGATGATTGGGTATAAAGCTCCCTTTGAAGCTCATCATTGTTTAATGCAAGTTTTTTAATTAGCTATTCACTACATTCATTTACTCTGTTCATGGACAAGCTTTTGAAATGACACATATACTCGTAGTAAAAATATAGGTATTTATTTATATTCAAACGTTCAGGCCCAATCAAATTCGAATAAAATACAACTGATTGATGAAAAATGGTTCTGGTTTCGAAATTGTCAAAAAAATTAGCAATAAATGCAACTATATGTGTACCCATACGCATTGAAAGCCATCCAATTAATCGTGGTAATGTTTGTTATCTATGTGTTCATTCATATACGTCAACGAAAATACTGCTAATGAATATATTTCACGAATAATTGCAATTTAATATAGCACACATATTTATGATAGTTCATTTTTGTAATTATTTTCCACAGCAAATGAATAATCTCCCGCAACTTATCCAAGGAGCTATCGTCTAAACCAGAACTCGAAAATGAACATACATTATTGTAGATTCAACTAATTAATATTACAAAAGGAATATAAGAGGAACACATTATCACGGAATAATGACAATATAAAATTGAGTTGAGTAAATTATTTTACATGTATTTCAGTTTTTCATTTTGTAATTTTTTCCGGGCTAATTCAAGAAATTCAATGAACTACTGGTCAATTTTCCTTTCTTCTGTTTCCAAATTCAATAATTCCGGGTTATATATTGTAGTAAATGAAATACCGTTCTCTGAATTGTGTGGAAAAGATAAGCGTTTTTTCATTTTTAATGAAATACATGAGATTCTCGGTTAATTTTGCTCTCAATAAACCTCCTGTCAGACCTATACATATACTCAGTTCGGTCATCTATTGTACCTCTGTTTATTTGTGGTCAATTTCTAAATAACTAGTTTGTATTTTTTTTTCAGTGGAGGTAAAATTTGAATTCAGTTTCTTCAGAGACGTAGATAATATTTTAGGAGTCGTCATTAATGAGCTAAAATACGACATCATTTTCATATGAATTAAAAGTTCGGTTTTTTTCATTAGCATAACTTGAAAGCCTGAAATGTTAAGACTGTCAGGAAATGGAATAATATTTACGGATGAGAGGGAGCATTCACTTCACATTCCATTTATAGATAATACCTCTGAATAATCGTTCCAGCAATCAATGCATTTGCATTTCCCGTTCAATAGCAATGAACATCATCAATATGGCTTTGACATAATCCTACATCTATGCCGTTAGATTCAATTTATCCCCATGAATTTCGCTCCTAATCCGGACTGATGCCCCTTGAAAGATCTTCTTCAATCTTTCCCTATTTCGTTTGAAAGTTAATGAAATTGATCGAGATAAGCGAGCTACGTTCGCTCCTGCAGACATGAATAATGTATCAGATATTTTCCTCCTTCTTTAATATAATGTTATGAAAGGTTTGAGTTAAACAGTGACGTAAAGTCAGGAATTTTCGTAGTAGTTCGTATTGCTGTCATGATAGTCAATTATTATCAACCAATGAGCGGAATGATACAAAATAATTATGTTGGTTGTCTCCCTGATCAAATTTTTGAAGAAAAAAATAATGCAGATAAAATTATATCAGATAATTTGGTCGTCAGCAGTCCCACCATCACCCTCTTCAATGTAAAATATCCAGTTAGTTTTAATTTAGCGTCTTTGAACGATTCAAGGTCTATCCTTCAGATTTTCTCTTTGTTCAAATGAAGTTGATTGTTATGAACGTCATTGTAACAATAGAAAGCCTTTTTTTGAATCAACAACTAACAAACTCGATTCCACTAAATGTCATATCAATTTTGTCGCCAAATCTTGAATCGAAAGCTCACATAAAACTTTCCTTAGATTATTTTGATAAGAGATATTTGAAATAGTTTTCAGTGTATACTTATGCAGCACCATTAAAAAATGCCCTGTGTGGTTATATGATTGAAAAGTTGACCTACAGTGAACGTATAGCAGTGAATGAACTTGCACTCCATAAAGAACTTTTTTAATGGTTCTGGATATTTGGTGGGATCTATTCGTACAATCCCGTGCGAGACAATAAGAAACTGAGATATTGCTTGCTTTCCGGAACAAGTCATTATGTCGGACTTTTATCTGCCTCCAGAGTTTTCAAGCTCCTCTAATTATTAGTACTGAATGCCCTGCTTGCATCAGAGTAATGACGTCGATTTCGTCGGCAGAAGTTACATGGCTTGCTACTGAAAAGAGTTATAGGAAGGAATTTACTGCAGTAAAATAGTAGATCTCTTCTTTTTGATTTTGCTGCAACATAGGTAAAAATGAGACATTAAATGGAGCATCGGTAACATTTCGAAGTGGATGTCTTGAGAAAATATCGTCATAATTATTCCGTCATCTTCAGGTCCAATATTTTAAGCTTATGTTCGAACAGTTTTGAAGATGATATCTGGCAAATCGTTTTCGAAAATGGCGGACAATTCTGTCAAACATTTTGTGTAGAATGTTGGCGAAAGACAAACGAATGTTGTTCTTCAACTGGGCTCCAGCCTTGTACGATCGTTATAAACATGTGATTTCAGATATATGCTCAGTTGCAGGAACGTCCATTAAAATTTAAAGGTCCATTAAACTTTTAATCCTCCATTATTACAAGGAACTAATGGAGGATTAAAAGTTTAATGGACCTTTAAATTTTAAAGGACGTTCCTGCAACTGACACATACTCACATAAAAATCGTACGCGTTTTAATCAGGTGAATTTGCTAGAGTACTAAAAACCCCCGAGAACTTCAAAACGTGTCAGTGTATGGTTAGCACTATCCCGAGTTGTGGAGTGGAAAATAATTTGATCGAGAAACTTGCAACGTTTGCACGCCTATGCAAATTTATTTTCTTTGAGACGCTACTGGTAGTCATAGAATGCACATTGACGGACCGTCAACTTATGTAAGATTATTACCTTCGATGATTTCGTGTCTGCGTAATTTGGTGGAAATTTATGTGACTTCCTTTTCCTGCTTTCCTCTGAAAAAGAAAGCATCTATCGTGTTATCTGGAAGAATTTTCATCTGAATTCATGGGATGTTTTGTCGTAGATTTCTGAGTTTTAGTTTGCGATATAAATAATATTTATTCTCGCTCCTTGGCTTGGGCCACATTTTGTTGCTGGGGTAATCAAGCCTCCCCTGAGAAATAAGTATTAGAATCTCATGCTCGAATACCCCTCAGGTAAAAGTTAACGTTACAAGCTTTAAAAATATAGATTGGAAAAATATTCGAGAGATTACATTCAGAGCAAATATTTTTTGTTTATCACAAACAAATTTCATGTTCTCCATTAAATTAATTAGATGGATTATCATTATACTTTTTAAAGAGTGACTCAGAATATTAATGTTTATGAATTGACTGTGGAAATAAAATAGCGAGGGAGTTTAACATTTAGTTAAATGAGAATAGTAAATGGAACCAGAAAGAACTTCCTCTCAAGTTCAATATATCTTGATGGAAAACGGTTGAGTATACTCCATTGCCAAGTCTAGGAAAATTCCAGGAAAAAAAACAGCTGAAGTGAAAATAACGGTAGGGTCAGTTGACCTGGTTCAAACCAACGACAAGCGAACGAAATTAATCACGAAAATTCATAATTGCTGTTTTTTGTCTCCAGCACCTCCGGAAAGGTTTCAGCTGAAGAATAACCATTTTTCCCCCTCAAATTGGCATCGCGTTTCGCATCCGGGTTGCATTTGTTACTTGTGCTTATCTCCATCGTCATTAGTTCCCTGTTGAAAAATTGCCCAAGCAATAATTCATGATAGATTCATTACGTCACTTCTTCGTGTACTCAAGTCGCTCGTAAATCTTGATAAGCCTGCCTGTTAACGTTTACGTGGATCAGAAACTGAGAAATATGGCGATATTACACCACCTTTATGGATCGAACCAACTGGGAAGGAAATGGGATCATGCCCAAACTTTCGATGAAGTTTTATCGAGATAATTTTTTATAAACGGATTGGAAATTTCGAGTTTTTTGTGGGGCTGAGGGTAATTTCATTAATTCGGAATAAAATTCGTTGATTAACTGAAAGAAAGTGTACAGAATGTTTAAAAATTTATCATGCTTGTTCCAGTGATTGTTAATTTTATAACATCATAATGGAAATGGTTTTATGCGTCGGATCAGAAGAGCTCAGGTTAGTGTAATGGCGTATACAATATTTAAAATACATAAAAAGATTTTAAAGTTCCGTAAAATTTCTTGGTAGCTTATTTCCTCAAAATAAAAGCTCAGCTTGCTACTACATATTTTAATGTATGATAGTCATGGATACCGAAAATAAAGTTTTCAAAAGTAATACGAGTATTGTAATTTCTTGGTTTGTACATAGAAACATAAAAATAATGGTGATTTTGATGTGTACGAAATTGATCATTAACGGCCCATTTTAATGCTCAATTTCTTACTATTTTAATGTGCAATTTACATGACAACCGTTCACAAAGTATTCAGAAGCATTACGAGAAATGTCAAAACTCTACTGGAACATAAAAAATTTATCATGCCAAAGGTAAGTCTCGTGCAAAATAAGAATGTATTCCAATCAAGAATTCACTACGACTAACGCTTTCGAATTATTAACCCGTGAGCGAACGCATTAAAATATCTCGACCATTAGTCGCTGTCTTTAATAACCTAGTTGATTAAATAACTATTATGTGAAAATATGTATCTCTGATGCAAAATGAAAATTTATATCAATCAAATTCAATTTTTAACTCAATTCACAATTATTTCAAGGCTTTCATTAATCCTACCATTAATGAACTAGTTGAACAATTTTATGAGCCCTAAGGCCAAACCTTGAAATATTCAGGGTAGGATTCAATAGGAAAATTGAATTCACGAATCAATACGTTGAGACAAACAATACTTTGGATATTCAAATTCGAATAGTAGTTAGGTATATAATGTGATGAAGCACTCGAAAAGCTTCTATCTTTACGGCAGGATTCCCTTAAATTTTTTTATTGTATGTATTCTCACAAGAATAGGAGTTCGCTCTATTTCATTTGATTGCGAGTCCGTATACATTCTTGAAATGCTGAATTGGAAACAGAAATCTAATTGAAATTTGTCTGAGTATCACTCGATTCCCAGCAGTATCCGAATACAATATTCCTGACCCCTCTGAAGTTTCCGATTCTGTCAATCACCGGTTGAAATATCACATTTTTCTTCTCGCTGTTTCTTGGTTGTTTACCATCGCCTTCTATTCCGCATTTGGAAACTTAGCCTTAGAAATCCAATATAACGCATTGAACTTTTGGACGTGACTTTCTAAATGAACTTTCGACTTCTTTTTGGAACGTGCTTGGAAGAATTCTTGTTGTTTTCGACCTATCCACTGATAAAATTCTTTTCACCTGAAGGTTTCAAGTACCTACCTCTATTAGAAGTAGAAGGAAATGAAGAAATATTTTTTGTACAGTGAAAATTACATATCCTATGGTGTTTTTGAACCCTGAAGGTAAAAGTGTTTTGAATGATATACCTCTTAAAAACTTCGATTGTATTGAGTAGAATGATTTTCCGCATAGGTGGACAATCGGCCTTCTACGAGATATATGTAAGTCCCAACTTTGTAATTTCAAATGCAAACCCATTTTTTGTATTGCATTGGAAATTTCACATCTGAATAGGTGAAAAGACAAAATCTGGATCAGAATCTGCTAAAAAAAAAGGATTTGCATTTCAAATTTTAAAATAGGGCCTCATATCTCGTATAAGTCTCTTTTGGACCCAGAATCTGATGGACCTATTGGATTTTTCGGACGAGATAACTGAAGACAGAATTTCGATTGTCTACTTGTGCGTGAAACAAATTGACCATTTCATTACTCTCTGAACACTCAGTATCTTCAGATGTCACATAATAATTGGTTTTTGTTTTGAAGTGTATTCATTAGTAGTTTCATACTTATTCAGTATTTTCGTGTAATTTTATTGATATGGAATATTGGCATCTGACTCCCTTAACATATTCTGAATGAAATCTTGCATAAATATTCTGAAGAAAATCTCGAAATGACCCAATTCAACTGCACTGCGCTATTCCACAAAATATTGCTACATTATCTCGGCATCAACTTATACGAGATACAAGTCACTGTGGCAGGCCTGTGTCTGAGATAACTCATAAGAGACCCAACTTCAAAATAAAGGGAAAACATTATTTTCCGGTGCCGTTAACCCCAACGCACTCTCAGGAACTTCCGGAATAGTTGAGGGCGATCTTCAGAGGCCAAAGTGTTAATTCATAAAGCCAGCCATTATTTTCTCGCAAGCACCGTGAAGAAATTTCACCCCGCTCGAAATATACGGTTCAGGTAATTTTCACGGAAAAAACAAGATCTAATCTTCTCTTTCGGGTTTATGAAATTGAAAGTTCTATCGTTCTTTCAATCTCATACAAATTTGATTCAGCAGCCTTAAGGCTCTTTTGTCTGGGGTCGTTAGAGTAGGAGGAGGGAATGTCATTCCGAAAGCACATGCTGTAAAGTTCTGGCTCGAATTTTCTGGAAACGGCACTCTACTTGTACAAAGTACGCGAGTCTTCTGTCTGAGGCTGACATCAATTGAGATTTAATGTGGGTTTTGCATTGTTGTGAGGCCTTGTTTATGGTAAAAGCATGGCGACGCCTTCCAGTATTTTCTTCACCTATTCCGAAATGCACCACTTGTTACAAGGATTATGAATATTAGTTCGGAAGTCGAGTTGTGTTGTTGTGCTAGCATTCAGAGCAGAGTTCAGGACCGTGAAAGGGTTTTATTCTATTGTTAAAGATAGTTGAGGCATTCATGCAGAACTTCAAGAAGTGTTACGTAATTTTGTCTGCTATGTCAAAAAAAATGATAGAAGCTTTTTTCCTTACTTGAAACTGTTAAGAATTGGTTCTTGGCAGCAATTGCTTCGATCAATATCATCCGTGTTTGATAAAATACTTCAAACTTCATGAAATGATAATATTCGCTTTTGAAAACATTTTCCCTAGTTCATCAGTCAATTTTTATTAGAAAATTCTTGAGCAGGATTTGTTCTACTTTTCGCTCAAAAAAATGTGGATATACCTCAGATTTTCAAATTGTCAATTAATACAATTAGTACAATAGTTATTTGACCAACTAGGTTATTAAAGGCAGCGACTAATGGTCAAGATAATTTAATGCGTGAGCGGAGCGAACGCGTTAATAGATCGAAACCATTAGTCGCTAGATTAATAACCGTGTTGATTACAAAATTTTTCCGACGATCTCAACATGAATAGTGTATAAATTCTTGATTGAAATACACTATAATTTTGCACAAGACAAACATTCCATGTTCCAGTAGACTTTTGACATTTCTCGTAGTGATTCTGAATAGTTTGTATACGGTTGCCATGGGGATAGCACATTAAAATGGCTAAAAAATTGAGCATTAGAATTGGTCATTAATGATCAATTTCGTACTCATTAAAATCACCTTTTACTTCGAGATCGGCGGAAAAAATGTTTTAGTTGAACTGCAACACCTTGTATCTTAGAAACCATGTATTTTCGGATCCATATTCATGGCAAGGGCGGATTCAAAGGGATGGTCATGGGGGTCATAAAGTTCGTGAATCCTCATAAGATTCCGTTCACGAAAATCACCTAACAAAAGCTGGATCCGCCCTTGAATTATGGGAACTCTTCTCATGAAATGATCTATTCAGAAACACTCCGTATATTAGGGGAACATCTTATGTGCGAAATTCATGGTTCGCATCAAGTGAAAGAAACAGTTAGGAACATAACATAACATCTCCCGAAGCACTATTATAACCTCAAAATGTGCGTCTATTAGAAATCAAGCAGATATTCTGGAAGTGGGTAATAAATGGAAACAATCCAGACCAGGTGTAGATAATAGCCAGAGGAATATCTGGAGAATTCCGGAAACAAATTACAGGGAACGCACCAAACAAAACGCTGAATTATGTTAACTGTCATAAAAACACGTGTAGCGAGAAACAGAATAGGTCTGTTCAGCGAAAAATATCCCGGTATGTCTGAATCAGCCTGCTCGATCCACAATCTAATTTTCGTGCCACCACCTGCACCACCTCTATTTCAATTTGCGCCGGTATCTCCGCCGACAAAAGTTAGTGGATGGCTGCTGCCCGAAATCGTTGAATGTTTTCACGGAAAATTGTACCGAGACCTGGGCAAAGTGTGTCTTCTATTAACAACGGGATCTCTGGCTCGACCGTTTTTTGTTATCTGAACCAGTATAACGAGGTTATAATGGATGAAAATGTAGAAGGGTTCCTCGAATATCAGTGATGAAGTTTTTCGGTTCAAACGCCACATGGAAATTTTGGTTAGCATAAGGATCTCGCTTTTCCAATCGGTTTTAATCCACATTATTCGTTTTCATTTCGTTACTTTTTGGTTTGTAACGAAAGTTGCTTTGGGTAGTCTAGAGTCTGAAATGTTCTCCTGACAACCGCCTGCGAATGCTAGCCGAAATGTTGAACAAAAGAAGTAAATGTGGTGAAAATAGCCCAAATAATATATCAAGGAATGATCCATGAATAAGAATTTCACATTAGACTTAATAAAATCAATATTCTGCATATAAAAATTGTCTTTCAATCAAAAATGATTTCTTATGTGTCAATTGACTTGTTTGAAATGCTAAGAAACACTTGAATCGAAAGTTTCGCGTTATTCATTCGAATATTTTCTCGGAAATGATATACTTTTCTCTGCGAAATAATTAGTCAACTGAAGATGAAGTGGATAATCTATTACGTGGAAAGAGTAGGAAACAAGTGTAAACTTGGAGATGATAAATTTATGAAGAGCTTGTTATGTTTCCAAACTTTGTTTCCTGATTAATAATATCTTAAGTGTGGAACTATCTGTTATACTCACGAAATAAATACAGAAAGCTGTTACGAAATTCATTTTTTCCTTTTGTATCCAGACAGTAAAATTTCGACGAGACGAAATCTCGGGAAGAAATTGGAAACCCGGGATATTGAAACCAATTTATCAATCACAACAGTTCTAAATTTCCTTGGAAGAAACATTAGATGGAAATCAATCGAGATCGATTGATATGAATGTCTGGAGAGACGAATGAGTTCATTCACTCGGCTTTGGAATAACTCCTCGGTCTTTATCCAACGTTTCAAGCAGCTCCAGATGAAGCCCGCATAAAAAAGGAACTGAAATTCGAACCTAATGTCGATATATTTGTTTTGGAAGACCTAGATCAACACAATCGCATATATTTTCAAAGGTTTCGTGTCAATTTTCTTTCATATTTTTTTAGTGTTCATTTAAAAGCTCTTCGGTATCCTTTTTGATGTAAAATATGGAAAGTCCGATAGGAACACATGTTGAATGTGTGTGAATGAGATGTGAATGAAGCTATTGAAATATTATTCCGCCTATTTTTATCATTTCTGCTTCTTCTATTCAACGTTTTGACCAGCATTCGCCAGCTGCCGTCAGCAAAAAATTTAAGAATTATGACCTTCAAAAATAGTTATTTAATCAACCAGGTTATTGAACACAGCGACTGATGGTCAAGATAATATATAAAAGTTCGATACCATTAGTCGCTCGATCGATAACCAAGTTGATTACAAGATTTTTACGACGACTTCAATATGAATTGTGTATGAATTCTTAAATTCATTCTCATTTTGCATAATAAAATTTCTAGGTATTTATGTTCCATAGAGTTTTGACATTTCTCGTAGTACTTCTCAATACTTTGTGAACGGTTGCTTTGAGGATTGCATATTAAAATAGCCGAAATTGAGCTTTAAAATGGGTCATTAATGTTCAGTTTCGTACACATTAAAATCACCTTTCATTTCAAGGTCGGCAGAAATAGTTATTTATTCAACTAGTTCATTAATCGCACGATCAATAAACGAGTTGATTTCAAGATTTCCCTGTCGACCCCATTCTGAATTAGGTATAAATTATGGATTAAAATACATTTTATTTCATTTGATATATGATATAATGTTTCAGTAGAGTTGTAACATTACTCGTATTACTTCTGGATACTTTGTGGTCGGTTGCCAATGACAGTTGCACATCAAAATAGTAGAAATTGAGCAATGGAATGGATCATTATTGATCAATTTAGTGTACGTTAAAATGAGCTCTTATTTTGAGGACAGAAAAGCAAATTTCGTCATTGGGGAAAATATTATTGGTCAAACATATTTCAAAGAGTGACGAAAATTGCTTTTCTGAAAGATTCCAGTTACTTAACGTCAACTTTATGTAAATTCTACATTCTACATATATGGACAATCACGAATAATTCTTGAAACATAGATAAATTGAAGATAGTAATCATCGAAATGAATACAATCTTCAATTTATTTGTTTCAAAAATTTGTTAGGTTAGCCTCCTTAAAGGCAAAGAATTTTTTTGTTTGTCATTTTTTCTTTATCTTACGAATAATTCTCTTTCGAGAAACATTCTGCTTAATTACTTACTACAACTATGTAAATCAAAGTATTAACGAATAGTTTATAGTGGAAAATTCTCGAGTTTTCTCAATTAAAAATAGTTCGTTACGAAAAGAGAGAGTAGAATTGAAACAACATAGGTTTAGAGCCAGTGGAATCCCCATTAAGTAAAGCATAACAGAGATAGATGATCCTCAATTACTAGAAGTGCTGGAAACTAGCAACGAAACTCGTAATAATTCATAAACCCTAATAAATTCCGGTAGTCGGAAATTCGGGGGACAACGATCATGTCCTCGTCAATATGGAGATATTCGAATAAGTGGATATTTTCCGCCCCAACACCGCTATTTATGTGCGAAAATTAACATTTGAATAAATTACATACGGTCATTCAATTTCCCAAGAACCTTCGTCAAACTCGCCATGACGTGAATTGAAGCAGATTTTGTATCAAGTGGAAATGGTGGGAATGTATATAGCATGCTTGGCTTGAAATGAATTACGCCGTTCCAGTTTCTCCTCCCGTCGACCTGGAAAACGTGATGCTGAAGGCTTCGTTGGACGGAATTAGATGACTGAATCTTTGTGGGGATTGTGGAGAAACAATGCAACCTACCCTTCGTTGTGGTAGCGTTAAGCTCCTTAATCATTACCAGTTTATATTAGATTTAGATGTATAGTCCGTTCACGAAAGGTTGAGCACATAGTAGGCGTTTTTTTAATTATCTGAAGTTGGCAGTATTTGCTGTCACAACGTAAAATAAATTCAACGTTGCCGAATGTAACCGGCCTCGTCCGACGAGAACTCTGGTTCGCAGTAAAACAGAGTGAGGTTACACTATTGTTTATTATTCTTATAATCTTATATAACAATTTGCCGCAGTTAAACATTCTAATTCTATAATCAAAATGCTAGGAAGAATTTCCGTTGAAATGATGCAGTGTGTGAAGCGGTGTTATTTGGAATTAAAAACAGCTTATGCTTCACACTCACGCATATTGGAATCGACGATCATAACGAAAGTTGCGAACATTTTCAACGTAAGTTAGAAGAATATAAGATATTTTATATTAATAGAAATTGTATTTTAGATGCACATGACTTCAATTAGAAGAGTTATTAATGAAGATGATGACAAAGAGTTTCGTTCTATTGGAAGACCCAAGAAGACATCCACAGTACACGATTTTATATTTAGAAAAGATCTGCAACGACAAATTTGGAATTTTAATTTGAAAAATGAATACTTTTCGATCAACGCACTACTGACTTATGCTAGGGAACATTTGGAGTATAACGAAGGACGTACAAAACTCTTCAAAATTATAAAGTCAATGGGGTATAAATACAAAAAAGTTAATGAACGCAAAATTTTATGTGAACAGAAGCATGTTGTTGCACCCAGAATTACTTTCCTGCGAAAATTTTTACAATTTAAATCTGTAGAAAATATCAGGTTCATCTATTCGTCGATGGACCCACGAATCTGATATGAAGTCGAATCCATCGACATAAAAAAATGAAGGCAAGCGATTCACGGTGTTGCTTGCAGGAAGTAACTTTGGGTTTTTGGAAGGATGTGACTTGATGTTAGATTCAAAATATAATGACCGTGACTATCACAAGACCATGACAAGTGAAATTTTTCAAAATTGGGTTGTTAATCAACTAATTCCAGCTTTATCAAAGATTTTATATGGGCGTTGATAAGGAGTTATTGATGATGGAAATATCCCAAATGATAATACTTTTATGTTCTTAGTATTAGTGTCCAGAATAATCAGTTATTTTGCTGGATATGGACAAAGAATTACGAATTCTCAGAATATATTCAACAGCGTTTCACAAGCTCTCGTCTGCTTCATCAGGCACCTACAAATTAGAGGTTTGAGATGTAAATCCATCAAATAGATGTGTTATATATGATTGATGATGAGTATTGGATGGATTTGTACATCTTGTCGCTGAATGAATTTTGAGAATTGATAATTTTGCTCTGTCCTTATCCTGCAAAGTAATAATTCATTATTGTGAATACTATATTTACTTGGAAAACAATGAACTTGGAATCATACTTTCATTAATGAATACTTTCTGAATTGTAGGTCGTTACTGTGGTCGATAACCATTTGATTGCAACATCAATAAATTTAATTTCTCTCTCTGTCTAGGTTGTTACTGCAATTGAAGATGGTGAAATATGTAAGCAATTTTATTGTTTTATGCAACATAACTGGATTTTAAAACTTTGACTTTGGTGGTAAATAATCTATATACCTCCATATGAACATTGTTACCTATAATCAGAAGATTAGTGGAGAAGAAGATGAAAAAGAATTCATGATATGGCAGCATGGACAACAAAATTTCGGAGTTTTATGATAATAATTATTATTTTTTCTTGCATTTGTTTTGGGTAGATTTTCACTTTAATTGTTCAAATCCTTATATTCAGTACAAATTTCGATCGTATATTTTTTCCAATTCTTTTCCAATATTTCTGTTCAAATGCATTAATAATTTAATTCTACCTTGATTCATTGTATTGTATATGGATAGTGTTGATTGATAGCTCTGTTGTTTTTTATTTCCTGTTATAATTCTTTACAATTGCAATTCTATTACCTGAAGTTACGAATACGAATGTTACATGAAATATTTTATAAATATTGATAGAAATAATTGTTGATATAATAAAGGATTCAACTCAAAGTCCTTTTTCTTCATTTAAGAGCATCATAACTATATTGAGTAAATTAACTAAACACTTGTTAAATTGTAAATCGAAAACTTCTTCAATTATAAACAATTGCATATGATCTATTTTGAATTTTTTTTTTGTTACCTTCGATTTAATAGGTAGGTGCCTACTTCATTGTAAACTATTGATTTTAGTTCAACTCAATCAATATTATTCAATAACTTCATTGTCAGATATTATTGAACATGATTTTTATTGAACTATTGAAGATATGAAATTTAACATTATTTTGAGCTCAAAGCACCTTTGCATTTACAGGTATCATTACTGTATAGATGAGTTAATTCATCAAATCCTCGATAAAGTGTAAATTGAAAAACTCTGGGTTCAGGTGGATAAATTAATACAAATTAATCCTTTCAAGCTCCTCATCCATGGGATATTCTCAAGTCCATATTTACACATCATCAACAATCATAAATATAACTGATTTTCTAGAAGATGTTATGAAGATGTGGGTTGCACTTCAAGCAAAGCATCCACATTTATTACTCTAGATATATCTTGATTCGTTTTGAGCATAAATATATAGGTACAATGTTTTCATTTTACACATAATGTTTGCTTCAGAACTTTTTCTTCAATTGACTTGATTCTGTTCATTCGCACTTCTATTGATTGATAATTTTCGAATACTCCAAATGGTGGGATTGATTAAGCCTGAAACGTCGTCAACGTTCATCTGGGTTTGATTTCTTCTTTTATTCCCCATTATTAAGGTCCAACATAACCACAACATGTTTTACATTATTCTCGAATTCATTTTAATATACCATTAGTTTCCATTTTTCGAACAATGATATTTTTATTCGAGTCAGGTTGTGAATTTGTAACGTAAAATTTCAATCTTCTGTCGTTCGATATTTAGAACTGTCTAAATTGCGTTATCAATTTGTCAATTTTCAGATGTGAATTGACATTGTAAGAAATCCGCGATTTATAATCTTTCTTGTAATATTGACAACATTGCGTATCAATATGACAAGAAAATAACAAACATAACCTAACATTTTAATATACACAGTGAAATATGCCAAATTGTCATGGCCAACCGACGGCTCAACCTTTCGTGAACGGACTATACACTTAGTTGATTTTTAAGAAAATCGCCAATTTTCTGTGGTTAGTAGGTACTTTGAGGACGAGCAAAAGAATTTCGCTTATTTATTGGCTCCTTCAACAGTGATTCTGTTATTAAGAAGCTCAACGATGTGTTTTTTAGGTTATCGCTTCTAGTGATGCAGTACGTTTTGCCACTTGCTACATTTCAGTAACGCAATTGAGTAAAAAAATTGTACAACACTGAGATTTTTCAAACAAATGAACATTTTCTATTTTTTTAATTCAATTTGTGACAAAACGTCTCTTCTGCCTGTGAAGTTTATGTCGTCCATATTAAATTACAATGGAACTTCCCTATAACGAAATCGTTAAATCCGCACGAAATCGTTAAATCCGCAAAGAAATTCGTTATAAAGAAAATTTGTTTCTATAGTCGGCAATGACGTGGTCGACTTCACTGATAAATTTAATTTTATCATTCAAACTTGAGCACTTCCTTTTAGACATTTTCGCACAACTTTCACACTGTCGTAATGGTTAGATTGAAACCAAACAGCCAGGGGTGTATTTAAGACTGTTTCAGAAGGATCTCTCTGCCCTCCGTAATGATTTAGTTTGAGGTCGGGATTAATCACGTATGACCGGAAAAATTTCGGAAAAAACCCACCATTATACCTTCTTACCAATACCTATTCAAAGAGTGATATTCTTTGATATGTTGGGTGTTTTAACATGGAATTTGGATTCAATGTGCAATGTCTTGTACTAAATTCGTTATACAGAGAAATTCGTTATACAGACGTTCGTTGTAGGGAAGTTCCGCTGTATAAAAAAATTTCGAGACACCAGTTAGGTTAGGTAGAAGATCAAAAAAGTGAAAAATGTAGTTAAAGCGGTCGTTCACCAGAAAATATCTATTTACTTTGTGAAGTGCTGAAGACCCTGAAATGTCTATTAGACGAAGTTCAGAACAAGTTAGACTTGAGTGGGTCCACAACATGGCGAATTTTACCCAAGGATTTCGCTTCGAAGGCATATAAGGTTCAAATAACACAAATAAAGCCGTTAGATAATTTAAATTTCCTGGACAAATATTCTCAACAAACGGTGATGTCAATTGGAAACCAAGATCATGTGATTTGACACCGATGGACTATTTTCTTTGAACTTATGCGAAAGCAAGGTTTATAAGAACAATCCACAATCAATTTCTGAACTGTAGAATGAAATAATTCGTGCCATTAGTGAGATAGAGCCTCAATTAAGTCAAAATCTCATTGAAAATTTTAACAAAAGAGTTGCCATCTCGAAAGCTGCAAGAGGGGGCCATTTGGCAAATATTATTTTTCGTACATTAATGTCATAACTGGTATGACCATGAAAAGTTTTTGAAATAAATGCAAAGTGTGGGTTTCATTTATTCGTAAATAAACTACGCTATTTGAAACACCCTCTAGAAGCGACGCGACGCTACGTTAGGATGTTTTATTATTTTACATAAAACGGTGTCCCATACGAAAAGAGTTAGACGACATTTTTTGAATAAAGAATAATACCCTGTATGAACAGGAAATCTGAGTGAAACTAGTATGTACCATTTTTAAGATGCTACAGCATTCAAACTATACTTTTCAATGTCTCTCGACCGATAAACATCTCAAACTTTATTATTCTTCAATCAGTATTCTGTAGATTTATATGGAAGTTCAACCATTCGCAAAACCGTTCTATATTTCCATTCATATTCACCGGACTTAATGTATACAATTTTGAAACCCTTATTACTTCGAATGATTTATACGGGATCCTATTCTGACTGCCTATAGCGAAACGAAAGGTACCAATTTAATTCGAACTAAAGGTTGATACAACATTTCCATAAGCAAACGGTTTATTTTGTTGTGAGTAAGTTCAACTAATAGATTTGCGAACTGCCTACAAGCGGGATTTATAACGATTAATGTATTTCCCTGACAAAGTGAACTAATAGCAAATTTGCATATGAGCATAATCCTTCAGCATAACTTATAACCATTATTGTCTCTAACTCTAATAGATCACAGGGAAAATGTACACACGCGCGTTGGTTAACCATAATGATTTACATAGTTTCTTGACGGCAGTAGATAATATCGATGATTTATACCTGCAACAATATTTTCGTATGGACATTGAGAACTTGTGCGCTCATATCAACTATCAACTGAAAAGAGTTCATATACAGGCAATACCAAAAATTCTCTAGTATTACAGATATTTAGAAATTATAAAATCGTCTTTTTCTCGGTTGGACTCGATAATGAATCCGAGGTCAAAAACGCTTAAAACTTCAATTTTTCAGAGCACCCACAGAATGATGATTTTCGATATTTTGGGAAATTCTCATGAAATTATTTTAATAAATACTGTTTCAATGAATATGACGATACAAGCATTCCATGCTCAAAAGAATTGTTCGTATATAACATTATTAGTTTTTAATCAGATCTATCCACGCCAATCGACATTTTGCATAGATATTTAATTATGTATATAAAATACCAGATGCGAACAGAATATTAATTGTTGCATTGATATCATATCATACACAAAATAATAATTACAATGATAAAATCAATACTGATAGAAGGGCAACGTTGAATTGATGGAAATATTTTGTACGTTCTATTAAAATTTCGATTAACGTTGGTGTTATTTCTAATTATGGCATAATCAGGAACGTTATGATAGAGGTATTCAAATATTCAAATAATTTTATGTTATAGCAACCCAATTTTGAATTTAAAATGAGCCAGATTCCTGCTTATTTTAGAGTTCTTTAAAATTTTGGATTTGTAGAGTTTTGCGAAGGATGATACGGAATTTCTCTAAAGCATGGTTTTTAGCTATTGATTAAAATGCTGAACAAAGTAGATTTCTATGAAGCGAGTAGATCTATTTATTTTATTTCTTGGCTTTCTGCGCCACCCTGTGGCGAAAGGTTGAACCAAATTGCCTCCACCGAAGATTCGCAATTTCGCCACCAGATTTCACTTGCAACGTTTTGGGGGTGTGGTTAACTGGATCGATTTTCTTTACGGAGATGTCTGTACATATTTTCGCAGTTTAACCGTTTCCACCACTAGATTTCGCTTCATTCGGGTTTATCACTAAGTTCAGACTCTTTTGGAAGTTTACCTGAAGGGCAAATTTTCGTTTATAGACGCATCAGATGAATGTTAAATGGCGATTTTATATTGAGTTCACTTTCTGTTGTCCACAGACTAATGTTTTCGGTTATAGGATTATCATTAGAAATTTAAGAAAAGCCCAGAACAGGTGCTCTTGGAGCAATAAGCCTATTATCTCAAAATTATGTGAAGGACTTAATATATGATACAAAATCTCTTCAAGATAGGAATACTATTTTGGAAATTATTCAGAGAATCGAAATATCAAAATTCCATGGTTCTGTTTTCACAATCCTTCTGAAAGTTTTTATGGTCATTCACTAGAATTTTGTTTTGATTTAACGATAGTATTTTTTTGGGCTGTATTAAAGAGACTTCAACTCTCATCTTTGCATACAGTTTGAATGATTATTGAACATTTCAGCTCTGAATCATTCGAAAAAAATTGATAACTTAAAAAAATCTGCGCTTCTGATTATGCGATCCAATTGAAATTTTGCATGAACATTCAATATTAGAAATTTCACCTCCAGAATGAATTTCACTGTAATCAGATATTTTTGTTGTGGTAATAGGGGTTCATTTTTGAATTCTCTATGGTTTTGTTAACAAAATTCTGTATGAGCCTTCTTATTAGTAAATTATATGTGGTCGAAAAATTTCATTTCAATCAGTTTTGTTCTGTCTAAGATATCCAGGAACAAATATTTCGAATGTACATCCTGTAAGATTTTGTTGCCAAACGAATTTTACTTTGCATTCAGGAAACCAAACTAACCCTGAAAATTTTAAGTTTCTAAGTTCTAAGTTAACGCACTGAGCCCAACCGAGTCGATTGAGAACATTTTCTACCAAAAATTTGAAAAATACAGACATTTGGTCCAAAAATGGTCAGTGTAGAACGTGCGCACAAAAAAGAAACGAAAAATCGAGGAAGAAGTTATGGTTGCAAATTATGTCTCATGTTGTGTATGATACGCCGTTTAAATTGAAAAGCCAAAACAACTATATTAACAAAGTTTTCACCAGTCTGAAGTACGTTTTAGTTCGACCGTTGATTTCAAGGTAACTGGTTCGAAACTCCTATGTTCAGTTAACTAACTTTACCGAACAATTTTCTATCATGGATGTAGCGGTTTTTTTCGGTTGCGATTGAAATGATTGCCTCGGGTCTTCCCCGCTTTTGCCACAGAAAATTTGAATAATTGTTTGGGTCTCTAATGGTGTCCTTTTTGCGTTCACTAATGAATGAGTTTTCAGGTGAGAATTTCGTCGTTTTGTGCTTGTTTTATTTAATGGAGAGGCTTTTTTAAGTGAATTCGGTTGAAGTTGTTCTCATTGTAACAGCTTGAATGATTGTCGTTCTTGAAATTGTCGGGGGACCAAAGGTTGAATAACAGATGTGGAATAATGGGATTTTTTCTGGGACTGAGTGAATTGTTTTATTTTTTCGGCTGATAATTGAAATCTTTACATTTGGATTTTTAGAATAAAGGTTTTTCGATGAGCATTATTTGTATGGTCTTATGTGACATGTATCATTCCTTCATGTTTTGAATAACCGATAGGGAAGCTATCTCATTCGCCATTTTCTTGAACTTTATTAACCCTTTCAACCTAGAAAAAAATATCCTGTTTCACATCTTACTCAACTTCCATGAAATTTTTATTTAATTAACTCTGGTGAGACACTGGCGCATTCGCCATTTTGCAATATAAATATTGTTTTCTGCCAAACTCAAAATAGAAGGCGATTTAAATGTGTACGAAATTGAACATTAATGACCCGTTTTAATGCTCAATTTATGCTATTTTAATATGCAATCCTCATGGCAACCGTACACAATGTATTTAGAAGCACTACGAGAAATGTCAAAACTCTACTGGAACATAGATACATAGAAATATTATTATGTCAAATGTAAGTCTCCTGCAAAATGAGAATATATTTCAATCAGGAATTCATACACAATTCAGATTGAGATCGGCAACTCGGTTATCAATCGAGCGACTAATGGTCTCGAACTATTATATCTTGACCATTAGGCGCTGTCTTTGATAACCTAGTTGATTAAATAACTAATAAGTATGCATTTCTAATGCGAATTACAAAATAAAAGTTAAGTAATCGAAATGCGAATCCACCTTTTCAATCTATGTCACAAATCGGTAATTTGTTTTTTTTTAATGAATGAGCAATTTTTGCAACTCATTTCTGAATTATTTCGAATAGAAAAAAAGTGTTTTCATTGAACCGCATGAATCAATGTTATGGAAGATGAACATGTTTAAGTGAAAAAAAAATTTCGCTCGATGCTCATTCGAATTTGAGATATTTCCTAATAATTTTTTCATATTGTTATCAAACATTTCAATTCGTTCTCTAACAACTAAACGGTCGTCATTGGCTAAAAAACTGTCACATATTCTAAAAACGGTAATTTTCAACTCAAAGTTTAACTTCTGTACGAGTATCACGAAACTTCAATCACGTTGATTGATAAAAAGTCATTATTATTTTTATTCGAATGGCAGCTCTTTCTTGACGACTATCGTAACCCGATATAAGATATAAGATATGAACTTTAACTCGTTCTTCATAAACATAAATGGATAACATTTTATGTGGACGTAATGATCAATCAAAAACAAAAAGCTGGAATTATTATATTCTTATTCGTTATTGAATGTATATTCTTGTAGCAATCATTCCATTTTCCGACCTGAAATGTCATACAAATATACCTTTCAGTACAATAGCTCCAAATTTGTTGGAAAGACTGTTTTGAATTCCTACGGATTCTCTTTTAAGTAAACACTTGTGATTTATCGCGGTGGTAAATGTGAAGCATTATATCATAATATTTATTGGACATCCTTCAGAACGAATTTCGTTCTCGATTCATCGAGTTCCCGAAAGGAAAAATATCACGGTATCTTAAAATATATTCGCCGGCATTAAATCTTCGAAACGAACCACTTCTTCCTGTAATAACTTTTCGAATTTCTGGAATATGAAGCTCCTTTCTGACGGATAATGCGATATTGTATGGAACGAATCTCCAATAATAGAAACTGAGTTTTATCTTTCAGGCATGTGCTCTGTTCAATAAAAATATTTTAAGGAGCTTTATTCGATTTTTCATGTGAGACGATAGTTCGGAGCGCAGTGAAGGAGAATGTTATTGAAGGAGATTTGTTTCAAGAGTCGGTTCAGAAGATCAAAAAAAAGTTCAATTGGAATTTGCGTCTAACAAAAATTGAAAAGTGTGTACCTTCGAGACGCTTAAATTTTAAAAGAATGTCGAACAAGTTATGTCAACAGAAATGACAGTAGAATAAGGATAAATTGTTCTTGAAAGAGTGTTAAATATTTCACAATTTTCCATCGACCTAAAAATACCTTAAAGTTTGGATTATTAACGTCCACGAAATTAATCAATAATGAGCCATTTAATTGCTGAATTTATATTATTTTTCCGCCGACCTCGAACTAAAAAGTGATTTTAATGTGTACGAAATTGATCGTTAATGACCCATTTTAATGCTCAATTTTTTTCTATTTTAATGTGCAATCCTCATGGCTACGGTACACAAAGTATTCAGAAGCACTACGAGAAATGTCAAAACTCTACTGGAACATAGATACATAGAAATTTTATTATGTCAAATGTAAGTCTTGTGAAAAATGGAAATGAATTTCAATCAAGAATTCATACACAATTCATATTGAGATCGTCGGAAAAATCTTGTAATCAACTCGGTTATTAATTGAGCGACTAATAGTCTCGAACTATTAAAGCGTGAGCGGAGCGACCGCTTTAAAATATCTTGACCATTAGTCGCTGTCTTTAATAACCTAAATTAAATAACTATTGATGTGCAGTTTTCATGGGCAACCGAACACAAATTAATCAGATGCAATATGAGAAACGTTACTACAGAACCATAGAAATTAGTATTATGTCAAATGTATGACATGCAAAATAAAAATATATTTGAATCAAGAATTTATACTCAATTCATAAACAGGTCTATGTGAGAATCTTGATTAACTAACTATTTCCGCTGACCTCGAAACAAAAGGTGCTTTTAATGTGTACTAAATTGAGCATTAATGACCCATTTTAATGCTCAATTTTTTAGCCATTTTAATGTGCAATCCTCATGGCAACCGTACACAAAGTATTCAGAAGCACTACGAGAAATGTCAAAACTCTACTGGAACATAGAAATTCTATTACGTCAAATGTATGTCTTTTGCGAATTGAGAATGTATTTTAATCAAGAATTTATACCCTATTCATGTTGAGATCGTCGGAAAAATCTTGTAATAAACTCGGTTATTAATCGAGCGACTAATGGTCTCGAACTATTAACGCGTTCGCTCCGCTCACGCATTAAAATATCTTGACCATTAGTCGCTGTCTTTAATAACCTAGTTTATTAAATAACTATTTATTTATATATTCTATTAAAACATTTCATCTTGTCACAGAATACTATTAGTGGTTAAATTTAATGAACCATTCTTGTATCATATAAAGAATACGGGAATATCTTATCATGTTCTTCTTTAATATCAAAACGCCAACGGGTGACAGAAAAAAGATTATTTCTAGAACATTACCCAAATTGGGCCGTTTAATTCTACGATGCCGACCAATAATATTCCCTCGGTGAGAAGAAGAAGAAGAAGAAAGTTCCACACTTTCGAATCTTTTATGAAGCGTAAAGAGTAAATTGATGATGAATTGCCTATGGTTGAACATGGGTCTGTTCTCTGAGATATATTTTCAGGAATAATTGATGTGCCTCACATCCAACGGAGCGTTTTTGCTCAACTTAAACTGCGAAAACAGCCGGATCAAAGATGAATTGAGATTGAACAGCATATGGTATCAAGAACACGAGGGCTGAGGATTTTTTTGCGAGATTGGAAATACGTGTAAAGCCCACCATGATGTATGCTTACGATATGGTGAAGCGTGATCAAAGTGGGATCGAAAACTTTTGCTTTTTTGAATGAAAAAGTAATCAAGATTAATTCGTTATCGACAAATCACGTTCACTTGGAATTTTCATAATTTCTCAATATTATAGGTTCAAAATTAGGACAGAAAATTCTGCAATGATGTCTGCTTTAAGAAACGTGCTGGAATAGAACAGTTTTGTTTCACCGCATAAACATAGGAAAATTGAATAGATTTTTAGGGTTTCTGTGAAACTAAGATATTGAAGAATAAATGAATTTGCCTTAAAATAAGAAAATATGAATCCCGAATTGTTCATACTCACCATATCACCTGAATGTGAATGTTTTTCAATTGAAAGGACATTACTGAAATGAAAGAACGAACATTATGAATATTCATTTGAAATTTCCCTAATTTCCTTTTGTTGGTGACATTGAATTTGTAACCAGATTATGGAAAAATAAACTTCCGAACGAAATTGTGGAGAAATCTACGTATTGTTCAATTTGTCACAAAAAGTCTCTTCTGGTCTTTTTTCGTGAGGGCGCCGTTCTTATGTAAGAATATAAAATATCTTAACGCGTATTGGTCGTAACTTTAACACATTACGTAAGAGATTCTGTGTTCAGATATTCAATTTTTCCACATAAAAACGCAGCCCCACGTGGAAAAAAGCTACAGAATTTTTTGTCACAAATTGAATGAATAATTCAAAAATAATTTTCAGTTTGTACCACTTATTTCGGTCAGTGTTAACATGAATCCTGAACACGTTGTATTTCGGAAACAATGTATTTTCAGACGTACATTTATGGGATTTCCATAAAATGATCTGAGAATAACCACTTTTCGCATCAATTCAAAAACACCATGTTTATAGGCATTAAACCAATATTTTTGATAACTAGTGTATCTCTGCATTTTTCCTTGTGGGTATAGATTTTTTTTACGTTTATAGTGAGTTGGAATCGAATGAATTAAATGTCTTTCTGTAATGAAATACTAGGACACAATTTGGTGTGGAATTTTCCTATCGAATACCCCACGAGATCGAATTATTTCTGGATTTTTTCTCGCTCATGAATATTTACAGAACTTTGATGAGCTCGAAAAAATTGTTGGAAATAATTTTACTTCTAGTGGTAAAACTTGTGAAAATCTATACTAATATTATAAAGAGGTGAAGTTTGTGTGTTTGTATGTTTGTATGTTTGTATATTTATCCAATTGAAAGGGCTTATCTCGGGATCTACTGAACCGATTTTAAAAATTCTTTCACCAATAGAAAGCCACATTATTCAAGAGTGCCATAGGCTATATAAAACACCAAAAAATAAGAAGGCTTTCACGTGGTAGTCGGTTTTGCAAAGTGAATCGGGTAAAAATCGTATGAAAGCCAGCCAAATCAGCGGAAGACGAGGCCAGGGCTTCGGTTTAATTCGGTTTGCGTTTGTGCTCGCTTCGGTAGAAGGGGGCGTGGCCTTTTACATCTGATCGCAGCTCAGTCGCTTTATCTATGCCCTGTGGGACGTTTGGTCGTCTCCTTACGCAGCGGACGTCATCGGAATTGAATTCTTCGAAACAGAACACTTTCGACATTCGGCCACATAAGAATGAAACGGACATACTACTGATACGTTCGTAGGATACCAATGAGTTGTCAGTTTTTATTGATGAAAATGTACCGAAATTAGTTAAAGGCCAGAAACAAGCTTTTGATGCACAAAATTCACTGTGTGCTTAATAACAGAAGTTTAACTTCTTTCTTGACGCCTCGGGAGGCACTGGCAAATCGTTTCTTGCAAATTTGGTATTGGCAAAAGTAAGACAATCCGGGAAAAATGGACTAGCTGTTGCCTCTTCGGGGATTGCCGCTACTCTGTTAAATGATGGGAAAACAGCACACTCCACCTTTAAGCTACCTCTGACAGTCTAACTAGAGCAACAGTCAGTTTGTTCCATACGTAAAAATGGGCCACTCGGGAAACTTTTACGACAAACATCTTTAATTATATGGGACGAATGTACTATCAAAAACCTCAGAAACTCTGATGCTGTAATGGGTGGCGTTACTTTTGTTTTTGCGGGCAAACACTGCCTGTAGTAACAAAAGGAACACGCGCCGATATCATCAGAGCATGCTTAAAATCATCTCACTTACGGAGTTCGGTTGCATCTCTCAATTTACGAACAAACATGAGAGCCCATTTGAGCGACAACGACGATGACGACTTTCCGCGTAAACTACTCAATCTTAGCGAAGAAAAAATTGTCTCTTCTAACACCAACAGCAATGACGTAAAAACTTGACGGGACATTAGGATACATATTGCAGAGGTTGGAACATCTTACTGATGCAATATATCCCGGTCTTGAAAATTTATTGGAGATTATCATTTGCTTTGTTCTATGGCAATATTGTCACCCAGAAACGATACAGTGAATGAAACAAATAAACTCATATCAGAGAAATTGCCCGGTCAGGTCCATCACTATATATACGGTGTGTAGTATTGAGGATACAGTGCACTATCCCCAAAAATTTTTAAATTCTTTGAACCCTTCTAGCTTACTTCCTCACGAAAGTTGGCATTTCTATCATTCTATTAAGAAACTTGAGCCCCCCAGCATGTGTAATGAGAAAATGCTGCTTACAAAACAGTTACGGGACAGTATAATCGTGGCGACCATTATCAGGGCCAGCAGTGGGACACTGGCCTATATTCCGCGGATACCCATGATTCCCACTGATTTATCCATACCGTTTAAAAGGCTACAGTTTCCAGTGAAGATCTCTTTTGCCCTCACTATTAACAAGTCCCAAGGTGACACATTTTCTCTCTGGTGGGCCTTGACCTGAGAAAGCCGTGTTTTTTTCCATTGGCAGTTACATGTTGGCTTATCTCGGGTTAGAACTCCTGACAGACAATATATTTTGCTACCAAATGATAACATTATATCCAATATAGTTTACAGAGAAGTTTTGAACAATTAAAATTACCATTACCAAACTAACTTTACCCGCGACTTGGTCCTCCTGGAATTCGTTTATCGCAAATCCCTCAAATGTTTTTTTAGGACAGAGTTACTTTCCAATTTTGTATTAGCATGCAAATACAAAATATACCTGCGTATAAACCTCCTTTTTGGCAGTTAGAAATCAAAACATAACACTCTGTACTAAAAAAGGATTATTAACATTATGCCCAACGGAGTGGGCACGGGTCAGCGAGTATATTATATAGAGGAATTGAACAACCGTTGTATTCAGAAAATGGTATGTCAGATACATCGCAGAACTTTTCATCGCACTATGAGGAATATTTTTATCCGATCATAAGATGAATAAGATTTTTTCGAGTATAAGAGGGTCACGAAAATACATTTCTTTCGGCTCATCTTCAAAATTCAAATACATGGTAAATTTGCGAAGTATAAACCAATCACTACGAATAATAAATCAATATTCCCTCCGTTCACCTTTCCGTACCCCATCTGGAATTCCGTTTGAATCGTCCACTCAGCTCATCTGTATTCGTACAATTTCACCTCTCACTTTCGTTCATGTTTTTCGAATAGTCCGATGTATTTGGCCCGCGATTTAGGTCGGGGGGAGCCAACGCTGATACCGACCTGATCGATATCGGTAAATTATTGACGGGGCTCGAAAATTGACACTTATGTCCCTTTATGTCGGTATTATACAAACGTGAAGGGCACTATAGGTGTTTTATGACGGCATCAATTTGGCTTTTTTTGCCGATTCTGGTTACGCAAGCTTTCGGGATGAAGTATCTCATCTCGCGGCAATCATAAAATTTTTGTTTCGCCGTTTTGCGGATAGCTCGGATAACGGAAGAGTTTATAATGGTTTTGATGGTTTTTTGCGTGGTCGTATCTGGAGAAATGGCGCGCTATAGGTGCAGCGAATTTCGAAATTGGAGAATCGTTTAGAATCTTCGATGAAGAATATGATGTGAAAGGTGTGCCTTTCAATTTAGCCCAAATCTCGAAAGGACCCCGCACATTTTGTATGGGAATTGGCTCCCGGTGGATTTGGCTGAAAATTTGATATGATGTTCTACTAATCCTTCTGATCAAATGTCTAAACAGTCACGAAGCTGAAAAATGCATACTTCTAGGAGTTTTTAGCGATTTTTTGTATCCATTATGGCTTACTTATTATGGGAATTGGCTCCCGGTGGATTTGGCTGAAAATTTGATATGATGTTCTATTAATCCTTCTGATCAAATGTCTAAACAGTCACGAAGCTGAAAAATGCATACTTCTAGGAGTTTTTAGCGATTTTTTGTATCCATTATGGCTTACGTATTACCGTTCACACAGAAATGTTTGAAAATATTTCGAATTGACAGAATCTGCTTTCAATAATCACGAAATATTCTCAAACATTTCTGTGTGAACTGTGAACGGTAATACGTGAGCCATAATGGATACAAAAAATCGCTAAAAACTCCTAGAAGTATGCATTTTTCAGCTTCGTGACTGTAGAGACATTTGATCAGAAGGATTAGTAGAACATCATATCAAATTTTCAGCCAAATCCACCGGGAGCCAATTCTCATACAAAATGTGCGGGGTCCTTTACGTTGTGCAGTAGAATTAAAGTTAACCATAAAATTTTTTTGGATTTTGGCTCATGACGAAAATAAGAGAAAATGCGAAATCCAATAACTTCTTTGAACAGGTGGATCAGAGTGGATTTCATTGATCAACAATATTGTTTCAATAGTTTTCGAGCTAGAAACTCGATCCTATCTTGTTGAAATGTTCTATACAGTTGCATCATAATAATATGAAGACTTGAAAAATGAAGTACCTAAACCTGTAGAGTAGATTTAAAATCAGTTGTGTAAAATTTCAGTTAGTGGTTCGATCATAGGGAAAAAATTCATTATTTCGAATAGCAGAATAGTCAATTTTGTCAACAATTGTTTCCTACAAGTTATTAGGAAATTTTGAAATTACGGATAAAATTTCTTAAAAAAAATTGAGGACTTTTTCTTCGTAACTGAAAGGTGATAATATTCATTTATTCATTAGTGTTCCCTATGAATGATTTATATGAATTTTCGCACTTCAATGAACAGTTTTTCACTCCCTCAACCAACTCTGAAGGAATCCCTGAACACTAGAAATTTTTATATAAATTTCCATAGTAACCGAAGTAGTTTTTTCCGTATTTCAAAGCACCATTAATTTGTGAATGAAATCATTCGCGATTTTTTCAAAATTAATTGACGTTTTCGAGGATTTGCAGATTAATATTACGCGACAACACTAATGTTTATTTTTAGAAATTTTTATCCCAGTCCCCTGTATCATACGAAGAAATTAATAGAGATCTTTTCACACACAGCTTTTTCAACCAACTTTTTAATTTTTTTCTTGAGAAAATGATCATTAAAGTTAAAAAATAATCGCACAATTGGTTTCATTTCTATTTGTAAATTAAACTTTTCTGCCATTAATATGGTAGCATTAAAAATCTATTCTAGAGTTGTTTCCAGAGTAGTGGACTCGTGCTCTCTGCTTTTCAAGGAAAAAGAAAGAAGAACCTCTGAAAACAACTCTCAAACCTTTGTCTCGTCAAGTCGACGAGTAAACACGAGTATGTTATACCTGAAGCGGAGTTCCAGTCCTTACCTCTCTTTTGATTGATTGTTTTCGAAAGTTGTTCGAGACAAGCTTCAACTATAAATCATAAATCCGTATCTTCCCATCCAATATTTACACTTGTGACGAAAATTCAGCTCTAGCTCCGTCGGCCAGCACGTCAAACGTACAGGACGTGGTTTCACTCCGGAGGAAATCTATTACCCCTATAGGAGTTACCGGGCGAGATTCGAAGAATGATATATATCTGACCTTGTTGCCGCGAATGTGACCTGGCTTCCAGAAACCATAAATTATGTTGCTTTTCCTCATTATCGATCCCGATGCAATAACACAGACGATCGGGCGGCAGGTTACCGAAAGAACGACGCTTCGTAAACAACTCACTTTTTTTTAAAAAGAAGTTTCGATTGCTTTCAATTCTTGACTTTTTTATGTTCTATTATGAAATTTTTTTCATGTCGCTCAGCATTACCTAGCCCTTTGAGATTTTTTAATTTGGAGAGGAATATGTCGACAATAATTCGTGCTTCTACACTTGATGTTCCGTAGCTTCGGTGTAATTTTCATATTCACATCCAGAAATATCTATATTCCCGATTATACAAAATCTTAACATATTAATTTTCGTTTAAAAACCTGACGAAGTTTTGTTATTCAAAGGATGGGCGGGAAAAACACACTATATGATTTATATATTTTAATACTTCGGCGATCGATTTCGGTTTACAGTGGAACCATCATCAGGCCAGCTGAAATTATCATCGATTAGGAATGCAAATTCTGGTATTCTTATATTTTAAAAGTATTAAAAGTGAGGTTAAGTAGCAACAACAAAAATAAAAGAAGGAAGAAACAGAAGCGTGCAAGCGGACGTACCGTTCAGTAATTCAATTGAAGTAACAACCATGAAAAAATTTGTTATTCATCGAAAACTGGAAACATGCTTTGTTGAATAATTTTGCTGCATTTTGACCAATCTATTGATATAGAATATTCCAGAAAACAAAATACTCATTAACGAGATAAGTTACAATATTTTATTCAACAGTGTTTTCGAATTTTATTCAAACATTGAGGAATATGTCATTTTCATTCACTTTAGCTATTTTGAGAGGACCCTAGATCATCTATCGCAACGATATCAAAATATAAACTTGATTCTACCAAAATAAACTAATCGAAAATAGTTATTCAATAAACTAGGTTATGAATGACATTGACTAATGGTGAAGTTTTTTCAATCATTAGTCGCCAGATTGATAAACGAGTTGGTTACAAGATTTTTTCGTTGACCTCATTATGAATTGGAAATAAAATTTCTATGTTTCTGTGTTCCAGTAGAGTTTTGACACTACTTGTATTGCTTCTGAATGCTTTATGGTCAGTTGCCTATGAAAATTACACATTAAAATAGCATAAATTGAACATTATTATAGGTCATTAATGTTCGTACACATTAAACTCACCTTTAATTTTGATTATTAATATTAAGCTTGATATCGGTGTACAGTTATTACCAGAAGCAATTGATACAAATTCGACAGATGCAGTTTGGAATCATGTTTATCAATTCAATAATCATCAATTTTATTTCAACTCGTCCAAAGGGATTTCAATTTTTGAAACACGTTGAATATATATCAGAATGCTACTACATTGTGCATATCATAGGGCAAAGTTGAAACAATACAGGTCAACTGAAACATGCTTTTACATTATCCGTAGAAGATGTAAATTTTCAACAAGACATTACCCTGTAGAAACTCAACAGGTCTTTCAAGAAATTTCCCAGAAGCTTTAGTGCGGTCAAGAATTATATCAGGCGATAAATTGTATTATTAAGTTGCCTGAATATTTTCCAACCAAATTTATTGAGCAAAATCCGAAGAAATGATGAAATCTTGAAGAAAACACGAAATGAATGGATAATTTCCATTTTTTCCTCGTTTCAGCTCCAGGTAAAAAAATACCCTTCATCTAAATCTACTCTCGAAGCGTGTTTAGTATCTGAAAATTTGGAGATGCGCGTAGGAGCAGCTACTTCCTCTAGAGATCTAATTGAAAGAAAATATTATAGGAGAAAAATATTCCACTTGAAGGATGTGAGCTGTCAATTTCAATCAGCCGGGCTGAGAAAACACTCTGCAGTTTCCATCAGTTTTCGAGAGTTAAAGCAGATAATGCTGTATTTGTATGCGGAGAAACGTTCCTGCTTTTACAGCAAGAGGTTTTCTTTTCATTTGGGCCGGACGAGTTCAGTCGAAAGGTACAACGGGAGGAACGAAATATGCCATATTGAAAATGGATCTCAAGACAGGAGGATTTCAATTCGCTACAATAACTGAATAATTTATTACTTTAGCGGCTGATAGAAATTTATAGAAGGGTTTTCCAAAGTGCTTTTACAACTTGAATATCATTTTTCTCTACTGATGTTATCTTATCCTGAAGCTTTGAAAGAACCCGATACTTGCTCAATATTGAACATTTTGAGAATCGCCAATATCTTGAAATGTGCTCTGGTATTTAGAATCTGTTTCTCGGTTGACACCATTATAATTGTATGTATGAAATCAATATTTTGAATTTGATTCCCAAACATTTTAAAAAAAATCAACTATTACTTATATTATTCTGACAACGAAGAAAAAACATTTTGATCTCATTTGGAACTAAGGATACATCTTTCAAATTACTGTGCAGTTTTCAATAAACCTTTTTTCTGTATAGGTTTATATTCATAAGATACTGTTCACGTAAACATTACATATAAATATTTCCCTGTTCCTATTAATAGTTATTCAATCAACTAGGTTATTAAAGACAGCGACTAATGGTCAAGATATTTTAATGCGTGAGCGGAGCGAACGCGTTAATAGTTCGAGACCATTAGTCGCTCGATTAATAACCGTGTTGATTACAAGATTTTTCCGACGATCTCAACATGAATAGTGTATAAATTCTTGATTGAAATACATTCTCATTTTACACAAGACATACATTTGACATAATGGAATTTCTATGTTTCTATGTTCCAGTAGAGTTTTGACATTTCCCCTAGTGCTTCTGAATACTTTGTGTACGGTTGCCATGAGGATTGCACATTAAAATGGCAAAAAAATTGAGCATTAAAATGGGTCATTAATGCTCAATTTCGTACACATTAAAATCACCTTTTAAATAAAAGGTGATTTTTATTAATTAATTTTTCCGCCGACCTCTAAATAGAGGTCGGCGGAAAAATCAATTATACTTTCGACCTTTCAACATCAAGCTAGCTAAAGAAAATTAATGTATCCTTAATTATTTGCTGAATTGTTACTATTTAAGTTTTAATAATGGTAATAGCAGAAATGTTTTGAATTATACGAAGAGAAAATATATTTCTCGAAATGTCGAGCCAAGAAAAAAGAGTATAATTAAAAACATTGCTGCTATTCCCATTATTAAAACTTAAATAAAGAAAATTAATATAATATAACATATAATCGTGAATGAACGTTATAGAAATAAGCTGAATCATCGGATAACGTTTCGAATGAAATGAAAGAAGGCATATTTTTTCTTTCCATTTTCCGATTGATTTTGTAATTCCTTACGTTTCATGGATGGCCGACGAACTGTGAAAACAGTTTTCCCATGAAAACCTATCGAGTGACCCTTCGAGAAAAACGAATGAAAGGAACATTCAGTGTCGTTAATCAAGCGAGAAAATTTAAAGTTTGCCGCAATATATCAAACGGGTTCAATGGAAGACGACAAATTGAAACGGTCCGTAGCGGGTTTTTCTTGTGTATCTATAAGATCGATTGTTTCTCCCTTTCGACGGTATAAGTGATCCAACATTCACGATCGTGTTTTTTTCAATCCGCTTAGGGGATTACGCCACGTTTGATTTTTCAACGAAACAACCACTTTCCTCGAAACCGACACCACTGTGAATCGTCTCCTGTGAAGGTACACTGCGCAAAAAAATTAACGCACATTATGGAAATCTCAAATTTATTCTACAACTGAAGGTGTTCTCAATGATAATTATTTTTATCAGAATTATGCATGAATGTCTTATCCACTTTCAACGTTTTTCTTCAATACAGATGTTTTTTCCCAGCAGGAATAAAAAAGATGAGATTATCAGATTTTGAATGTATTGGCTCCATTCTGAAATCAGTTGTTCTCGATCAATTCTAGTGATCAATAGTTTTTCTTTCGTTTGGTTTTCTACACTCGATCGCTATGCAACGCGAAACACGCAATTTGACCCAAGAGGAATGAATGAAGGGTGGACATCCACAAGAATTGCAGAAAGGTTTGGAGTTTCCCATACAAGTGTGTCCAGAATGTGGCAGCGATTCAGGGAGACAGGTATGAATGTTCGAAACCAGGACAGGGTAGACGACGGGTAACAACTGCCATTCAAGAACGTTACTTGAGAGTTTTTTCGTTGAGACAACGGTTTGCAACCGCTCGCCTCTTTCAAAATCAGCTTGAGCAACTTCATGGGGTGCAAATTAGCACACAGACAATAAGAAATCGCCTCAGAGAATATGATTTAAGGCCTCGTGTCGCGGCAAGAGGCCCAGCTCTTACCCCAGCCCATCGAAGGGCGCGTTTGGATTTTGCGAGAGAGCATATCCATTGGAAAGAGGCTGATTGGGAACGAGTTCTCTTCACAGATGAGTCTAGATTCTGCCTCTACCATTGTGATCGACGTTCCCTTGCATACAGACGTCCACATGAAAGATATGCTCAGTGCAATTTCGTGAATACTACTGGTTTCGGGGGAGGATCGATTATGGTATGGGGTGGAATATCTTTGACTGCTCGCACAGACCTAGTGGTCGTTGATAATGGAGCTATGAATGCTGATAGGTATATAAGGAAAATTCTTGAAGAGCATGTAGTGCCATTTGCCCCATACATTGAAAATTTCATTTTTATGGACGATAATGTGAGACCCCATTGTGCACGCATCGTTCAGGAGTACCTTGAAGAGGTTGAAGTCTCTCGAATGGAATGGCCAGCAAGAAGTCCAGATCTCAATCCGATTGAGCAGGTTTGGGTCGATCTCAATAGAAGGCTGAGAAGTTCAGAAAATCATCCAGCTACTCTTAATGACTTAGGAATCCAACTCAGAGAAATCTGGGAAGGATTAGATCAGAACATTTTATGATCACTCATTTTGAGTATGAACCGTCGTTGCCGAGCTGTAATTAACGCAAGGGGTGGAAATACCAAGTATTAAATCACTTATCAGCATTCCAGTGATTCTGTGAAATCCTGAATTTTTCTTCCATTTAATGTGTCTTGTTTCGTTCAAAACCTTCCCGAGAGAACATAAAAAATAGGTTATAAAGTCAAGGTAATGTCATTCATTAAAATTGAGATTTTCAGAATGTGCGTTAATTTTTTTGCGCAGTGTATTTTGAAGAATATTCGGTATTTTGACATGGAAAAATTGACAGAACCTAATTAGTCGATTATTTCTGTTTCAAGATTTCAGATTCTATTTACCCATATAATTTCACAGCTGATTCTGCAATATCCAATTATTTTATACACATTTTCCATTTCAACTCGCATTATTTCATTTGGCTATCGGTGGATTGTTAGCAGTTCAAAGTCAACCTACAGTTTGAAAATGTCAATCTAATCTCGATTTCTGTGGCCCATTTTCGAAGAGAGCTATTCTATCTGGAGCCACTTGCACGAAAGTTCACACACATGACAGGCCATGACGCCAAACTTTCCCACCACCAGCGAACAAAGTAAATTTAGTGGCTGATAAATTCTACAGATTCGAACTTTGAGGTTGTTTCCGCATTCGGAGATACACATGGCTTGTTTACCTCAATTTGAATTACTGACAACGCCCGGACACAGATATCAAAGCCCAGAGTTGAGATTAGAGATCCGAATTTCTAGGATCAATTCTGAATAGTGTGGGGCTCAGAGAATTGAATGTTATTCCCGTCTACCGTTAAGCTTATTATACTATAGAAAGTTATAATATTATATCGATCCATATTAGTTTGAATTATATCGAGATTGTCAAGCAAAAAGATTGTACTTCAACAACGAGATAAACTATGGTGCGTTCACGAAAGTTTGAGCCGTCGGTTAGTCATGACAATTTGGCATATTCCACTGTGTATATTAAAATTTGTTGTTTATTTTCTTGTCAGATTGATACGCAATGTTGTCAATATAACATAGAGTTCTCTGATAATTCGAAAGATCGTCGAACGAGGCTGGGTACATTCGGCAACGTTGACTTTAATTTATGTTATGACAGCCAATACTGCCAACTTCAGATGAATAAACAAACGCCTACGATGCCCTCAAACTTTCGTGAACGCACTATAGGTAGTTTTTAGTTCTATTCTGTATAAGAAGAGCAAAATTCGTGAGATTGACTTCTAAATGGTCGAATGTTATAAATATCATTTACTGAAGCTGGGCCGTAGTTGGTAAGGTCAATAATCAAAATAGCTCCCTATTTCCTTGAATATAAACAGTATTTTCATGAAATCTATTCAATCAGCGCATTGATGAAAATTCCATGTAAATATTCCTTTCTTCCGGATATTGTCGATACCTAGCGTTTTTGAAAAATTGAATCGAGCTATCTAAGAAGCTCCTGGCAAATTCCTTCGCCAGTCTATATTCATCCAATTTCTCATATGATTGGACAATTTGGCAGGCATGCTGAAACGGTCAACATGAGATTGCAACTTTTCGCACCTAATACAAAAATAGAAGTGGAAAAACTTCATGAAAAATTTATTATCCCAAGTTCATCCATTCTCTAAAAGAAGCGCATCTGTTGTGCGCCTTTGATGCAAGATTGATTCGAAACTATCAATCACAGATTCTTCACAGGCATCCAGTTTTATCGAATTCGATGTTTTCCGATCCTTGAGACATATCACTTCGAATAATTGCTTGGGACAACAAAACAAAGTCAGTATAAAGCGTTTTTTCATGGTGAAGACACCGTTTCCTTAGTATACAAATAACTGCACATAATCTAATGATTCATTCAATTTAAGTGAACATAAACTTTTCTGGAAAACATTTGTCGCACATTTTGTATACTTCTCAAGTTGTCAATTGGAAAATGAAGGTTTCTACCGGCAAGTACGAAAAATCAAAGTAGAGCACAGACGGTTTTACAAATTATTTCAGGCACGCAGAAGCTTTTTGAATCTCTAAAGCAAATAGTATTTCAGGACGAATATACAATTCCTGTACAACTAAATGAGATTTCGAGTTTATCGTTAGTATTTTACGAATAAGAACTGGCAGATATTTCATATTCAAGTTATCTTCATATGAAATAACTCGGTTAATGGATCTGCAATTAGTGCTTTGCTGGTTCCGAGGACATTCGAATCATCACATATCGGAAATCTTTGGCATTCCAATACCATCAAGTGTACAGGGTAAAACAGACCACCTAGTGGATGCCTCGAGTGTTCAACTAAAATCAACATAGCTATGCAGACCAATATGTCCATAGAAACCGTATAGTTTCATATTCAGTTCTTTGACCCAATTTTCAGGATATTTTGTGTCCACCCACGAAAACTTAAATTTTAGAAACCATTGAATAATTCAAGATCATTTCTGTCTTCTAAGTTTCGTTTCAGTGAACTGAATCCTACAAGAATCTCTTGATGATTTGGATTCACAGAAGTTTCAATATGTTGTTATATCTAGGAGTCATTAACTATTAGTGTTCAACTCGTTTCATTACTTTTTTTGGTCCAGTGAATGGGACAACAGTTGTGAACTTTCGTTTCTTTTGAATGCACCTATACTCCGTTCACATATTATTGAGCGCAAAGAAGGCGTTTGTTTAATTATCTGAGCTTGGCAGTGTTTGCTGTCATAACGATGAACAAAGTCAACTTTGCCAAATGTACCCGGCCTCGTCCGACGATCTTTCGATATCAGATCAGAGGACTTCGCGATTTATGCAACTTTTTCGTGATATTGACAACATTGCCTATCAATCTGATGAAAAATCAACAACATAACCTAAAATCTTAATATACACAATGGAATATTCCAAATTGTCATAGCCAACCGATAGCTCAAAGTTTCGTGAACGGACTATAGTTTGAAAAAAATCACACGAAAAATTATTGTAATTTCAAGAATATAGGTATTCCATTTTTTTATTAAACATTCATTGCACATGTACGAAACTATCTAAGCTGAGTGATAAAGACTAAAGGTTAAAACAATATTCACTTTTGCTGTGGACGAGAAATCATTTCGAAATCAACTTGGCTGTTTGGTGAACATTGTATCCAACTATAGTAAAAGAACGTACTTTACACTGTTCATTGATAACATAGAAAAAACTCAGCAAAAATATATCTTTCGCCCGTTCTATTATCGTGTATATCTCGGAATTCCCAACTCGAAAGCATGTTTTCTATAGCTGGCTGCTCAGAAATAATTCCACTCGATGCTCGTTCGGATTGACATTCGCAATATAAACCATGTGCTGAACCGATAGAAAATTCGAAGACATACAACTCTCGTCTAGGATACGGCAATTTAATTGAACCCTGCCGCTTTATTTCTCTTATTTCTGTTCGTTGTTTCGGAAACGAAACGTTTAGTCTGTTTCCAAATCACGACGATCTGAACAGGAGTTCTGTAACCGTGTTACCGATTTCTTACGACCGATCAGAACGGAAGAATGGAGTCACATTTTTCGGTAATAGCCGTCAATGAGGAGAATGTTAATTGTGCGAACCTGAGGAAGTTAGATGCTTCTGGGAATAACGTCTCATAATTCAGAAATTGAGAACACTTTCGAATGGTATATGAGACTTATTAGTGAAGGGTTTTCCAATAAGAGGTGTTATTTTGAATAGCCCGCTATTTCGGTAGATGCCACGTTTGAAGCTGTCATTTTTTGACATTTAACAAGTCGAAACTACGCCATTAATAAAAATGGAACGATACACGCTTCAAAAACGCATTGAAATTATTGAAGTTTACTATAAAAATGGTGAAAATTTGGCAGAGACGTTTCGTAAAACTCGAACATTTTTGGGTCGTCGTGAATCACCTTGTCGGACCGCAATAAGGAAATTGGTGGAAAAAAATCGAGCTGCTGGGACGAGTTAGTGATGTGAAGAATAAAACCCGTGCACGTCGCTCAATAACAGCCGAGAATATTGCTGCTGTACCCGAAAGTGTTGAAGAAAACCTAGGTTTGTCCATTCCTCGTCGTTTTTTATTATTATTATTATTATTATTATTAAATGAAATAAGAGCTGAGGTTTAGGAACCTATAAAGCTCAGAAATGAAAAGAAAAAATTAAATTGAAGTACATCAGAATAAAAAAAAAACAAAGTTAAGTATTACACCACAAGCACTTAAAGTAACGTAATCACCGCCGAGTACACCATTCATCGTATCTTGATTTGAACGAGTTCACAGAAGGGGCCGCAACAACATCCGCTGGTAGATTGTTCCAGACGTCGAACACTCGATTTGGCAAAAACTGCTGTCTAGCAGTTGTTCTAAAATTTTGCTTCAGAAGCTTGTATTCATGACCACGTAGATGATTCAAATTGAGGAAAAAGGTGTTGTTGTGATCGATTCCGTAGAGCATTTGGTGCGTGGCCCTATATGTAATTATTAGATCTCCTCTCAAGCGACGCTCAGCAAAGGATGGTAGGTGGAGAAGTTTGAGTCGTTCTTCATAGGTGGGTCTAGACCGACCATATGGGATCCTTGTAGCCCACCTCTGCACCCTCTCAAGTGCTTCGATATCCCGAATTAGATAGGGGTTCCATACTGGACCGGAAAACTCCATAATTGGTCTAATGTAGGCTGAAAAGATCCTCGCACATACCTCGGGGTGGCATCCATGAAAAGCCTTGCTCATCAAGTAGGTAGATCGTCTGGCCTTTGATACCACATACTCAACATGCTTGGACCACGATAGATCCTCCGTCACTATCACTCCCAAGTCGTTATGGCTGTCTGTTGTTTTTAGAACAGTATTCTCCAAAACATAGCTATGTCTTGGATTATTTTTGCCGACATGCAAGACTACACATTTATCAATGTTCAAGGGGAGCAGCCACTCAGTACACCACCCAGAAATCGTCTCCAGATCTCTCTGTAGGAGGCGATGATGTAGAAAAGGATTGGTATACAATTTAAAATCGTCAGCATATTGGGAGCAGATGGAAGCTAGAAGAGAAGGCAAATCAGAAACATACAAGAGAAATAGCAGAGGACCCAGGACAGATCCCTGCGGCACACCACTATTGATAGATCTGGGAGAGGACAACTGATCATGAACACGGACCTGAAATTCTCTGCCGCCAAGAAAAGATACAATCCAATGCAACAAATCACCAGCCACACCAAAGTGTTCAAGTTTGTGAGCGAGACGACGAAGTGGTACCCTGTCGAAGGCCCTAGAGAAATCAAGATAGATTATATCGACTGGTATACCAGAATCGACAGACTTACTCCAGTCATCGACACATTTCATCAAGGATGTCAACACTGATCTCCCCGGTAAAAACCCATGCTGGCATGACGGCAAAATGTTGTTAGCAAGAAGAAAATTATGCAGCTGGTCAACAACTATTCTCTCACACACCTTGGAGGCAACTGATGTTAGGCTAATAGGGCGATAATTACTAGCAGAAAGCTTGTCACCCTTCTTGAAAATTGGTGTTATTATTGCTTTTTTCCAAGCTGTAGGTACTTTCCTCGATTCGAGGGAATGTGTATAAATAATACTCAATGGGGTGGAAAGGGAGGGAGCGCAAGATTTCAGGAGTCTTGTTGTCAGCCCATCCAAACCAGGGGCAGAATTGCTACAGAGACCCCTGAGTTTCTCCTCGACAACATCAACAGGGAAAGAAATGCTGCTAAGTGAAACAGATGGCCTTGCTGATGCAACTCTAGGCAAGGCTCCAGATGGTTCGATTGTGAAAGCGTTGAAAAACGAATCTGCAAAAACCTCAGCACTTTCTAGATGACTCTGGCAAACATTACCCGAAGAATTACTTATGACAGGTACGGAGACTTTCGTATCAAAAAAAGTTCGAACATACTTATGAAATTTTTGGGTCCTTAGACGATGCAATATTGAGCTCGTGTTGTTTCTTAGCGTCTTTAATGGACTTAGAAAGCATATTGGAGTACTCACGGTGGACTACATAATCTTCCTGTTTACGACCAGCCAGATACCTCCTCCAGAGGCTCCTCTTCCGACGAATCATATTGAAAATATTTCGAGTGATCCATGGTTTAGACGGGTTACTGATAAATTCCCTACGAACAGAATTGGATGAAACATACTCATTGAGAACATCGACAAACTTATTCCACATCTCGTCAATATCCAAATCCCGCAGGAGATGATTCCAGTCCAGAGCAGCTAGATCTTTATTGAGAGCAACTTCATCAGTAACATGTACATATTTCCTTTGAGTTGCTTTAGGCATTTGAGAATAAAACTGGATTGAAGATCGAAGTGTCACATGGTCAGATTTCCCAAACGGTGGAAGATATTCAATATCAGTTAGAAGATCGCGATCATTTACCATCACTAAATCGAGTAAAGATGGAGTTTGGCCTGAGCGGTATCTTGTCGGCTTGTCAACCAGTTGGAAGAAATTGGAGTTAAGAAACATCTCAGTGAAATTGCAGTTAAATGACCCAGCTTGTTGTCCAGATATGTGAGGCCAGGATAAGTGGGGTAAATTGAAATCACCAACTATGAGAACATTACTTGATGAGAGCGATAGATCAGATATATAGCGATAGAGAGCTCCTTCACCACTGCAAGCTCTTGGGCGGTAAACGCAGCCGAATACAAATTTACAGTTACAAAAGGTGACTTGGAGAAAAATATTATCAATACCCGGTGCCACAATCTGATTAGACACGACAGTAGATTTATCCGAAATGTCAAGTCGAATGTACACACACGTTCTTTGGAATTAGGCATTCCACAAACGTCATTACACCGTATTTTGATCTGAACAACGTTTACTTTGAACAAAACGGCACTACATGTCACACAAGCAATGAAACCATCTTTTGCGGAAAAAGTTTTTGGACCGTGTTATCTCTTGAAGAGGTGATCAAAATTAGCCACCGAGATCTTGTGATTTAACACCTTGCGACTTTTTCCACGTGAAAGAGAAGGTCTACGCCAATAGCCCAGCTTCGATTCAAGACCTCAAAGATGGAATTCGTGAGGCTATCGAGGACATAGGCAGCCACTTTGCGATTTGGTTATGGAAAATTTGATTGAAAGAATATGGTCCTATAAGCGTGGTCGTGGTGGTCATTTGCCTGATGTTATTTTCCACTATTAACGGCATAGCTTCTTCTTTATAATGAAATAAACATCCGATCATTTTTCTTTGAATAGGTATCAACATAACACCTCTTATTGAAAAACCCTTTACATTAACCCCCATTCACCTAGTCACGGAATGCCTTGGCATTGCGAGCCTGAGGAAGGAATGCCTTGGACGAGAAACTTGTAAAAGTGAGGAACTAGCCTCGTTGAAGCCTTCACAGTTATTAGATTTCATTAGATCTCTGGAACTGGAAGGCGAGCTGTGAAGGCTTTTGGCCAGAACAGCTCTGTAAGGGGGCACAATAGACCTTAAGGTCGCAGTGAACTGTAACCCCTCTTTAAACTATCAACCATCAACTAGTCCATTTTTGTATTTATTCGCAATATGCTGGATAACAATAGTTATTGAGTCAACTTGTTTCTAAATCGCTTGATTAATCAACGACTCTATTGAGAGAAAGAAATTGATTAATAATGTCCCATTTGAATGCGTTATTTATCCTATTCTAGGTAATGATTGTCATAGGCAACCAAACCTGTATTCAGAAGCAATACGAGTAATGTTACTTACAACTCTACTAAAAACTAATAAACATAGAAATTAATATTACTGTCAATGTATAATCAAGTATTTCTACTTAATTCATAATGCGGTCGACGCCAATATGTTGTAATCAACTCTTCTAGTGATCCTGTGATTAATAGAGCACTTGATTAGATACAGTTTAGTGATTTTGGCCCTGAAAAAAACTTTTTTTGTATCACTGAATATAAGGAAAATCGATATATCAGTGACGGGAGTTTAAAATTTCAACGTAGAAGCATGAAATATATGTAAAACTGCCCTCAAAACCTAAAATATTTACAATTCCTTACCAAATAAATCATTACCCGATACTCATCAGACTAAGGGTATATTCGATAATAGCTGCAAACGAACAGCTATCTTTTTTGCCGTAGCATTTCCATTATCTGACGCTCAACAGGTGAACCTAAGAATTCACATTCCATTGCATCACCGAATCATCGACCTTATTTTCCACGCATTCCCCCCATATTCATGTATTCGAGTCAAGTCAGGCGTGACTGATTATTATCTTCCCTCAGAACTGAACAATTACGAAAACTTTCTTTTGAATACCGCCGTGATGTCTCGCTTTGAGTTTCTGAGTTATATCTAATATCTGGGGGCGGAATCCCGCAAATTTGGCGAAGACCGCCGTGGTTAAGGCCTGGGCAACCGTGTAATTTTGACGTTTCGAGTTTTCCGCACGAGGCGGCAGCAGTATCGCCTTTTTCCCAGTGGCGGCGCGTGGATTTTTATTTTGGAAGTGCACACGTGGGCAAGTACTTGGGGGTAAAGAAACGGGCTTCGGGAGAGGACAAAATTTTGAGAACTAACCTTCAATACTCGCATATCTAAAGGGTTTTCCAATGAGAGGTGTTATTTTGATATTCAAAGAAAAATGCCATTTTTCAATATAAATGATCGGATTTTTAATTTCATTATAAAGAAGAAGCTATGCCGTTAATAGTGGAAAATAACATCAAGCAAATGACCACCACAACTACGTTTACAGGACCATATCCTTTTAATAAAATTTTCCATAACCAAATCGCAAAGTGGCTGCCCTATGTCCTTGATAGCCTCACGAATTCTATCTTTGAGGTCTTGAATCGACGCTGGGCTATTGGCGTAGACCTTCACTTTCACGTGGCCTCAAAGGAAGAAGCCGCGAGGTGTTAAATCACAAGATATCGGTGGCCAATAGTGAGATAACACGGTCCGGAAACTTTTCCCGCAAAAGATCAATGGTTTCGTTGCTTGTGTGGCACGTAGCGCCGTCTTGTTGAAAGGGAACGTTGTCCAGATCAATACTATCCACTTTCGGCCATGAAAAATCATTAATCATCTCTCGATAGCCCTAGCTGTTGTTCCAGCCTCATTTTCGAAAAAGTAAGGTTCAATGAGCGACGTCCACGAGTTTTATTCTACACATCACTAATTCCCAAGAGGTCGAATTTTTATACCGATTTCTTTATTGCGGTCCGACAAGGTGCTTCACGACGACCCAAAAATGTTCGAGTTTTACGAACCGTTTCTGCCAAATTTTCATCATTTTTATAGTGAACTAGCTGACCCGACAGACTTCGTCCTGTCAAAAAGATTTGTAATGTGGCAGTTTTTGTGTCTACGTATTTTAAAAAATTCTCCTGAACAGAACCGTCACCATGGTGATAGTGCGTTGTGAATAAAAAATAATTAAATAAAACATATATAAGGATTTAAAAGTAAGTAATCGCTTTATTGTGAATCATGTGAATCATAATTATTATTATTATCATTGAAGTGCTTTGTGGTACCTATACGATGTTGTTTGTTTGATGACCTGGCGCATAGATAAACAAATCTGATGGTTTTCCAACACGGGAACAGGCAACATACAATTGACCATGTGAGAAACATGGGTTTTCTAGATTAATACCACAAACACTTAATGATTGCCCCTGGGACTTGTTTATAGTCATAGCAAAAGCAAGCCGCACTGGAAACTGTAGTCGTTTAAACTCAAATGCCACATCAGTTTGGCCAATAGATCTACCTTTTTAAACAGATCAATAAATGCAATCTTTAAGTACTTACTTTTATTCACATCGGTGACATTCAAATTCCTTCAATCACCACTGACAGGACATGTCAATAACAATCATCACTTTAAAACTATTGAAACAGTTATGGAAATCGTGGAAGGATCTATATAAAGCACCAATACATACTGACTTTATAATAAAATCCAATTGTAACAATAAATACATTAATTGCTTTCATCAAATTCCTCTGTGATAGGTCTTCAGTTATCCACGAATGAACTTGGTTTTTTCTCCTTTTAATTCAATCGTTCCTAGAACAAAAACCTTTAGTAATAAACGTTATAAAAGGATTAAAAAATGATATTCATACCTTGTTTCATTTGGATCTGCCCCATTTCGTTCACAATGAACCAATATTCTCGAGCACTTCCCTCACGTTAATAGATCTGACAGTTGTCTAATTTTCCGATGTGAATGACATCGGAAAAAAATCGATTTTGAGAAACGTCAAAAAAATATGTATGGGAAAAAGAAGGGCTATTTTTAGGGTTTTTCCAGCAATAATTCTAATTTTTCTCGCCGCAAAAACCATCCTTGAACTTCAACGAACATTTAAAAAAAAGATTTGGCCAAATTGGTCCAGGCGTTGTTGAGTTATGCGCTTACCAACACATTTTGCGATTCATTTTTATATTATATTTCAATAATATCAATGCGTTCTTGAAGCGTGTATCGTTCCATTTTAATTAATGGCGTAGTTTCTACGTATCAAATGTCAAAAAATGAGAGCTTTAAACGTGACATCTACCGAAATAGCGGGCTATTCAAAATAACACCTCTTATTGGAAAACCTTTTATTAGAGCAGTTTGTGACGTTCTTTCGCTTTATTTTGGATAATATTCAGAAAAAGGGTTGACGCAAAAAACCGAAATGAAAAGTTCTTGCTTTAATACTGAACAGTCAAAAGATAAACAAACAAAAATGATTGTCGAATATCTTGTTTTCCCTATGAATTGAAAACTAATTTGGCAGAAAGGTGTTTCTTGGAACGTTGACGTTTTTTAATTTTTTTTTAAATTGAATCTTCGACACCGGATCTGTTTCATTTTGTTTGATTATCACCAGCGAATAACAAACAAGAAAAACGATAAAGACTGTTAATAATTCTATAACCATTCGGTATCCATCTCAAAGGTTTCTTTATATTCGCGTGTTTTACATTCTGTAACATGCGTTTTTTGGACGGTTTTGGACGACAGGCACAGTTCGAGAACGCAAGGTACGGTGTATACAGGGTGTTTCTGAATTGATGCAAAAGATTTAAGGGGATGATTCCTCAGAATATTTTATGAAAGAAAGTTTCCATAAAGTAGTTCCGGAAATGCATTGTTTCCAAGATATAGGGTGATGAAGTTTTACTTAAAAACTGACTGAAAAAGTGGTACGCCACTGAGATTTTTTGAACTTACAATTGTTTTTGAATTATTCTTTCAATTTATAATGAAAAATTTCCCAAGCGTTTTTTTCGCTTGAGCCTTCGTTTTTATGTAAAAAAATAAAACATCTTGACGTAGTATCTTTACCTACTACATAAAGTGTTGAAGTAATGACAAATACAAGTTGAGATGTTTAATTTTCTTGAATAAAAACAGCACCTCACACGAAAGGAAAGCAAAAGAGATTTTTTCATCACCAATTGAACGAAGAATTAAAAAATCATTGCTAGTTTAAAATATCTCAGTGGCGTATCACTTTATCAGTCAGTTTTTAAGTATATATATATTCTTTTGAATTGAGAGCTAACAAAATACAATACATGAAACAAAAAAGTCCCTAGCTGAGGTTGGTGCAAAACGGGGTACCATACTATTTTGGCGTATGATACCAGAGAACAGGGAAGAACCTCAGTAGAAAAAACCCTGCCTCGCCGTTTTTACAAAATTGAAACTTAAAACTATTCGAATAAATACCTTCAATATTCAGATACAAAATACGTAATTCTTGCTCTTGGGCCAGGAGGGTGTTTTAAACCAGGTCTGGCGTTCCAAGTGATGATTTTCGAATCTTCTGTTCTTCTAAGACCGCTACAGGACCCTACTGAAGGGTAATCATCTCCCATAGATTTAAATAGTGGTATTTCATCCTAAATATCGAATTTTATTTTGGAATAATGATAAAAAACGTGTGACAAACTCAATTGACAGTTTTTAAGTAAAACTTCAATACTGTGTATCTTGAAAACAATGCATTTCCGGAACTACATTTATGGAAACTTTCTTTCGTGAAATATTCTGAGAAATCATCTCCTTAAATCTTTCGTATCAATTCAGAAACACCCTGTATTTGCAAAGTAATTGTCAAGTTCGCCCGCAGTCTGGAACCTGAAATACATCGGTAATAAAAAATAAAATACACAAATAGAAAAAGTTTCGTTTACGTCAAACACAAAAGTAAAATATTAGTTGGGGGTACATTTGCACCTATTGAGCAGCCGCCACTGGCAACAGTGTCGCCTTTTTCCAACAAACTTTCCAGCAAGATTGGGCACAGCAGCGCACGCCGAATTACGAAACAGGAAATGTAGAGCGGGGTTAATGATGCGTTTTATTGTGAATCCGGACGAGAATGAAGGGACTATGATTCAATTCTTTCTTTTTTCCCTCAGGAATATATTAAAAACCTCAACTGTTTTTTGCACGGTCGTTAGAACCGTTCCATTATTCATCAGTTTATTCGCTGCATTTTATCGATGTCTCTTAATGTTCGATGAGGAGTACCTATTCTATTTTCAGCATTTGAATGTATTGAAGTACAATCTTTCGTCGAAAGCACTCATTCTAATGAACTAATGTTGGTCCATAACCATAAGAAAAATTTAAATTAATTTTTAATCTACCTAACGAAAATGGAAGATTGAAAGAAAATTGGGTCATTATTGTCTAAACTGATATGACACTTGTTCTTGAAAAAAGTTTCGTCTACCCACTCTGAAATATATTGTCAAATGTCTGATCGATAGTAACCAGTCAGTTATATGAAAAAACTTTAAAAATGCAGAGTAGGTGCTTTTGAGCAAGGATATTATTACCTCTAAATTATGTAGGTATAGGACTAAAGATTACCACTGAATATTTGAATGCAAAATCTCAGCACGATTGGGATCATATTCTGAGAATTATTCGAGAAATAAAATATATGAAAGAAACAATAACAAAAAAGCATGATTTTATGGTTATAATTGCACAATTCTTTTGAAAATTTGTATGATCATTCACCCAACTAATTCACATCTTTGAACTCGGTCTCCTTCCAATCGAAGGTTTTTTTTTGAGAATATTAGAATTATTTTCGATATTACGATATACTTTTCTATGGTTGTATTAACTCAACTCCCACAAATTCTTCGCACTGTTTTGAACTAGTATCCAATATTTTACTGTAAAATTTCAGCCCGATCAAATTGACCAATTCTTAATTATTCGAAAAGACGTATTATGAAAAAAAAAATAAATTCCATGTTCCTGATTGTGCGATCTTCTTGAAATTTTACAACAACATTCGGTATAAGAATCTTCACTCTCAAAATAAATTCCACTTGAATCGGATAAGTTTTTGTGGAAATTTAATAATTTTTTTTTCATTATTCCGATTGAATTTTTCATGGTTTAGACCATAGTTCATTCTTTCAATTGATTATTTCGCGTCATGATCATACCTTTATTCGATCTTAGTTGAATTCTAGTTTATCCTTTAACTTTCTGAAACGACCAATGAAATAGTTAAAACGATCATATTCAGTACAGTTTGTTCAGACATTGTGTCGTGATATCTACAACATAAGAAAACAGTCCCATCAATAAAGTTTATGGTTTGATTTATTCGCCAGGTTATCATACATTTCAGGCATTTATTGTCCATTATCTATATAGAAAACCTTTACGAACAATCCTATTGGACCGATTCGTCGCAGAATTGGAATTTATGGTGAACATCATCAAGCACTCATCTTTTTAATCAAGAGCTGTCGTTTCGCGAAGAAAAATTGCCCAAGTTTCTGTCATAACCGTCAAAAGCAGTTATTAACCTATGTCGCGCAAAATAAAACCATTAAATCGATCGTTAGTCTCGCCATTACTCGATAGGAGGCGTAATTCGTCAGAGGCCAAGTTAACATGGTTCGGAGGACAATAACTTGTGGACGTTAATCATAATTTGTTCGAGCCAAATTGCTAAATTAATTCTGAAGTAGGCCACTGACTTGTTTTGCATATCACATTCTGATGGCGTTACGTTGTTAAATCCTCGAGCGATTATTGTTGGGGAAGATGACACCATTTGGTCTGTACGTAATTGCTGTTTTTCGCTGGAACTGTTCAACCTTCAGTGTTCAGATTTTATTTGTCTACGAAGGGTTGCACATACATATTTGCGAATCTCAAAAACAGGATTGTATACAAGATAGAATTTACATAATTATGCATATACACTACTGGAAATAATTGAAGGATCAAAAAAAAATCCAAATTTTTCGGCCATTTTCAACATGCCGTAACTTTGAGAGGAATAGTCGTACAAGGAATTTAAAAAAAGGAAATTGTAGCTCCAAGTGTCTAGTTTTTGGATTAGAACTTCAAAAATTTTAAGTTTCAGTGGTTTTCGAGTAATGATAGAAAAATCAGCAACAAAAGAATTCTCAAAATTTTACCCTTTTTTTTTCTTGTCTACGAGCGTGTAAATTTTATTTTTGCATAATCGTTATAATGATAGGATACTTTGTTAATTCAGCTTTAATATATTTTTTTATTGACCTCAATACGTCTATTTCTGGCCGAGATATCGGTCTTCAAATGGAAAAGGATCCATTTCTTATCCGTTATTAAATTAATAAAAATTTCATTTGTTAGTTTATTTTATTTTTCTTTTTTTTGAATCTGCTATTAAAATGTGGAAAAAGCTCGAGAAAATTATTTTTTGCCTTTTTTGAAGATTATGAGCTTCTCAGAGCAAAAAACGTGATCCTTATTTTTTTCAAAAATTCAATCATCGAGTCAAACAAAAAACGGCTCGCTGGATTGAGTTGACTCTTCGTAAGGTTTTTATCAACATATTGAACTGTGAAAGTCACACTTAACATTATTGGTTTCCTCAACATTTTCGATCCAGCGGTAGATTTTCCAAGAAACCACCAAAGCTCTTTTTTTGTTAAATTTTTATATTGATGCGACTTGAAGAAAAAATATTTCTATGAATGAGCAATGGTTGTTCATTAATCGGAGTTCATTTAAGGTCTTGAAACGCTCCTTCAATATTCTGTGCGATCATTGGTTGCTGAGAAATCGATAATCAAAGACAAACGGATCCTTTTCCATTTGAAGACCGATATCTAGGCGAGAAGTGGACGTATTGAGGTCAATGACAAAATAAATTGAAGCTGTATTAATAAAGTATCCCATCATTATAACGATTATGCAAAAATAAAATTTTCACGTTCATAGACAAGAAAAAAAGTGGTTAAATTTTGAGAATTTTTTCGTTGCTGATTTTTCTATCATTACTCGAAAACCACTGAAACTTAAAATATTTGAAGTTATAATCCAAAAACTAGATACTTGGACCTACAATTTCCTTTTTTCAAATTCCTTGTACGACCATTCCTCTCAAAGTTACGGCATGTTGAAAATGGCCGAAAAAATTGGAATTTTTTTTTGATCCTTTAATTTTTCCAGTAGTGTAGTATTGAATTGAAAAAATATCTTTCTTTTTTTCTTCATAAAAGAAAATTTGATGAGTTGTTCAATATTAATATTTTTTTCAGGTGAGTTCTTGTTCGAATTGGGTTTAAGACGAATTATGTGAGTATGTTGTGATGTCATATTTGGGAAGGTAAGTTTATAGGTGAAAAAATTAGAGCAAAACATCAAATGATGATGATCAGTCACGAAAATTTTCGTCCGGAGGATGTATTTATAAAAATTGAATTCATAAAGAGACTTTTCTCAAACGATTGTCAAATTCAGACGACTCTCGATAATTTGAAACTGAAAGGGCCAACCCAAACATTGAAATTATCAAGAGTTCAAAATGACAAGAGTTAGGACAAAATTGGAAGAAAATGCATTCCTTATTCTCCGAAATCTTCGAAAATATGGGTGGTAAAATACTAAAACATTCATTTTTCAATGTTCAATTTGATAAACAATTATAAAGAAGACTGCAGACAGATCTTGTACAAAATGGAACGGATATCAGAAATGGGAAGCTTCAAAATATGGAGTGTTCGCGAGTTCTGACTTCAAATTGAACAGTGTTGACGAGCAACATGTTTACAACAACAAAGAGAATGAAAATCCATTGATTTGTTTCAGTTTATCGAGTGTTATTCGAGGTACCCGAAAACACTTCACATTATCGAGAGATTCAAATAATCGAGTGTCAAATTATCAAGACTGTACAAACTTTGAATTTCAAATGTAACATTACTCAATCGCAAAATGGTTCAACTAATTATGCTTTGTTGTTATTGTTTGAATTGATGAATTCTCGATAATGCTCACATTGAAATTATTTTAAAACGGTGATTTTGAATTTAGAAGTAGGTTATGAAGTTGAAAATTGTTACAAAGACCTATTTGTCTTTCAAGAACGACAAATTACTTCCCTCCTCCAACGCTTTAACAGCAGAAGAACCAATCCATTTGGAAGGAAGAAGAACTGGGAAACTTTTTCGGTCGATATGATGTCCAGAGTCAATTTGCCGGACCATTATAGGAATAATTATCCGCCTTCTTGGCCTCGGATAATCACAAATAATTGATTCATAACTCTCCATTATTCCCTGAATAATTGCTCGCCTCAAAAGAGGTCGACGAAATTAATGGAATGTCAGGGGAAAATTGAGGAGCTGCCATTTTCTCGTTTCGCGTCTAGTGCAAACTGACGATTTTTCATCCCAAGAACGAACGGACTGAAAGAAATTCCAGCGAATATCTTCGGGAACATCGAATTTATCCTCTGCGGCGCGACGAGAAACTCATTTCGCCTCTTAAAATGTAATAGTGTTCAACGTATTGTGACTTCCTCCTTCGCAGGATGTGCCATTGTTCAAAATTACCCGAGGGCCTTTTATGGCTGTCTAGTGTATAAGCGGAAAGGTGGTGCCCGGAGTATTTCGCACAGACGGTCTTTGCGAAATATCCTCCTCCTCCTGACTACATTTCGTTAATAAATTTCTAATAGGGATGTGGACGAAGTCAGACATCAGTGGTTTCTCTCAGGATCCAAATTTCTGTAGCAGCACTGACCTGATGCCTTGAAGCTATTTAATTTCGACTCTACAAAATAACTTTATTTCGAATATTCAGAGATTAATTTGTTTCATTTCATGTATAGACTGAACACAAGTGATCAAGATTCAAGCATGGAATTTTCATTTTATAAAAAATCAATTTGACAACTGTTAACTTTATGACTTGCGCAGCTATGGCCAAGCAAACTAATCTAGGATATTGAGTCCTTAAGTCCATGCTCTTTTTTTTAATCATATTCTCTCATTACTTGCTGCATTTCAATCAATGGGCATTTCCGGTGTTTTCAAATCTAATTATTCGTTTGAAGCTTCAAGTACCTCCTTAATTTTTAATTAACTATTGAAATTGCGATTTATATACTCGAAAGTTCAAACTCCGCACCATGATGACGTACGAGCAAGCATAATTAGTGGGAATGCGAATTCACAACGAAGTGGTCAGTGTAAACCACAGTTAACACTGATGCCAACTGACCACTTCTTTCATTGGTTGAATCACAATTCAACCAATAAAATAAATGCTTACGCGTACGTCACACTTAACCGCCAATTCTGTTCGTTTGAATTCGTTAGCTTATTTCCGTGAATTAAGTAATTTTTTTCTTGAAAATCTGACTGAAACAAAAAACGGATAAATGCTATGATTTCCATTTATTTGTACAATGATTTTTTCTCGAAATAACTGGAAATGTCCATTTAAGTGGAGAATATGCTATTATGTTATTTAAAAAAAAAACTCCATCAACTCATCATATGATAAATTTGTACAATATTCGCAACATCCGGTGATTCGAAACCATAATATTTTAGGAAATGTTTCGTAGAAAATATCAGCGAAACTTTTTTTCTGCCAATATTGAATTGTAAGAAAATTTCAGTTGAATATGCACCTTACATACGGAACTTCACGACTTTGAAAACAATCCGTATAATGTATTTGTGCTTTTTACAGGAAATAGGACTAGTTTCAATTTTGAATCTGTTGATACTTTACCAACATTTATAATCTTTCGTGATTCTTTTGCAAGGCTCGTATTTATATTATCAATATCAAGAATCAAAAATTGAAACTCAATTCAATAAAATTGATTTCCAAGAAAGAGAGAATGAACTTAACTATTTTTCTTGTCACGAAATTTTTTATACAGGGTGGCCGGACGATTGACGTCAATAAAAAAAATAGGTTCCTCATGTCATGGGGTATTCGAATCACCCCCATGTATGTTATCCGATTTTTCACGGTTTCCGAGTTATGATTTTTTTTAATATATGAAATCTGAGAATTTTCAACTTGAACATCTTCGAAAATTTTTTTAAAGAAAAGTAAAAGACTTTTCTGTTATTTTTTTGTTGTAAATAGATGGCCATGAATTGTACTTTTATACATAAAATAACCAGCATCGTAACTTTGATAAAAATTATGGAAATGTTGGTCTCAAGTGAGAAAGTTACGTATTCTGGATCATGATCTAAATTTTCAAATTTGAATTAAAAATGTAAACAGGTTACTTCATGGTTTCTTAGTAGGCTTAAAAACTGCGCTCAACACTCAGCTTTCAGAATCATTAATAAAAAATGGTACTCAACAGTCTACTTTTGCTAGAATTAGCCTTCAAAGTCAGCGAGGTGGAAAAAATCAAAGAACTAGACGTTTACTCAAAAATTATTTTTTGCCATTTTAAGATTTTTCTGATCAAGTTATGATATAAAATGCTGGAAATTAATGAAAATTAGCATTAGAAGAAACGTTTTAGATAAGAAAAAGAAAAAGGTATGGCAATAAATCACACATCATGTAGATAAAAAGAAATTTATGTATAAAATTTACAATAGGTTTTCAAAAAGGCCACCTCCAGCCTCAATACACATTCCACACCTTCGCAAAATTTATTTATTCATTTATTTTTTTATTGTAATTTTTAAAAATATTTTTTTTTATCTACATGATGTGTGATTTATTGCCATACCTTTTTCTTTTTCTTATCCAAAACTTTTCTCCTACAGCAAATTTTCAGCATTTTCTATCATAACTGGATCAGAAAAATCTTAAAATGGCAAAAAATAATTTTTGAATAAACGTCTAGTTCTTTGATTTTTTCCACCTCGCTGACTTTGAAGGCTAACTCTAGCAAAAGTGGACTGTTGAGTACCATTTTTTATTAATGATTCTGAAAGCTGAGTGTTAAACGCAGTTTTTTTAACCTACTGAGAAACCATGAAGTAGCCTGTTTATATTTTTAATTTAAATTTGAAAATTTAGATCACGATCCAAAATACGTAACTTTCTCACTTGAGACCAACATTTCCATAATTTTTATCAAAGTTACGATGCTGGTTATTTTATGTATAAAAGTACAATTCATGGCGATCTCTTTACAACAAAAAAATATCAGAAAAGTCTTTTACTTTTCTTTAAAAAAATTTTTGAAGATGTTCAAGTTGAAAATTCTCAGATTTCATAAAAAAAATCATAACTCGGAAACCGTGAAAAATCGGATAACATACATGGGGGTGATTCGAATACCCCATGACATGAGGAACCTGTTTTTTTTTTATTGACGTCAATCGTCCGGCCACCCTGTATAATAGTGATACGAGCTTTGAAAAATAATCACAAAAACTAGTCCAAATTCCAGTAAAATATTTAACACAATCATGGACGTTACAAATCAACGTATAATTTTTGATCACATCTGTTAACAGCCCCTCTCACATCGAGGATTTCTACGAACAGGAACACACAGAGCACCGAATAACATGCATAATTAATTCGTTTGCTATTTCAGTTCGACTGTACTTTGTGTTCCGAAGTATTTAGTTGTTGTGAATTAAATAGGACACGAACTATGTTTGGGAGTAGGACGAGTTATCATATCCTCTCACACAGAGATAAATATACATAGCTGCGGACACTCAGCATTTGGCCCCCCTTCTGTTTCTGCCTCAAACCAAATCCGGCATTCCTAATTTAATATATATGTTGTATGCTGCCCCAACTCGAATTTAATTTTGAGTTATAATGAGTCACGTGAACGTAATTATTGCGTAGGGGGGTTTGTTTTTGGTCAGAACGAATGTGTGCAGGTGTGATACGCCTAAAAAAATTGTAATTTAATAACAGGTAATTTTTCCTGAAAAAATCTGAATGAAGGTTTGGTGAGGACTCTATTTATGCAGGGTGTATTCAACATTAGTCGAATAGCACATAGGTGTGCTCAAAATCCTTCAAAAAATTACCCATAAGTTTCCGAGTATTCGAATAAAATTGAACAGAAAAATTTCTGATTAACTCTGTTTTTATAATTTGTTTCTAAACATGTAATGTTGCACAGTATTAGTTATTTAATCAACTAGGTTATTAAATACAGCGACTAATGGTCGAGATATTTTAATGCGTGAGCGAACCGAACGCGTTAATAGTTTGAGACCATTAGTCGCTCGATTAATAACCGAGTTGATTACAAAAATTTTCCGACGATCTCAATCTGAAATGTGTATGAATTCTTGATTGAAATACATTCTCATTTTGCACGAGACTTACATTTGACATAATAAAATTTCTATGTATCTATGTTCCAGTAGAGATTTGACACTACTCGTAGTGCTTCTGAATACTTTGTGAACGGTTGCCATGTTGATTGCACATTAAAATAGCAGAAATTGAGCATTAAAATGGGTCATTAATGATCAATTTCGTACACATTGAAATCACCTTTTATTTTGAGATCGACGAAAAAATATGTTAACGCAGCGAATGAACTCTACTGAAAGTCTGGCATCTGAATGACTCGAAAAAAAGTTACCTGTTTCCGCAATTGAAACAAAACATTCGAGTGGATGATTCATGAAAATGGAATTTTGTAGCGGTGATTAAATTTCGTCTTGAATAAACAAAATCGTTCAAATTCATTCAGTTTTGACATAGGCTCTTGTTGTTTTGCTTTCTCATTTGAAAATAAGTTTCGTTCATAAAAAAATAACGTATTTCTGGGTCGTTGTGTTTTACAAGGAATATGCTGTTTTCAACTTTACAGCAAAATGAACAGTTGTTTCTGATTTTCATTCAGATACCCTAACGGCAATATACTTACATTTTATATAAAAAATCGAGATAAAAAACATAATCATAAAAGTAATACTTAGTGAATAATTTAGTTTCTTTGGTACCTCTCATTCCTAATTATGTCACAATCCTAGTAATCATTTGAAGTATTGGAATATCTTTGTTATATGGAGGTAAGATTTCAGTTTTCTCTTGGAAGAATCAATTTTTCCTTATCTGTACTCTTTATATCATAATGAAAATATACTTTGTCTACCCCGAAATCAAAGCTGAGTCCAACTTATACGAAAATGATCAATAATAACCCATTTTAATTTGTGTTTTCTCCGATTTCAATGTATAAATATTATGGGCAACCGAGCATAAATTATTCAAAATCAATACGAGCCTAATGTTACAGCTCTACTGAAACATATTATGTCAAATGTATCTCTTGTGCAAAATAAAAATTCTGTATTTATTCTCAAATCTTATTGTGACCGACGGAAAAATCACATAATCAACTCGTTTATCAATCTAGTGATTGATGAACTAGTTGATTGAATAATTATTATATGCTCATTGAAACAAATACAAAATAAAGAGAACATGATTTCACAAATGAATATTCAGGTGATTTATATAAAAGACATTTCTAATCAAACATACAATGTGGTTGATCAGTATCTTCATTTTGAAAAATGATGTTTTAACTTTATAAATTTTTATACTTATAGAAACATATTCAATATTTTTTGAGTAGTTGTGAGGCCATTTGAAGGTTTTATGATGTTTAATAATTTCATATAGGTTTGTAATTGTGATATGGATAAAAACTAAACCCAATGGCAGTGCATTTTATCATTTCGTCTCTTAATATACTCCATCAGGCACGAATATATTCTGAATCTGTTTATACAGCTTTCAATTTTCTATTAGCAGAATGGATCAACCTGCCAGCAGATAGGCAGGTAGATACCTGAAATGATTATGTTCAAAACTAACGGAAGCCAAGTTTCAGCACAAAATTACTAAACTTCCGGTCTACAGTTTCCTCAGTACGTGCTGGTGCTGAGACACGAGTCAGTTTATCCCGGTCTCCATTCCGTGATTAATTTGAAGGCAATTAGCATATTCCTTAGACTCCGGAAGACATTATATGCAAATCAACTCATAATCCCGTCCTAACTTCTTATTCAATTCCTTATCAATGTTCATCTGTACCCGGAATTGCTAGTCACTGAACTATCTACTGTTTGCGATAAAGGATATTACCATTGATTCAAGTTAAGAACTTATGACAATAAACTATTTCCATTCAGTAAATTGAATGAGGTTTACCGAAAAATATAGCGTGTCTCGAAAAAGGTTTATATTGGTATTTGGAAATTGATTACTCTCATTCGCCTATTCGTATGACAAAGTAGGATTGACTTGAATTTCAAAATTTCGTAGCGAATATATATTTTCTAATGCTCGAAAAAGGATAATGTCAATAATAGATTTCTTCAGGAGATCAATTTCTCAACGACTAATATGTATTATTAACCCATTTGTTAAGTTTTTCCCTCAATGATCAATTTTTTCGAATAATTCAGAATTTATCAATTCGTCCAAGCTGAAATTTTGCAGTAAAATGTTCAATACCAATTCAAGGCAGTGCGCAAAAATTTTGGGACTTGCATTAATAAGCCATAGAAGCGTCTATCGTAATATCGAAAAAATTCTGATATTCTCATGGAAAAACTTTCTATTGAATGAAATCGATTTCGAGGATGTCAATTGGCAAAGTGATTGATAATGCAAATTTTCAAAAGTATTTCAGAACCCTAGAATTATGATATTTTATTTATCGATATTTTACATATTTCATTTTTTAAATGATTTCCAGAATATAATTCCGATCGTGCTGAGATTTTGCTATCATATACACACACCGGCACAATTAGGGGAAAACAAAAAAAAATGTTTTTTTTTTTGGGACTCGTGAGTGATTCGTCAAGTGGTTTATTTATTTAAGATCTTACTCTCGTATCACATAATATTTTGAGATATTTTGACATTTTTCAACAATCTAACAGAAATTACACCCTGTCAAGTGTTTGTTGACAGTCAGTGCACTGATTGTTTTTTGAAAAGGATTTTGCTTGAGCAGTCAATAGTGGCTCTAGCTTATTTTGTTGTTGTTGTTTGAAGAGTTAATATTTTGTTTCATACAAAATGAGTGATTTGCTAGCTACTGAAGTCGCCAAAGCTGTGACAATGATCGAGGTAGGTCACACATATCGTTCAGTGAGTCGAATGTTGGGTGTATCAGTATCTGTGATCCACCGTTGTGTAAAACGATACAGACAGACAGGATCTTACGTGCGGTGGCAGGGACAAGGCAGAAAACGCGCAACCAGTGCCGTAGACGAACGTTTTATAAGGGTGAAAACGTTGAGAAACCGTCGTCAAACAGCTGTCAGACCAGAAATCTCTTAGAAGAGGTGCGTAACGTGCGTGTAAGTGAACGAACAGTAAGAAGAAGGTTAAACGAAGTTGGTTTAAAGTCATACGTACCAGCAAAAGCGCCTAAACTTGAGGTAAGCCACCGAGTTGCAAGATTAGCTTTCGCTCGTCAACACCAAGATTGGTCCGATGAATGGGGTCGTGTTTTATTCTCCGACGAAAGCAGATTTTGCGTAAATTTCATCGACGGGAGGGAAAGAATGTGAAAATATCGAGGAGAACGGTACCATCAAGCTAATTTTACCGAAACGGTGTCATATGGTGGAGGGTCCGTTATGGTGTGGGGTGGCATAAGTTTAACAGCCCGCACCGCTTTGGTAATCATTGATGGCGGTTCTCTGACTGCACACAGGTACATAACCGAGATCCTGGAACCTCATGTAATGCCTTTTGCCCCATTTATAGGGTCAGGTTTTGTGTTTATGCAGGATAACGCACGGCCGCACACTGCTCGCGTGGTTCGCGATTACTTAAATGAAATCGGAACTAATCAAATGGACTGGCCAGCACGATCCCCAGACATGAACCCGATAGAGCACGTCTGGGACATGATTGGACGCAAAGTGCGGGAAAGGATTCCACTTCCAAGGAATGTTGAGGAGTTAAAATTGGTGTTGATTGAAGAGTGGGCCAATTTGCCCCAGGAAATGATTGACAGTGTCATAAGAAGCATGGGCAGACGTATTCAAGCCCTAATTAGAGCCCGCGGCGGCAATACAAGATATTAATAATGTAATTTAATAACATTTTCAAAGATAACTCAATTAAAAAAAATGGTTAATAAAGTGAAACTGATTCAAATTTCTTTTTTTTTGCAATTACGTATAAATAATTAATGTTCAACCCTAGGTTCTATTGTGTCATATTTATTTTTAATATCTAAGCCCAAATAAAGCGAAAAAACATACATAAAAGGTTAATAATTAAAAGAAAGCTGACTTTTTTTTGTGTTCCCCTAATTTTGTCGGTGTGTGTATTTAGTATCAATCTGGAGTCGTATACAAAATTTTGAGGTTATAGCTCGATTGCTCCACCAATGAACGAGCGCCCAAAAGCATGTGCTCTGAGCTTTTCTAAATTTTTTTATATACATTTACTATTATAACGACCTACCAAATCTGAATATTTTTTTGAGACCTTATGAATTTTGCCTTTTCGATTCGGTTAATAAACATATTTTCGAATTATGCAAATAAGTTGTTAAAATAAGATGTATGAAAAAAAAACGGTAACGAAATTCACCATAATCAGAAACCAACCTCATTCCTAAGAAAAACATTACAGTTCCATTTTTATGGAAAATTCTTGTTGTTCCGTACGCTTCGGAAAATCCGCTAAAGCAGATCCTTGTCAACTCGAATGAAACATTTCTACACGAGGATTAAATGGAATTTCGTAACATATCCTTTTTTCCTCCAAGCAAACGGGGACACATTAATTTAAAACTGGCCACAACCTAACAGCATATCAGTGAAATACAATTAAGCACCAACAAAGGGTTGCTGTTATAGATGATACATCACCACGATACAAGCAAAGAGATAAAACCAATCCTTGTTAGGGCTTAATGTAGTTTCAAAGCGCGTTTACATGCATTTCCGTGTAAATGACTCAATTATAAATGCAATTTTCTCGATTGTAGGATCGTTTCCTATAAAATTATGTCCTTATATCTACTCACGAGTTTTATTGCAACTCACATTTTTACTCTTGCTGAACAATAGATTATAAAATTTTGCACAAAGCCCGTTATGAGAGAGGTTCAATAGAACATACTACATCTGAATTGAATGCCCATTAAGGTTTGATGGTTTTTTGCCCTTTCTTCATCCTAGTTGATACTGAAAGCACTTTCTTGTGTGAATTTTATGCTGTAAACTTCAATGTACGTTTCACTGAAATATAAAAAATTCAAGAAAAGCACTGTGCAGGTGATTTTGAGAGCCCTGTTAATGATTTTACCTCAAAATTTTGTATGGGACTTGAGATTAAAATATGAAAATCTATTCTATAGATCATTCAAAAATGAAATATGTAAAATAAACGATTTTCACTCGAAACGTTCACTATGTTGCGGAAATATAAGGATTTCCCCAATTTAATTTTCTGAAGTTCTGTTAATACTATAGCCACAAAAATTCGTTTGATGCTTCTTATGAGTGTGTTTTATGTAGCAGCGAAATTTCATCTCGATTGGTTTCATTCTGTCTGAAATATTGCAGAAGAAATATTTTGAATATTTTAGAAAACTTCTGTAAGATTTTGCTGGTTAACGAACTCAATCGCGGCATTTAGGAACCGAAACTTGTTTGAAAATTTTTTGGGAAATCCTTTCGAGAGTAATCGTGTTTACTGACAGAATTTAGTTTGACCAGTCGTCATCATCATTGAGTCATACCTTATCGTTTGAGACCATTTTCGGCTTCAAATTCGAAAATTACAGACATTTGGCGCAAAGAATGGATGATTTATTCAGAAAGAAGAACTTTTGTTCATTCAACCTTAGATAGAGCATACGTTTCCTCATATGTTATCATAAGTTTCTCATTCTTTTCACGAAATTTAGGTTGACTTTCGGTAAATTTATCAGTTTATCAAAATTCAAATCTGTGAAAGGTTAATCTCCTCTATTCTGAGTATCAGTCAAAAAACGTCATTCTGAAATAGAAATAGTTTTCTGATTTTATATAACCTGTAAGATCTGTCCAAACGTGGGTCTACAAAAATTAGAAATAATACAATTAGTTGTTAATTTCAATTTAATCCATAAACGCAGAAGTAAAAACACCTCAAGGTTCCTTTGACCTTTATTTCACGTAGTGGGCGTATTTAAGAGTTTCTCAAGTCTAAAACATTTAATACCGTTAGAGACATCGCTCGAGAGCGAAATCTTCACCGGCGCCAATGGCGAAGCTCTAATTTGATTAATTCCGTATTATAATCCACTAGGCTCTAGTTGATTCGGACGAGAGCTGGATTCAATTCGCAAGTTTTCTGAAATTGGATGATACAAATTAGAAGGAGTGGCTGGGTTGCCATAATAAACCCTGTTAGGTACAGGGAAATGTTTGAATTATAATTGGATATCGTGTTTGACGATGGCTAGTTTGTTGATGTATCGATTTCAGCACGAACGTTAACGATTTTCGTAACAAATGGCTTGAATCAGTTCATTTGATAAATGGTGGATTGACTCATCTCAATATGAATTTTATTATACCTACGAGACGTATCATCGATTGGTTCTTTTTAGTTTTTCCGAAAATTTTTATTTTTACGATTTTTCTGCTTGTCTCAATTACTTTCATGAGGACTATACAAAACTCTTTTGTTGAACCTGAACACTTTTCATCAAGTGTAACAACTGACCTAACTCATTCGGGAGAATACTTCAAACACTTGAAATTTTCATGGAAGGTTCAATCTGGACGCTTAAAAGTTGAGATAAAGAGATCGAGTTCGTTAGTTATTAAAATTTTTTCTTTACATTTCATCCACTTAACTTTTTCAGCATTTTCAAATATACAAAATTTCAGCTTGAATTGATATAGAATACATTTGTTCTCCAATTTATGTTATGTAATGTTTCGTTTTTTGTATTTTATGACTGAATAATCCAAGATTCTGAGAAAATTGTCAGAAAACTTCATACTGTTTTGGAACCAATAGATTTTTATACATTTTTCCACATCGATTAATTTAAACTGCAGTCTCTATTTGATCTATTTGATTGTTCAGATAAATATGATACAAACCAATATATACCAGAAAACATGTTGAAATATAGCACCCCTAATAACAATGAATGAATTTTCCAGAACTTCCAATCACGTTATTGATAGCTGTCGATTTATTCCGAAATAATGACGTATCAAACCACCCATTTCATTTATCATGCATATAGAGCTATTTATGTTTTTAACAGAAATAAAACATTGTTGATGGACAGTCGATTTTCATAGCATTCATTCCTGGAAGAGAGCAAACTGTGACAAACTGTCCTCATATTATTTTGTTTAAGTGAACTGTACCAGAATGAATGACCGATAATTTTGCTCCATTTAAATGGTAATGTTTAATTTATTTGGTATTACTCGTATATCTTGTTTTTTTATCGAAGGACACTAAAGTTTGTAAATGAGAAAAAACCAATAGTTTATTTCGTGTACAGGTAGAAAATCGGAATTCTGATACAGGGTTTTTTAAACGAAATGTATGGCCCAACTTTGAAATTTCAAATCTTTTTTGAGCGCTAGTTTTACTTAAACGAGTGCTATATCGTTTTTTATTGCAGATTCGGATTAGGCGGAAAAATTCAACATCTGAATTGGTTGAAACCAGACTTTTTCTCGTCTATTTTTGCGTTCTATGCAGCGTTTTTCGTTCAAAAATCGTGGAGCGTTCATTCAGCTCAGGATGTAAAAACTCATGATATTCTGATAGTGAGATCCTTAGTTCTCGGTGAATCGATTGAGCTATTCAGATTTTGGGCCTTCAAAGAGATTAAGAGGCCCAACTTTTAAAATTTCAAATGAAAATCCATCTTTTTTATAGCAATAAAAAAGATGGATTTCATATAAAAATTTCAAAGCTGGGCCTCATATCTTGTTGAAGGCTCTATTGGACTCAAAATTTGATCAGCTAAATCGATTTACCGGTAAAAAGTATTAAGGACCTCAGTTTCAGAATATGAATTTTTGCATTCTGATCTGAATGTTACTCTCCGATTTTCAAACTTAAAACGCTGCATAGGGAAAAAAATGGAAGAAATTTGATGAATTTCTGGTGTTCCTGTTAGTAAATTGTGTGTTGAGATGAAAGATCTTCATCATTGAAGCCATCCAGTTCGTTTGACAACATTTGGTTAAAATTTAAACACGCCGTTCTCCAAGGAAGAAACGCGCCAAAACAGACTCGACAAATTTTTAATCCAACTTTTAAATTGATAAATTCCCGTTGGTTTCTTGAACGTGTTAAGGAGTTCAACCCGTTGTTTCCGGCAAGCAATTTATCGCGATGAATATTTAATTTATTTTTCCTCCTGTGTCCCGGTGTGTTGGCGTGGGAAAAACTAGCGGGGACGTCGCGGTGCCTTGCGCCGACCCCCGAATTAAAGTCGACGCTTAATAATGGATGCGTCGGCTCTGGAAAAGCTGCGCCGCCCGCCTCAGTCGGGAAATTTGCCCAAATGTCTGTAATTTTCGCATTTCGATCCGAAAATGGTGGATAGGGTTCCCTGATGACGAATCCGTGGTCAAATTCAATTCTGTCCGTGAGACCGTCCAGCCGTTAGCACTATAACTTTCGAAGGGATTGTCCTAGAGAATTGAGATTTTCAGGGTTAGTTCGGTTGCCCATTGTCGTGGCTGAGTTCGTTAACCAGGCAAATCGTACAGGGTGTTCCATAAAATATGGCCATTCAAAATCTTTATTCCTCACTATCTCAGACAAAACGAAACCCATCGAAATGAAATGATGCGGCCACATGCAAAATGCTCATGATAGGCCTCATGCAGAATTTTGTGGCCATAGTTTCAACAGAACCATAGAAAATTCAAGTGGAATATTGAAAAAAAGGAACTCATATTCAAATAACAAAGATATCCGATTCGGGTGAAATTCATTTGGTGAATGGAGATTGATATACTGACTGTTCGTGCAATATTTCGAGAGGATCGCATCATCAAAACCATAGAACTCAATTTCGTTCAATTATTGTTTTTTTACATATCTCATTTTTCAATAATTTTCATAATATAATTCCGATCGTGCAGAGATTTTGCATTCATATACTTAGCATGAATATCAAGTCCTATACAAAATTTTGAGGTAATAGCATTATTTTTCCAACAAAGTAGAGCGTTCAAAAGCACCTGCTCACTGCTTTCTTTGAATTTATATCTAAATTATCATTTTCATTTTGATAATTTAGCATTTGTCAATTCCATGGAGCTGATATTTTACAGTAAAATGTTCAATACCAATTCGAAGCTGCACGCAAAAATTTAGCGTGGAAAAAAGTAGCTGTGAAACGGAAAAATCTTGAAGGTAAAACAACGCACTGTATTATCCATCGCCAAACGTTAGCACTGAAAACACGCCTTTTTAAAAAATGTGCACAAAAATGGACTCTGACCATGAAGAACTTTTCTCTGACACAGAAGTTTGATGGTTATGTCAGGAAGATTATATCAACTTATAGCAGATATAAAAATATATCTGTTGGAAAAATATATTCATTTTTTTGCAGCAATTTATTAACTAGCGCAATTTTTTTTTTAAATGATCACATAACTGAAAGTTTCGAATATGGGTCCCGGTGTGTTAGCGTGGGAAAAAGTAGGGGTGACGCCGCGATGCCTCACGCCAACCTCCGAATTAAATTCGACGCTTAATAATGGATGCGTTGGCTCTGGAAAAGCTGCGCCGCCGCCCGTCCTAGCCGGGGAATTTTGACGGCGGCGGCGGCTCGGACGCCTCTCAGTGCAATCCGCGCTGCCGTCTCCAAACCGTTCCGCTCTCGGCGTCGCGCCGCTTTTACCATCGCACGAGGTGCGTCTTTTGTACCGATCTTGGTGTTCGGTTGGGACCTAAGGCTCTTGTACCATGTGAGTGAACGGTGGGTGATGGTGGATCCCCTCAAGGTTTTCTGGGTGTTGACCAACAGCACTTATCTTGGTGAGGATGCTACTGGATGTCGTAGGCCTTTTGGACGCGTCGGTGTCGTCGATTGTTCAAGGATGTCATAGGAATTTTTGGAATATTTTGTCCAAACACAGATTGAGACAGTTCTTTTTTTTGCAGGAGATAATCTGCATAAGATTAGGGAAACTAATTACCAAGACCAATTTCTTGTTGATGTATGGATTGGAACAACTGGTGACCATTTGATTGGGCCTTTTTTTATACTCAGTAGATTGGAGATTCATGTTGCTGCTTTTTGGATGACACTTCACCAATTATTTCAATCCCTTCACTGGCAGAAAATTGGTCATCGTGATGAGTTTCTCTAATCTTGTGTGGATTATCTTTTGTCCGAAAAATTAAAATGAAAGGACTGGGCGGCCTTAATTTGTGTCTAGACGATTTTGAAAGTAATCAAAGAATTTCTCTACTCTCTTAGTTGAAAATGCATTGTATTTTTGTCTCAGAATGTATTCATCGCAGGGTAAAAAACTCGCGTACCATTTTTTTCGTCATTCATTCAGACTGAAATCTGCACAGATGTCAATGGTCAAAATTTAAATAATTTCGAATTGAAAGAAAGCATACTCATGACCTAACAAAACGCAAAAAAATTGTGTTTGCTGTTAAAAATAAAAAGCAATTTTTCTCTAATTCTAACACCTTGTATCTCGAGAAGAACGCGTGAGAGGGCCATAGTTCATAGGATCTTTATATCATAAAATTATCTGAAAATAAAGATTCCCAGTTTAGGTACCTTTATCCTGAAAAAAATAAAAAATAATTTCGTTGTATATTGTAAACCTTTTCGTTTTATTTAGGATAACGTTTCGTTGATTGTTATTTGAGTAACTGTTTTTAATTGGAGTTAGTTGAATTCAATTTATTCTTGCAAGTTTCTTCGAAAGAATAAAATATTGGTATCAAATTTCGAAATTTTCAGTAAGAATTTATTATAGTTACTCCTGAAAGAAATCGTTTATTGTTAGCGAAAATGTGATGTTATCTCGTCGAAATAAAAAAAATATTATTCTCTATGCTCTGCATTGAATTCTTGCGCGATACCTCCTCAATATGGTGAATAGATCAGATTGAATTGAAGTCATTTGGTTCAGTGACAGCCTTTTTGCACGTAGAAATAACGTAGGTATTTTTGTGGAGATAGATAACGATGAGCATTTCCAGTATATTCAAATATACGGTTCTTTTCATATGACATAGTTCAGAGTAGTATTGAATAGGTATCGTTTTCATTCAATGATTCACTGAAAATTTCGAGTAGGTAATTATTCTTCAATTGAATATTGCGAATGGGAAATTCTTATGTTGTGCTAGGATAACGTACGAGTAAGCATTATTAGTGGAAATATATAATTCTTTTGAATTGAGAGCTAACAAAATACAATACATAAAACAAAAAAGTCCCTGGCTGACGTTGATGCGAAAAGGGATGCCATATTATTCTTCCATAGATTTAAATAATTATATTTCATCCTAAATAAGTTTGTCACACGTTTTTATCATTATTCCAAAATTGAATTCGATATTTAGGATGAAATACCACTATTTAAATCTATGGGAGATGATTACCCTTCAGTAGGGTCCTGTAGCGGTCTTAGAAGAACAGAAGATTCGAAAATCATCACTTGGAACGCCAGACCTGGCTTAAAACACCCTCCTGGCCCAAGAGCAAAAATTATGTATTTTGTATCGGAATATTGAAGGTATTTATTCGAATAGTTTTTTATGTTTCAATTTTGTAAAAACGGCGAGGCAGGGTTTTTTCTACTGAGGTTTTTCCCTGTGCTCTGGTATCATACGACAGAATAGTATGGTACCCCGTTTTGCACCAACCTCAGCTAGGGACTTTTTGGTTTCATGTATTGTATTTTGATAGCTCTCAATTCAAAAGAAAATATAAATATAAATATCCTAAATATCCAATTCAATTTCGGAATAATGATAAAACGTGTTAAAAACTTGTCATAATGACGACTCACAACAGACTTTCGCAGTAGGCATCGTTGTAAACTGTGTTTCATCATTCAACCAATAAATGAAATGCCAACGCATTAGTGGCACTTAACCGACAGTTCTGGTAGTTTGAATTTCCCAGCTTGGTTAAGTGTTTTTATTATTTTATTTTCGAGAAACTAACTAAGAATCAAAAACCGTATACTTAATTGCTATGACTTTCCTAGGATCCAATTAATTTCAAATAATTTTTCTTGGAAAATCACTGGGAATACCCATTATTAGCAGACTTTTTTCCGAGGCGATCGATATGATGTGATGTCCCGCAAGATGTTTTTCCAACCTTGGGGAAAGTTGAGTCAAACAACGAAAGTTCCGGAATAAACCTTGCCCCAAATTGGATCTCCATTCAAATTAGTTGGGAAGAAAATCAATCAAGTCCGGAAAAACAATACTTCAGTTTCCAATCCGAGAGAATTTTTCACGGGTGGGGACAATCAGTGGCACTCACGAACTTCTTAAATTTATCCAACAAGGCAAAGTTGGATAGGAAAGTTGTCTCCTTCGTGCTCGGAATCATGAAACGCGTTGTTCCGAACGATTTCTGTTTCTCGGCCTGTTTAATGAAAAGTTCAAACGAAGCGTTTTCTCTTTCGCGAAATCGCAGACTTCATGCTCCTCGAGTTTTATTGTACTTTCGACAAAGGTTCAGTTTGCCTTCGTATAGTTCTTCTTGTTTTGTAGTTTTTCATATGGTCGTTTTATTTGGTTTGATAAAAAATTGTTTTTTACTGATATTTGGTTTGTTTGATCTTGGAACCTACGTATTTGACTAAAATTTGGATGAACGAATTCACAATGAGTACTGAAATATCACCATTCTTAGGAACCTATGGAAACTAATTTAATGCATTTAAAGATCTCCACAATAAAGTTCGATTTCTTTTAAGATGTGAGTTTTGTAGAAAAATAGTGTTCTTGTTAGCAAATTAATTTTCTATCGATGTTCTTGAAAGTAAAAACATCAAAATATGAAGAATACTATACAAGGTGTTTCCAAACTGATGCGAAAGATTTAAGGGGGTGATTCCTCAAATCTTTTCATGAAAAATAGTTCCCATAAATGTAGGCCTGAAAATGCATTGTTCCCAAAATTATTAGGGTATTAAACTTTCACTTGAAAACTTTCTCAAAAAAGTGGTAAGCCACTTAGATATTACAAACTCATAATTATTTTTATTCTTCGTTCAATTTGTGACAAAAAATTCTTTCTGCTTCTTTTTCGAGTGGGTAGTCGTTTTTATCTGAAAAAAGCACTTCTCAGGGGAGATTCTTCTCACATATTGAACTGAGAATTCAAAAATAATTGTTAGTTTGAAGTATCTTAGTGGCGTACCACTTTTCTCAGTCACTTTTTGAGTAAAATGTGTGTGGGAATTTCTCCATCTCAAAAGTTCTGTTAGAAGGACATAACGGAGTTCAAATGAATCCTTAACAGAAAATCGGTCGACCTTAAAATCAAGGGTTTCCTGTTCATCGTCCCTTTAAATCGAAGCTTCTTAGAAAATTCTATTAAATCTTTTGGTGTGCTGTCATAAGTTAGGAAAACTCACGAATAATGCCATAATTAGTTTTGTGCCTCGCCCTACAATAATTTACCCACCTTTAGTTAATTATATTATCTTTGTAAACATGTGATAGTCATAATACACAAACATGGTGAAGAACATACTGATTATATCCCACAGTGTACTCTCTAGAAATTTTGCGTTGCAGTGTATGAATTTATACAGATTTTGAGAAAATGAAATTTTTTTGAGTTTCTGTATTTAGAACTGATCACATTGGAACTACTGTAAGATCGTCAATTTTGCATTTTTCTTCAATTTCAGTGTTTAATCTTACATGAAATCGTAATAATCGAAGAATTAATATTTGTTTCATGAAAAATTTGAGAATAACGAAAATATGCTCTGATTTTTCATTGATTGTTAATCGAGAATGCATAATATTCCATTGATTATTACCCCCGTCTTGATTTCCACCAATCAGAAACGCGCAATTTCGAATCACAAACGGTTTCTATAGTCCGTTCACGAAAGTTTGAGCCGATGGTTGGCCATGGAAATTTGGCATATTCTACTGTGTATATTAAAATTTTAGGTTATGTTGTTTATTTTCTTGTCAGATTGATACGCAATGTGTCAATATTGCACAGAGTTCTCTGGTAACTCACAAGATCGTCGGACGAGGCCGGGTACATTCGGCAACGTTGACTTTATTTTACGTTATGACAGCAAATACTGCCCACTTCAGATAAGTAAACAAACGCCTACTATGCGCTCATACTTTCGTGAACGGACTATACATGTAGTCCGTTCACGAAAGTTTGAGCTCGCTCACTTAGCAACGTGTTTTTTCGGGAAGAATTAGATGCCCTTATGATAGACGTATGATTCTCTAAAGAATGGAGCATCTAGAAATATCAAAAATTAATTTTCTAGGCCTAATTAAGCCAGGCCAAAACTCTACCTCATGTATATGAAATACAAAACTGCTCCATTTTCACAAGAGCTCGTTGCTTACAAAAAATAAAAGGCGTACGTTTGAGCGACAAAGGAATCATCTCTGCGGATCCAGTTGATAAGGTCATTATCTTTCCGAGTTTGCCTCGACCACATGCTGGTAATTGCTCATTAGAGTTAATATCGGCAGAAGTTTCACTGGCTCATTGTTTGCCTAATTGCAAAGTGCAATTTCAATGCCGATTGTTGGAACATCCGAATGCCCATCAGGCCAACCCGCTATCGACGCGTGCTATTTAAAAGTCAGAATATGACGACTGATGACTGATTAGTTATTCTGATTTTCTGCGTGCGCATGTTAGGTTATTATAGGTGCATAAGGTGGTGCATAGGTGCATAAGGTGGAAATGGATGAAGTTGAAAAGAAACAATGGAAGTATATCAACAAGTTGGTACCAAAAGCCCACTTGGTCCCGAAGGTACCTTCATTATTCTTCATGTCACCCCAAGAAACAAAAGGAAACAGTGGCTATAGGACTCAGTGATAGAGCAATAAAACTTACTTCACCTATACATAGAGAAGAAAAATTGGCCTTGGTAAAGCGAGTACTACTTGAAAATGGCTTCCCTAAGAAACTTATGGAAAAAATAGTGAAGAATCGCATTTTCCTTCATTACAACACCGAACAGAAAACAAAAAAAGAAGTAGATTTGGCAAAAATGTTAGTACTACCATACATAAAAGGTGCTGCAGAAAAAATTAGGAACATCATGAAAAAATATGGCTATACAGTAGTTTTTAAAAATGAAAACAAGCTGAATACTATTTACACAAAGATTAAGGACAAAACGGAAAAATGGGATCAGTCAAATCTAGTTTATTCAATTCCCTGTAAAACCTGTGATCTTAAATACATTGGAACGACAAAACAAAAGTTGAAAAACAGAATTTCCGCACATAAGAGTACAATTAGAACGAATAAGGCAGAAAGTACGGCTTTAGCCGAACATGTTTTAAAACTAGGCCACGATATGGATTTTGAAGAAACTAGCATTCTATATAAAGAAAAAATAAAGAACAAAAGAGAAATAGCAGAAAAAATTTTTATAAAACGAGAAATGGATTCAATGAATAGAATAACAGACTGTGCGAATTTCAGTTCAATTTATTTCAATTTGATCAAGAATGAAAATAGACGGAAGTAGACAACCTAACATACAAGAACGAGTTATGATTGCTGATTAAAAACTGAGGGGGGATGGATGACGGATTGTTGTTGATCTGACATCTCACATCGAAAACACACGTTTTTCATCGGATATATTACCAACAATTTTGTGAGAATTTTGTTTGACGTGGAGATTTACCAAGAATATAATTACATATAATGTCTTCACATCTCAGAGATCATGAATACATATAGAAATAACGATGGTGCTTGCTCTGTTGTAGAAATACTTATTTTCATAGTGGTGAGGGAGTTCTCTAGATTCTTGTCTTGTGTTTTGTTATTTGTGATATTGTTTTTGTGTCCCTAAAGAGTACATAAAACTGTATAATTTTTATTGTAATATCTAAAGTAGAGTAATTTCTATTAAGACTTGAGAATGGCTAAAACCAATAGCCGAAACGTTGTCATTGATGAATAAAAATAAAGAGTAGTTCACTGAATTTCGGTCACCTATACCCAATAACCAAATATATATTTAAACAAGGGTGCAGAACTTAGTCAAGATGGATGAAGTTCTATCGATTTGATGGAATCGAATATTTTTTTAGTTATTGCTTTGTTTTTCCAATATGTAGGTTTTCGAGAAAAATGAATAATTGAATGATGTCATTTATAGGCCCTCATTCATCTACGCTATATATTTTCAGAGGATAAGACTTCTGTTGTTCGATCATCAAGTTTTCTCGAATACTAAATTTTGCCTCAGTTATTCTTGTAGTTTCATCACATTCGACCTTACATAAAGAATAAGCATTCAATTTATAAGAAAATGATAATGCAAAACTAGTACGTCTTACTTAGAGGCTCTGAAATTGATGAAATCATTCAAATAGGCCCGTTATAGTTATTTAATCAACTAGGTTATTAAAGAAAGCGACTAATGGCCAAGATACGCGTGAGCAGACCGAATGCGTTAATAATTCGAGGCCATTAGTCGCTCGATTAATAACCGAGTTCATTACAAGAGTTTTCCGACGATCTCAAGATGAATTGTGTATGAATTCTTGATTGAAATACATTCTCATTTTGCAAGTGACTTACATTGGACAAAATAAAATTTCTATGTATCTATGTTCCAGTAGAGTTTTGATATTTCTCGTAGTGCTTCTGAATACTTTGTGTACGGCTACCATGAGGATTGCACATTAAAATAGCATAAATTGAGCATTAAAATCGGTCATTAATGCTCAATTTCGTACACATGAAAATCACCTTTCATTTCGAGGTCAGCGGAAAATATAACTAATGAAAATTCATTGATTAATAGCTCAGTATTTATGCTATCAAGATATGAAAATTGTGAAGAGAAGTTTATAACCTTGTACTATTTCTACATAAAAAAGGGAGCAAACAGTATTTTTATCAAAGTCTATCTATGGCATGAAATAATGTAAAATTTCAGGACTCAGTTTTTACATCTTGAATTCAAAATTATTGTATTGAAGAACTTGAATGTTGAATGTCCATTCAACAACTACAAATTCAAATATCTGAATCTATGTCATTTTTCAAACTTTACAAATAAAGATGTTTCCTCCACAAGATGGTTTGATCTTTCAAAAAAAAATCCGATCTAGTTTCATGATTCTTTTCCTGTGAGATTATTTCTTGATGTTGGAAAGAAGATTTATTGTTTCCATTCTTGACAGCCGCGTTCAAGAGCGAGAAGGTCAGGAGATCGATGTATTTGATTGGAAGAAGCAACAAGTTCTGATCTAATATTTGACCTGAATCTTACGATTAGCCATATGTTGCAAGGAAAAATATTTCACCAATAGTGGTTTTGGATCTGCGTGTGGATTCCGTCTGAAAAGATTTTAAACTCTCTCTGGGGCAAGAAATTAATTTCAGCACTATAAAGAGTTGGAAACTTATTAGCCACATCTGTTTTCATTAGATTTGCACAAAGATGAATTTAAGCGTTGGGTTTTTGAGTTTTTCGCTTGGTGGAGTAATTTATCTTTTCAGTTGGAAATGAACTGGAAAGAAATAACTTAATCACTATAATTAAGTTCGGCCACTTTATTCGGGTATTCAAAGTGTCCAATTTAATTATCTGTTCGTTAACGTTCCGAAGAATTTCACGGATGAATATACCATAAAATTCTATGAAACTATCCTTTCGTATTCAAACTATTTTTCCTTGTGATGATATCCAAAGTTAAATAGTTATTTATTATACAAGGGAAAAAAGTATTAGATTTTAGCTCGAGGTTGTGTTGTCTCCCGACGCGAAGCAGAGGGAGACAAAAAGCCGAGAGCTAAAATCTAATATTTTTCCCGTGTATAATACACTATTTTTTTCTGTGACAAGAAAAACGACCATTTAATAGTGAAAGAAATATAACTGTTCACGAAATTACTTTTTTTCCCCGGGAAAAAAGTGAGTACTTTTTCCCGGCTACATAGAGAATCATTTTTTTGACAGGGAAAAAAGTAATTTCGTGAAAAGTCATATTTTGTGACTTGTCAAGAGATATAAAATGTCACATTTTTTTCCCGTCACAGAAAAAACTCAATTTTATTCTATTTTATTGATTCATTTTTATACAGCTTTTCAAAATCAACCGTTAAATCAATCATTGTATGCTTGTTTAATATGATTATTCGTTAACGCTTAAGCAATAATAGGTATAAGATGTTGCAACTGATGGGTGCATGTCTCACTCTCATGAAAATCAAATTCAAACCCTGTTTTGATTATTTCTCCCTTTTGAAAATCCACCTGAGTACAATCGTTCGGGGCTCGAATTAACTTATAACTCGATGTTTTTTGTATCCCGGAAACGAATGCATAATCTGTTTGCATTGTTCAAACATAAAATATAATATTGTTCGTATACATTGTGACGTAATCTACGTTATTTTATACCTGCAGCCCTTAATTCAGCGTGGTCATTTGAAAATACACGGTTTGCTCGTCATTAGGAGAGAACGATTTTGTTTACGTTGTGTATTTTCATTAGGGATGCTATAAAGTCGGAAAAAATAAATATTTGATTCAGGAGAAAGGGAGGGAAATTTCAAATTTTAATAGAATTGTTGTGAATAAAGAGTGATTGGTGTTAAAAATACATTTCGTGTTTGTAAATTTTTTTCCGATAGCTAGTCGTTTGAATTTCAATTCAGTAATTTATAAGAATCCGAAATTTGATTGCTGTAAATTAATCAATATATTCAAAAATACTCTTAAAATTACTATTCCTGTTGACACTATTGTATTTTCAAAGAGTTGTGAGCTGATACTTCAAACATGTATGATTTTTCATTTAAAATTTTTCGACGTGCTGATATTCGTTTACCCCAATGAGGGCTACCGTTTTTTTTCTCGCTAGTTGGCGCCTCTGTTGCGTGAGGTCCTGTCAAAGTTCCTTGTACTGTCATTGATTTATTATTATTATAACAAATTCATATTTATAAGTGTTCGGTGTTATAAGTCGTGTGAAAAAAGTGTACATTCTATTCCTTGAATACTGTACAATATCGAGCATGCCGCAGGGATGTGCAGTTCCGTATTGTTCAGAAAAAAAGGGAACGATAAGACTGTCCTAAAGCAGCTGATGTTACCCCTTCAAAACATTCTTATTTTTGTAAAAAACATTTCAACCCTGGTTATAATACGTGACCTAACGATCCTAATACAGAAAACCGTGAGTACCTAATAATCTTTTACATTATGTTGCTTCAGACACTTTACTTTTACAATTGAATAAATGTAGTTATGCATAGTTGTATTACTTGTAATCTACTGTTGAAAATTTTTCAGCTATTCCTAAATTAAAACTGAATTCAATACCTAGCCAATTTTCTGGGTACCAGGAAGGTGAGGACAGATATGAACAAAATACTAGTAGAGAGAGTTCTTGAACGCAGAAAGAAATCTGAAAATGCAAGAATCGTTTCAACTGTAGAGGAAAATCAATATGTAGTCAAGAGAGCTCAACTGATACTGCTTTTTTTTCGGAACTTGAGAGTAATAGAAACATACTTCGAATTGAAAATCTAATTGGTACAATTTTACTCTGGATTCTACAACTACAAACATTTTATGTTTGTTATCAATCCACTCACTAACTCGAGGAAAACATTTACTGTAAAAATATATATCAAGGACTTGTGTAAATAAATAAATTACCCTACTTTAAATGAATGATTAGTGATTAGTTAGTATACATTGATCTCTGAGGTTTTCCTTTTCGCACATAGTGTTTTTTCCATATATTCACTTATGATGATAAATTAAAGGATTGTGTGAGTATTTATTGTTCTACTCCAAGTTTTAACACCTTCAGCTATCACAGGTATCATGTAAGTAGGATAAAAAGCAATTTCTCTTGAAATGATAATCTACTTCTATTCTGCAATAAACTTATTTCAAATCATGATAATGCGTTTCCACTGGAATTATCATTCCTATCATAGTATTTGGATCTGTAAAAAGAAAAACCATAACTGTAAACTCAATAAATAAGCATACTTTCCGCAAGAAATGCGTATTGAAACTCTGAACAAACTCACCTTTGAATTAGCTCTCCTTTTAGCCCGCTTATTTGGGCAACTATCTTCTGTAATACCGCTATCAAAGCAGTGATATTCATTGATCCGTGATTCATATTTGCTGTTATTAATCTGAATATGTATGTGAAACTACTCACATCCTCGTAAAGATTGAAAATAAACAGAATACAGATTCACAATTACGTTTGAATATTTGACAATTCAAATTATCCTGGACCTCACGCAACACTAGCGCCTCTAGCGGAAAAGTCATACGCGGTAGCCCTCATTCTCGAAAACTCGCAGATTTCCTTCAGGTTCAAATTATCGGAGATTCAGTGAACGAGAAAGAAAGATTAGGTGAAGAAACGTTGAGAAATATATATTTAAAACTAACACCTAAATTCACCGGATCTAATTAAGCACCGAGGCTTAATGTTTGAATGGGGATGAAACTGAGTCGGTTCGAATTCAATAACGGATTAACCATTTCCATCTCCTTCAGAAGGACCGAGAGGAGCTCGGAATAGTGACTGCCTTCTTGCGATTTCAAGATGTGAGTGGTGGTGGGGGTGCAGAAGAGAACCTTAGGGCGGATTTCTCATCTTGAAGCATACGGTTTATAGGGTTGAAAGTGTGTCTGGTTCGAGGTGGTTATCTCCTTTACCATACCACATAACTATATTCATGAATTATGCGGCTATACGCGTACATGTTTGAATTTACGATTCCGTGCGAACAATAGATAATTTATGGAGAGACACAATAGATATTGGAGAGTGTATCAACTCGAAATATCTTCGGCGTGAAATTTTTATTTATTTTCTCATGAAAAATATAGCTGAGAGGATTTCTTGTCGATGAATGTCAACTCAACAAGGATAAATCGTTTGAAGAATTTATATAGGTATATCGTACGTTTTCATTCCGAGATAAAAGTCTTGTGATACATGAAATATGGATATATGATATTTGCAAACAGAGTGTTTACTTCTGAGGCCAAGCTTCAATATAACAATGGTAATTCACAACAAAAAGTCATTTATCACTCGGTGGGAGTAAGTATTCGTTTCTTAATCACTCAAAATATATCTTTCAGTGATTTTTGCATGAAAACTTGTTAATAAATCTTTTGGAGAAGGGAATTATGAAAGAGGGTGAATATAACTGAATATGCCACTAATACCTGTACTTCATTTGCTTGCGATAACTTGAGCCTGTGAGATTGTGGAAAGCTTTTGAATGTATAAATGATAACAAGCTCCTTAAACCCTAACTATCTTGCTCCCACGAAGTCAAACACATATTAATAGCATAATTAGTTAAGTAACTACACCAACCACTGCCTCACAAGATTGTTACGATGTTATTCCACGTTTCACTCTTGTGAAAATTTTTGTGGTAATTATTTTCACTTTTATCGGGTGTTTAGAAATTCTGAAAGAGGTGAATTTTTTTCTCGCACAGGTGGAGAATCGGAAATCTGAAACTGGGGTTTTTTGTAATTTTGCCTGGAAATTCAATGGCCCTATCAGATTTTGAGCCCGAAAAAGCCTTTCGCAAGATATGTGGCACAACTTTAAAATTTTAAATGCAAAATACATCTTTTATGCACCAGAATAGGAATTTCATCGTCCTGATCTGAATGAACGCCCTAGGATTTTTGAAAAAAAACGCAGCATATAGGGCCCAAAAATGGACGGAAAAAATTTGGTTTCGATCAATTCGGATGTGAAATTTCCCGCTCGATCCGAATCTGCTATAAAAAATGGGTTTGCTTTGAAATTTCTAAGCAATATCTAGTATATAAGACCCCTTTAGTTCCAAGATCTGATTGGCCCATTCGATTACTTGGGCGAAATTACTGCTCTCAGTATCAGAATTCACCTGTTGGCCTAATTAATTCACTGTTTCCAGACTTTTTAAACACCTGGTGGTGTATTTTTGACTTCCTTTCAGATGGGAAATTACAGAAAAAGTGTGCTCGCCAGAGAGAATTTTCATCTTAAAAAATCTTAACAGAAATTGTACACTCAATTTGTATTCTTTATATTAACCACTGCTCTGCTAACGTCTATTTGTGTTTGGTCCAAACGCAAAATGTAGTATGCGGCGAATTCTTTGTTTGGCTTCGATAAGTTGAAAACCAATTTTACCAGGTCGAATAAACTGTGCTATTCTTATAGAATCACACCAGAAAAAGGCAGAATTGATGAAGAATAGAAATCAACTACTCTCGTTAATTAATTGATTAAGGCCAAAACGATTTTTTATTTCTATATGGCCTCCATTGAGATTTTATGTCGAGACAGGTAGGATTTATTGGGTAATCAAGATATAATATTACGGGAAACGCTCGAATGAGGTCATTCGTCTCCGTGCTATCGTTGTTCTGAATGCGAGGTGCTCTTTCATGAACTTAATCTCTAGGAAAAATTCTTTTGCGCGTAGTGGAAAATCATTTATAATTTTCAAAGAAGCTGGATTTGAAGACATCATTCATGAAAACGAGTGAAAATTAATTTCAAATAATAAATAAATGCTTTTATTTTCAAGATTTCATCAAGTATGCCTAATTTCGAAGCATTCAGACACTCACATCCTTCAATTCTTCGATTGACATAAAAGATGAGAATCTGTATGACCAAATAGCGTTATTCAAAGAGATTATCACAAAAATGGTAAATTTTCACATGAAGTTATCTAGATTTAACAACCAGGCTTCATCAAACTGCAATGTTCCTTGAAACATTTATTTTTAAAGAGATTCCTTCAAAATATAACTATTACTTTGGAGATGGAAATCGTGGTGAATCGATAACAGATAAGATATAAAAGAAATGTGACTAACAGAAGCCAATGATGATTTGCAAATGAAAATATGCAACTAGCTGCAGATTTCATCATCATCCAATAATTAGACAAAAGAAATTGAGTGAAAATTTGAAAACTTTAGAGTTAATGTGTTTCGTAAGCAAGATATTTTAATTCCTGAAATCTTTTGCCATCATTGATTTCCAAAAATGTTTCCGTATTTCTTCACTGCTGATAAATTCCTAAATGGAATACCACAGTAAGACGTGTTGTAACTCGGAGTGCTCTAGAAATTAACCCCATAATTAGGCTATCTGGAGCGAAATTGTAATTGTATCCTCCCTACATTAGGCGCATGTGTATGTACTTGAGAAAGTTATGGAAAGTAACAACTATTTGTGTGTGCGGGAAACACTATACGACGTTAATATGCTCTTGTTCTCATGAAATTCCGAATTTGCTCTTCATCTTTGAAACTTGCTTCCTTGTTGTGGCAGCTCGCACTAATACTCTTCTTAGCACTTCATTTCATCAATAGAATTTCTGTGTCATAATCAATATGCAGATTGTTCATTATAGTACTATAGATATAGACATTGATTGGGCATTAATTTTAATCTTAGATTTTTTCATCATGTTAAGTTTCATATCAATTTGGGAATCAGCTATCAGATATTGCCCAGGCATAGGTTATTTCTTAAATTTCTCAGTTTAAACGCATTTCCAATGGTTTTTGGATCGGTGAGCATGAATTGCATGAAAATAAATACCTACACCATAATGTCTCAATTGAATCAAGAGAGGTGAGCAGACCCAACAATTTGAAGAAGTTTATAGATCCCATCTGTGTTCATTCTGTGCTTGCTCATGTTTATGATCTGTTCGTGGATTCAGTTTGAAATTATCTTATATTTTCTGGTGCACATTTCTTGTGTTATGATGTATTTGTGGCAGAAGGGGCCCGGAAAATGAATTTCACTTGAATTGGGTATTTTGTTGTGGAAATATTTAGATTTTTTTTTTCAATATTCCGATTGAATTTTCTATCGTTCTGCTAAACACTATGGTCACAAAATTTCGTATGAGGATTCTTTTGAGTATCTTTCATGTTGCAGCAAAATTTCATTACGATCGAATTCGTTCTGTTCGAGATATTGAGGAACAAAAATTTTGAATCGCCATATTTTATTGGACAGCTTATAAGATTTTGCTGGATAACGAATTCAACTGATGCATTCAGAAACCAGACCTACCCTAAAAATTTATTTCAAGTCTCTAGGAAAATGCTTTCGAGAGTTAAGTTCAAATAGAAATTAGAAATAGAATTAGAATATTGATGAGAGAAATCAATGCCCAAAATTCAGACACAACCGAAAGGTTTAACCACTACAATCAACTGAAAACATAATCGGTCCTAGAGCTTGTAGACCAACGACTTTATAATAGTTAAACATTTATCAGCGGAACCTCACACCGACGATATTACATTGTCGGCCATCCATTGTTAGGTATTCCTGATAAACACCATTGATGGTATATATTAAGCGCAGCAGTTCAATATCCGTATCCCCATATCAGGGGATGTTTGCTAGCCCGCACTAGCGGGAATATGTGTTGTTCCAGGAATTTATGTCGTGCCCTGACTGCTGCGTCCCGGATAAAACACCAGCGGGGTGACGATTTTTATTGACCATCATAAAAACAATTACTATCCTACGGGAAATATATGAATTCGCTCATCCGGGTGGCTGCGATGCTAAGACCTTGCCTATATGTGGCTACGCTATTGGTCTGTCGCGTTCTTTCATTATACTCTAATAAAATATGTATTTCTTTCGTGTTTTGGGAACGACGCCAGCTGGGAAAGAATACGTTTTCGCCGCGTTGTGGTGGCATAAGAATTCAGCGATGCTCATGCCCATTTGATGGATGACTAATTGAAAAAATTTGTGAATTGCTACTTGGATACGGGAATTTTGGCTCGCTCATTGGTCACACAATTTATCTTATACGTTATGTAACGCGTGAGGTAAGAATTTATGATTCACGAATAATTACAACGCGATTCTGAACTAAAAGTTCAGAGCTTGATCATATATTTTTCATTCACCATATTGGTCACCAATTGTAAAGAATTCAGCTTTTCAAAACGAAAGATTTTCTATCTGTTTAGATCCCAAGTTGGAAAAATCGGTCCGATGATTCTTTAGTTTTATTTTTCAAATTAACATTTTTCATACAATAATAGTTATTTAATCAACTAGGTCATTAAAGACAGCGACTAAAGGTCAAGATATTTTAACGCGTGAGCAGAGCGAACGCGTTAATAGTTCGAGACCATTAGTCGCTCGATTAATAACCGAATTGATTACAAGATTTTTCCAAAGATCTCAATATGAATTGTGTATGAATACTTTATTGAAATACATTCTCATTTTGCACAAGACTTACATTTGACATAATAAAATTTCTATGTATCTATGTTCCAGTAGAGTTTTGACATTTCTCGTAGTGCTTCTGAATACTTTGTGAACGGTTGCCATGAGGATTACACATTAAAATAGCAGAAATTAAGCATTAAAATAGGTCATTAATGATCAATTTCGTACACATTAAAATCACCTTTTATTTTGAGATCGACGGAAAATGTTTTTATATCACATTTTGTGCCCAAAAGGTCTTATACGAGATATGAGGCCCAGCATTGAAATTTCAAATGCAACTCATTCTTTTGCAGATTTGGCAGGAAATTTCACCTGATTCAGATGTAAAATTTCCCGCTCAATCGGAAGCTGGTTTGAGAAGGATGGGTTTTCGTTTGAAATTTCAAATTTTGGCCTTTCATTCTGATGAACTCAATCGATTCTCCGAGAAAATTTACTAACGACCTCAGTATCACAAAATGAATTTTTGCATCCTGATCTAAATGAACGCCTGCAATATTTTTAACAATAAACGCTGCATAGGCCCAAGAAAAGAATAAGCATTTTATGAAGAATCCGAATATGCAAAAAAAATGGGTTCGCACTTAAACTTTCAAAGTTGGACGTCAAATCTCTTTTGAGGCTCTTTTGGCTCAAAATCTGATGGATCCATTAGATTCCTCGGGCGAAATACTACAGACCCTAGTATCAGAATTCCGATTTTCCACCTGTGCGCAAAATGAATTCAAAGTTTCCAAACTTTTGAAATACCCAGTATGTACATCATCACGAAATTCAGACTATAGAAAGAATACACCTCTTGAAAAATCAAACGGAATTCCTTCATAATTAATACAGATTTAAAACCGTAACCAACTCTATTCCGCCCCATTCCCAAAGGAACCTGCTACAACATATGGCACGATTCCCAACACGGTCCCTTAAGACTATCAAGTCTGGCATTTTACCCCCTCTGGACTATTTACTGCCGCTAAAATCCGAGAAGACATCGGGACACACACTGAATTCGAAAAACCTACACGTAATTCTTCGGGCTAACAATCCGACAAGAAAAACGGATTTTACTGTTGAAATTAATCCCTTTCCGGAAAGTTTAAAAGAGGAGGAATGACGAATGGCCCTATTTGCCGACCGGAAAAAAATTAAGAACGGGACATGCCAGGCCGTATAAAATCGACTCGATTTATCGCCTTAATTTGGCTGAATTCTTTCGACTGATATTAAATTTCGCTTTGTTGCAACCAAATCTGCAGCCGACGTCAAAAGTTACGTTGTTTTTCTGGCAACACTTTTGTCAAGGAGAAAAAAAAACCTTATTATAGTTCGTTCACAAAAGTTTGAGCGCATAGTATGCGTTTGTTTATTTATCTGAAGTTGGCAGTATTTGCTGTCATAACGTAAAATAAAGTCAACGTTGCCGAATGTACCCGTCCTCGTCCCACGAGCTTTCGAGTTATCAGAGAACTCTATGTAATATTGACAACATTGCGTAACAATCTGACAAGAAAATAAACAACATAACCTAAAATTTTAATATACCTACACAGTGGAATATGTCAAATTGTCATGGCCAACCGACGGCTCAACCTTTCGTGAACGGACTATTTGTAGTATTGCATATAATACTGACGCTGTAATAGATGATATTCTTGTTGAGAAATTCTCAATTGCTCATTTTTCTCAAGTTTAGATTTCGAACGGCTAGAAACTAAACCGGCGCATTCGCCATTTTGAAATAACCAAGTCGTATGTGTGAAGTTTAAATAAATCAATCGAGAAGCAACGCGAATAAATATGAATATTTAAAAACAGTTCATTTAAGTACCTGTGATATCAAACGACCATAAAATCTTTGTAATTTGTCCAAGAACATCCTGTATGGCACCTTTCCCTTTCGCTCATTCGTCTTTGATAATGTCCGATGTTCACAACCGGAAAAGAGCAATGAGAAAGAAACCGAACATACAATGAGACAACAGTGTTAAAGTTTTTGTTCCCGCGGGAAGGACTAGGCCATTATTCGCCCTCTTTGTGCAGTTCGGCTGGCCTGTGAAGACATCAAAAGTTCCGAACTAATCCCAAATCCTGTTTGATAGCTTTCCCAATTGAATTTTTGTCCTTAATGTGTTCTGCTTCAATTTGCCGTGGACGGAAAGCGGGCCTATTACCGGCAATGCCGAAGATTGGTGTAATGTTGAGATGCTCTCGAGAAAGAGGGGGATAATGTGTTGATCTTTCGCGAGAAACGAAAGTTAATTTCACACAATATTACCGAGAAGAATATGGAAATAAGGTCACTATCTCATCTCAAGCTTCATCGATCCATCTGGGTGTTATTTATATTCAGACTTTCCGTTGGGAATTGTGAGACAGGTTATGTTCTCTACCTTCCGAATAAATGGAGTTCGTCATTGAATTTTGAATTCCAATTTTGTATATACGAGTAGCAATTACTGAAATTCAGCTTCATATTGTCGAAATGGATAAACGTCGATTCGTTCTTGAATTTTATTTCAAAATCAGTGTAAAGCGTTGATACCAAATGGCGAATGCGCTAGTTAAGTTTGAAACTTTCGAAATATAGGACATGAATATTGAATATTCAAAAAATTAGAAGGATTAAAATGTTTTTCTCTCTAATTGAATTTATTGTTTTGGCTCAATTGACATCAATTTATTTTATGAGATATTGAACGGTGGATGCCACGGTAAGTTTGAGATTGAACCTAAAGAGAAGGGGAAATCCCTGAAGATGCATTCAACTAGTATGTATAGCTGCCTCCAGGATAACTGATACATGAATCATTTACTTCATTCATTGCAAAATGTGAATCATCATTAAAAGAACCCGTTATAAAAACCTATAACGTACACGAATTTGATCAATATTGGCCCATTCAATTTCTACTATTTTAACATTGACATGGACAACCGAACACAAGTAGGGGAAAACCCAGATAGAAGCCCCACTTTTTGAATTTGCCTCATATTTTTGAAAATATTGATTTTATATGTGTAATTTCTATGAGTGTAGGAAGCCCCATTATTTTATTTGAAATAGTCAGACTTTTCTCTGATATAGCAATCCCAAATTTCACAAAAATTTGATTTTTGTAGAACCCTTTTTTTTGGGGATAGATGCCTACAAGTATGGATAGTTGCCCCACCATGAAAATACTGGGAGGGATAGATGCCCTTCATACTGTGTGAACCAAAAACCCAACTAAATACAATGAGATTTTCTATGCTTAAAACAGCAACTTTATCTACGCAACATGGATCGAATTAACAACAATTGTGCATTTTTAATTGAAATTTAAAAGCATATATTAAACGAAAAGTTGCATTCTTCATATTAACATAAAGCATTATTCCACACATTCATGATAAATTAATGAAATAATAAGTCTCAACAAAAATGATCAGGAATCAAGTTTAAAATCAAAATAACACAATGAATCGAAAATATTCTAAGAAGATATGGTTTTAGTTTAGATGTCCTAAGGGGCAACTATACCTCAAAAAATCAGGGCAACTATCCTTTTCAATAGGGATAGATGCCCATGAATTTTTTTAATAAATTAAGAAGAAAACAAAAACTATTTGTACTCAGATGTACACTCAATGAAACACTGTATTGACGTAATAAAAAAAATTAATGAATTTATTACCACTTCAAAAGTTATACAACGGCAAATACTTACCTCTAAAACTTTGGCGTGTTTGTGAAGTTCGTTGCGGAGATGATCGCACACACTATCGAAAAACGGCTTCACTTTACAATAACCCTGACAAAACTAAGGTCCAGGGTGACTGTAGCAGCTACTCATAAAATTAATTTTTTTATACATGTTTCGGAAGTTAGGTATTTTGAAAATGGGGCATCTATACAACTGAGGCATCTATCCGGGTTTTACCCTATTCAGAAACGATACGAGTAATGTTACAACTCACAGAAACATAGAAGCTTATTATGTCAAATGTATCTCCCATGCATAATAAAAATACATTTTTCCGCCGACCTCGAAATAAAAGATGATTTTTTCTTCAATGTGTACGAAATTGAACATTAATGACCCGATTTAATGCTCAATTTATGCTATATTTCAATGTGCAATTATAATGGCAACCGTACACAAAGTATTCAGAAGCACTACGAGAAATGTCAAAACTCTACTGGAACAGAGAAGCATAGAAATTCCGTTATGTCAAATGTATGTCTTGTGCAAAATGAGAATGTATTCAAATCAAGAATTAAAACACAGTTCATGTTGAGATCGTCGGAAAAATCTTGTAATCAACTCGGTTATTAATCGAGCGACTAATGGTCTCGAACTATCAACGCGTGAGTGGAGCGAACGCGTTAAAATATCTTGACCATTAGTTGCTGTCTTTAACAACCTAGTTGATTGAATAACTATTTTTGAGTAATTATATTCAATTCCAAATCTTGTGATAAACTCGTTCATTAATCTAGCGATATAGGTATAAACTAGATGATCAAATAATTTCTACAGATGTTGCAAGAATTCTATTCATTTAAAAGTTGATCAATTTCAGTGGTTCGTGAATGTGATTTCAAAATTAAAATTAACAGCTCATTGAAAAATTAAATTTTTTTCGAAAATTATTTTCGCTACTGTAAATTTTCAAAATTTCATTTTTGTTAACAAACAAGAGAAAACCGACGACGACAAAGAAAGCTGATTAGCGAGTGTGTTAACCCCACGTAAAGTTCAGTCATATTTAAACTACATTCAAAGTACACCGTTCACCTCTCTGTGAGTCCGCGCGAAAGGATGGATGGCTACATTCGAAACTATTAAAGACCTTCTTTTTTCATTTGGCCGTTTTTCCTTTTCCCACGTAGATAAAACACGTAGTCTGACGATTTCGTGACCAGAATGAAAGAGGGGATCACAGAAATTTATATTTGGGAAATTAAGCTACAGAGTTCGTGTTGCATACATATCTCCAGATATAAATGTTTTTTTTTCTCTAGCAGTGTCGGTTAATTACTCGGATAAAATTTGTTACATTCCTTATAGAACTCTGAGAGTATGAATCGAGTGAAATTTCACAATGAAGAAGAAAACTCTGACGTAAAGTCAGAAAGTTTTGTTTGCTTATTTATATTGGAAAAATGAAAAATCAAATTTGAATATCCTGAGAGCTATTGGTTTTATTCTATTTATTCTTTTCATTTATGAATTCATATTTCCTTTTCAAATCTTGAACCTACCCTGAAATTCCCAGATACGATATATTCTGGAAGAAACAACTTCGCAACTCGATATTCTTAAGGTAGATTCAATATTTGTTGAAGAAAGTTGAATTCATTAATGAAAAGAATGGAACCAATAGCTCTCAGGAGATTCGAATTATATTCATCGTTTTTTCAATATGCACAGGAGCCTCTGACTTCCAGTAAAAGCTTTCTTCAATTTTTTCTATTGATGTGGTATTCCTATTGATTTATATTTGTATTTTCGATGTCTTCAGCAATAGTTCACCCAATGTTTTAAGTAAACTTATTGTAACTTAATAAAACGAACCAGATGTCATATGAAAGTCATTGAGTAAATAATATAAATAATCAAACTGCTTTACAGTCGGCTAAATTTCAAAATCTCTTTTTCATTATAGAAACAATACGGTTTGGCCAACAAACCGCTATTTGTTTCAACTGAGGTTGTTGTTTCCGGTAAGAGGAAACACTCCGTCAGGAAAAAGCACATAAGTTTACCCCATTTTCTAGTCCAGCTTTTCTTATATATTCATCTAAGGATGTGGGTGAGCACCGAAAATACGAAGAGGAGGAAATCTAGCACATATATAACCCGACGTCGCTTACAGTACAAATGATAAATTAAATTTTTATTCGGCTATGAAATTCAATGTATGTTGGCTGTCCAGCGCACTTCTCTTGAATTATTTCACCTACTCAGCAAAAAAATAAAGCTGATGCGAATAAGAATTCATGACCACGTTCCTTTTGCGATTCTAGAACGCCAATTAATTCTTCAAGTTACTCCACTTCTCTGTTGAAAGGATGGCACTGATTTCTCTGAGTTTAAGACGTCTGACTGGAATGAACTAGTGGATTTATTCGGGAAACAGAGACAAATATCAACAAGATTACTCTCTTTTCTTGTTTTATTATGTTTTCCTCATTCAAAAAATTTATTATCTACAATGAAGGAATTCGAATGATACTTTCTGAAAATCAATAAATGACTTGTCAGTTCACTTATTCATCCAAATTTTATGGAGAAAAAAAGCACTTATATTTAATATAGAAAATTCTGTTCTTTTTTTTCATCAGCGAACCTAACTAGTGATGTTATGATCAAAAAAGTGAGTGCTATTAGAGAAGAAAGAATGGGAAAAAGGAAACCTTACCCAAAACTTCTAAGAAAATACAGAATATACAGGCGAAGGACCAAGTTTACACTATCGTTAGATGCATAGATAGAAATCTAAAAAGAAACTATCAAGGGTGACATAGGGATCTATTCTAATATTTAAGCAGCTATTAAAGCACTGATCTACTGTGTCATCCACTGAAGAAGTCTAAAATGGAGGTGCCGGAGAAAACTCAATGTAGTGGGCAGGAATAGATCTTATCAATCTCTTGGAAAAAATAATTAAAGGAGATATTCGGATCCTTAATGATACACCTTAAGTTGGTTTTATGTGTGATCGCTATTTTTCTCTATGAATGAGGATGATTCCTTCCGAAAGTTTGATTACCCCGTAATTATAATAGAAGCAAAATTATCAGGGAAAGCAGTTGTAACGTAATCACATGAATCTAAAATGTCCATGTTGCTTCCGAAACTGTTGAATTCAAATGGCTAACCGCATCATCTTGCGCATCTCGAGTCGGTTATTGGATTACGGAAGGGACACCATTGAATTCTCTGATTGCTAGAAATTACTTTGCCCAAATTGAATGGGCTGTTTTGCCAACTGTCAACTACATGATAATACCGGCTGAAACGACCAATAATTCCGAATAACGGTCTGAATAGCTCTAATATTGTCCAGTTTCCGAAATTTCGATGTTCGTCGTGCGACTAGAATTATGATTCGAGGGGACTATTCATGAAAGCTTTGAGGATTTGCATATACCTTCATTGATTGTGGACACTGAGAAAGTTTTCTTCGAGGATATTTCCGGAAAATCAAATCAATATTGAATTATACTCATGGTGAATTCTCGAATCATTTGATTTGACGATAGCGATCATAATGGTTAAGTTTACACGATTGATTTATCACTTCATACTCCATTCTTCTGAAAATCACCGAAAATGTTTTGCTATGGATAGCGAAACTTTTTCAAATACGATTTCCGGAAATAAATGTGATTCATTAAAACATACCTATACCTACTAAAAACGGAATAGGAGTTATATTGTTGGTTTGCGAATTTTTGGCACAAAAAAGTATACATTTCATACAACGAAAAAAGCATTCATTTTAATTATAAAGATTAATGAATATTCATCATTATGCTATGCTTTAGATTTTTATTCCTCTGAATATTTTATTGATTCAAATTAGGTTCTTCTCATTCATTAATAATTGGTAGAATTTTTCATTAGTTAATTAATTTCGATGATACAATATTCCTGAAATGTCTTATTTTTTCTGGGGTGGAAATTTCATTTTTGTACAACTGTCAAAAAAACTTGACTTTTTTTCATCACTATGGATGCGTAAATGATTACTTTTTTTCACCGTTAAAAAAAGTCTTTTTTTAACGGTGAAAAAAAGTAAATACAGTTCAAAACCGTTGAAAAAAGTCGGTGAAAAAAGTAAAGACTGTATGCATAGAAATATTACATTGGAAGCATTGTCTCAATCATTTTATATTTCAGACGATGTAAATTCACACTCACAGTTGTACAAAAAATGTTGGTTGTATTTCGTGCGTATAAAATTCGTGTTTTCATGGCACATTCGAGTGAATTTTTGGCCTCGACCAAATCTCTCTCATATGCCATGAAAAAGCATTAATTTTACGCACTTAATACAAAAATAACTATTACATCATTTTTATTGATACTCGTACTAGAATCATAACGTTAGGTAAGCATAGGAATCTAAGCTCTGTTACTGAGAAAAATTTTTTTATGAATACCTAATGTTTGAAATTATTATTGAAAGGTTTTTTCTGCGACCAATTCTCATAAAAAGAATGTCCGATTATGAGGTTGAACAAATTTTAGAGAATTTATGTATATTTAGAGACCACGTATAATGTTGTTGACTAAAAAAGCTGAACTAATTAATATGTATATCATATTAAATCAAATGCATTCAGGTACCGAGTAAAGATACCAAGAAGAAATGCAAATTATTCTAAGAATCTATAATACGACTAGAATATATTCTCATATTAAAATAGTTCTTTAAATATTCAATTTCGCTTGTCCAAAGGAATAGTGGGTAGATTTTATTCATCGAGTTTCCTTCCTTCAGTCCGAAATTCATACTTTTTATCGATACTTCATTAAATTACCATATAATCGGATCATACTAACGATAAAAAAAGTTCTTGAAAGACGAAGGCAGGAGACTTAGTTAACGACTTGATCTGAAGTTTAAGCATTAAGGTCTTAAATATGGCATCGCAAAGTTCTCTACTTCAAAGCTGATTTAATGGAAAAATGAATTTGAAATAATTCTTCTATACTAGGCTCACAGTTCGGGGTTTTATCATACACAAAGTGGACTATAATTTCACACAGAAACCAAAAAAATAAGCCAAGTCCCCTTATTCTGTGGCAAATCCGTTCATTCTTCGAAAAATCTAAACAATGCTATAATGTCTCAGTTTCTAATAATTTCCATTATTATATGTAGGTATTCGGATCTTTTTCCACAGATTTTTCTATTGCCAATTCAGTATTACATAATACTTTTCTGTCAACGAATATTTTCCAATGCAAAAATCAAATTCAATGCATTAGAGAAAGTATTTTGCAGTCCGGTTGAACAGTGGTATATTCGACGTTTCTGACGGGATGAACGAATAATAGGGTTGTCTCTCGAATCGAGTAACGCGGGCAGCCCGACGCATTGAGTGAATGCGTCAGGATGCGCGTGATAGTCGATTCGAGTACTTCCAGTTGCCTACTATACTGGTTTATTTAGGCCACTCCCAACGAGAAGACAAAGACAACTGTATAATCCGCATAGGACTATTTATTTCTGTTCGAAAGGTAACATGTAAACCTTTCTAATATACCGCTGTTCAACTGTACGGCAAAATTCTCTCGCTCTGATGCATTGAATTTATATGTTTCAAATGTGAATTTCCAAACCGAACTATAATGAAAATCCGGCATATTAGAAAAATGAAATATAATACCTATACGAAAAGTTCATATTAAGACTCATTAATTCAAAACCTTGGCCAAAAAGAGCTTTGTACTTGAATAATTGTCATAAAACCTTCTGCTAGGACTATGTTTCGATCAAATATTCACAAATTGGTATGTACAGGGTGGGCATATTTCGATGTTTTAGTACTACAACTTTTAAACCAGAGGAGATAGACAAAATCTGATACCTACTTCTCGATCTCTTTTTCTGAGAAACTAACAGGAGTGTTATTCATTTTTGGCTACCTCCCTTTGTTTTCAAGTTATAAGCGAAAATTGAAAGAGTGCCGATATCGAAAAAAATTAATATCTCCGCTAATACTCATGATAGAGCTCTGATATTAAAACATTATACAGCTACTTTTTTACGTAGCATCCAGTAGCGTGCTCGTCTTTTTTGTACCATTTCTAATTACGAAGCTATGACCCAAAGTTATGTTTTTTTGAATGAGAATACTAGATTTTTGTGCCATTTCCGGAAAGCTTAATTTTTTCTGATTTCAAAAATATGTAACATTGTATGATTTGTATCAATATGAATATAGAAAATCGTCAAAAACCTATTTTCATCTAAGTCTCAATATTTTCTATGGTTTCAACTGTTGATGAGCACAGAAAAATGGAGCTTCCTATAACAAGAGCAGTCTCCTTCCGTCAATCTCATTATTTCTATGCTTTCAACTAATTTCTACAAAATTCGAACATGGATATATTTCATAAACTCTTAATATCTTAAAATGGATTACGAAATAACGGAAAGATCCACATGATCCTCCATTTCATATACTTAGTAACTTAGTTATAATAATGAGATGAATGCAGGAGAATATTTTTATTGCTCTCCAGAATAAATACTCACAAGTGCCAGTCTATTTCAAATCGCATATGAAATAACGCATAAAGATATGATTAAAGTTATCAATTCAACTAGAAAAGTATCAAAGGAAATAATTTTTCAATATTGTAATAGTGATTACAATAATAGGTCAGTAGGTTATAACTTAAATTGAGGATCAAGTTTCAGAGCAGTCCATTATTCTTCGATCTTGAAGTAATTGAGTGAAGAGCATAGAAATGAAAAGACTACTGGAAAGAGATTGTAGTTATTTTATACGATGCTAAATTTTTTTGTGCTCATCAACAGTTGAAACCATAGAATATATTGAGACTCAGATGAAAATAAGGTTTTTGAACATTTTCTATACTCATATTGATACAAACCATCTTCTCTTCTTCTTCTTCTTTGTGCGGTGCCTTACCGGCCGAACTGAGGCCTAGTGGCCCATTGTTCACCCGCATTGTTCTATAGAGACTCAGCTCCTCAGACACGAAGACAGAAATGTCGCGAGCCTGCCAGGTGTGGTCCCTCTCACCATAGGAATAGAAGGTGTTGGATTTCCTAGGTGTGTTGACCATACAATGTTATATATTTTTGAAATCAGAAAAAATTTAGTTTTTAGAAAATGACACAAAAATCTAATATTCTCATTCAAAAAACTATAAATTTGGTTTATAGCTTTGTAATTAGAAATGGCACAAAAAAGACGAGCACGCCACTGGATTCTACGTTAAAAAGTGCCTGTATAATGTTTTAATTTCAGAGCTTTATCATGAGTATTAGCAAAGATATGAATTTTTTTCGATATCAACACTTTTCCAGTTTTCGCTTATAACTCGAAAACAAAAGGAGGTAGCCAAAAATGAATACTATTCTTGTAAGTTTCTCAGAAAAAGAGATCGAGAAGTGGGGATCAGATTTTGTCTGTCTCCTCCGGTTTAAAAGTTGTAGTGCTAAAACATCGAAATATGCCCACCCTGTACAGCGGAGTAATCGCTATTTACGATAAACATATACCTAATGTGCCCTAGTGGTGCTCGTGATTTCACAGCCTGCAGAAATGTCACCCCTTTTTTCCCTCGCGAGTTTCACGTTAAACGAAATATTCAACTTTATTACCATCCGGAGTTGATGGTCTCTTCCAGTCCTCCGGTGACTGCGCCAAAATGAATCTATTAATCCATTGTTCCCTTCATGGACCACTTTTTTTCGTTCCAGCGAGTGTAATTCGTGGAAATTGTCCATTTTGTCAGATTAACAATGGTAAATTGACGGTAACAAAGTTCATTTCGCTGTTTTACGGATTTTTATTTTCCTTCTTCAGTATAAACTGGAATATAACAATGACAATCTACGGGTTTTGTAGCCGAAAAATGACCTCATTATCGTACAAATTTGCGCTGAGACCATTGAATTCTCGAATCTATGGTGGATCGATCGTTTTATTTTTATTTTATTCAATATTGACTAGGAGGATTTTCATTTGTTATCTGGTGACGCTAATGTATCGAATGTGAATTTTCTGATATTTTTGGTATAATTATGGAATATTATACCAGGACGTATTGTAACCCCTGGTAAATGAGGCTATCACCTCGAAATTTTGTATGGGATTTGAGATTAATACTAAATATATTAATGAAAAAGGTCAGTATTCTGGAAATTATTCAAAAAATTGAAATATGTGAAAAATCGATTACTAAAAATATCAAAATTTCATGGTTCTGATTTCAAAATCCTGAAACTTAATTTCTTTCGAATAGAAAGTTTTCTCATGGGAATATTATTATTTTTTTAGATATTACGATATAATTTTCTTGTATTTATGCAGCTCCCACAAATTTTTGCTCACTGCCTTCAATTGGTATTGAACATTTTACTGCAAAATTTCAGCATGATAGAATTGTAAAATTCTGAATTATTCGAGAAAATAAATAATAGATAATTCGAAAGAAAATCAAATTGTTTGGTTCTGTTTATGATATCCTCTCTCGAGTATAAAAATTTGTATCCACAAAATCGAACAGGATTTTTCTGCGGACTTAAACGTTATAGCACCCGTTTAAGTAAAACAAGCTCTCAAAAACGCGTATACCTATTAGTCTGAGATTAGTCTAAAACGATATGAAATTAATTATGTCATGAATGGAATGCTTTGTTGAATTTCATTGGGAACTCAAGGACTCACCTTGCTAATTTCTCATTTTACGTCTGAGAATGAAAATTAGTTGAAAATAGCTATTGGGAGTTTAGTGTCAAATATATGTATAGTTCAGAATTTGTTTGAAACTTCAATATTCAGCAATATTCAAACTTCGCCAGATTGCTTGCAGCATTAATTTCAGTCACACCATAACACGTATGCTGCAAGCATATTATAATATATTGAAGTATAAAGCAGCCAGGCATAGAAAGTTATGTTGCAGAAAATTCTTCGCTAAAAACCTATTGTCATTTCGTTTCAATCTGTATGTATACCAATTCTGATTAACTGAAAATGCGCATTCGATGAACAGTAAAATTCAGTGGTCCGGATAATGATCTGGGTTTTTTTGCAGCTTTACCGCCAAACAATTAGTCATCTGAAAATATTTCCGAACTTTCCTGTCGTTCCATTTCCATTCATTTACGCGTTTTTAAGCGAAATTCGAATTGATTTTGTTAAACCCAGGAATTACAATACGTATTATGTCTGTTATCGAAATACTCATTTGTGCCCTTTTAGAGTGCTTTGATATTATGAATTTCATAGAAACATTCATTAAACTGCTTTTTCTCTCAGTGTTTGATGTGAAGCGTCAACTGTTACAGAATTCAGTGTCGACACTGATGATTAATATCAACCCGAGAATTTTATAACTGAGTGAATTCGCAATGAAAATTTAAGCATTCATCACTTGGTTTCAAGAGATGAACGATTTCAATTTCAGCTTGACTCAAGAGTGTTTAATATGTTTTGATTTTTTTCATTTAGTATATTCATTACTCAATATCGAAATATTTTTTATTTACTTTATGAAGATCGTTCACGTGTTCTACAGTTGATATTTATATTTGTTTTCAGTGCCGTATATTAAATTTGGAATCAGATAAAGGGATTTCCTCATTTTTTGCATATCAGAATTTGAGATTGCAATTCGAAAATAAATATCATAATCCTGAAATCGAGTTTCCAAATGAAAATTGTTTCACCACATTTTGATGAAAATTTTGCCTCTGGAATTTACGACTGTTTAGGCTCTCAACCAAGACCATTATAATCTATCAATCATATGCGATCGAATTGTCGTTTGATATTATTACCCATGAATAGCAGTAGACTATACTAATACCTAATAATACCTTTTGATGAGAGTTAGAATGACATCTCTGTTATATACGATATTCAGTTAATTAGACTTTTCCCTTCCGTGTGTGTAATTCCATTGTCACTGCATTCGAAAATAGTCCTTATACAGAATGGAATATGAAGTTAAGTCATTCATTAAAATGAATTCTTTGTTCTCTGACTGGTTTTAAAGGCTTCTCCCAGGTCAGCCTTATTAAATTTACAAAGAAAGTCACTCTTCTTTGACACGGTTATTCCGAATGAAATGCATTTTGCGATGGTATTTTATAATTATTGAGCTCTCGTTTTACTTGAACGAGTGCTATTTCGTTTTGCCCAAAAGTCTGTAATTTTCTAATTTTGGGCCGCAAATGGTCGTAAATGATAGGGTTCTACTCCCTGATGACGATATTCGTTTTGCGAATGAAGATTGATATACTGAATGTTCATGCAAAATTTTAAGAGCATCGCCCCATCGGAATCATAAAAAATTCAATTGAAATAATGATAGGAGAATCTTTAAATTTTCACAACAAGGTATTCGATACGAGTAAAATTTTTATATGCTGCATGAGAACCATAGAATTTAATTTTTTTAATTGTCAACTGTTTGGATATTTTAGTTTTCGAATAATTACCAGAATATTTTTCCGATCGTGCTGAAATCTTGAATTTATATATTCAGTATCAATTTCAAGTCCTATAAAAAATTTTGAGGTAATAGCCTCATTGCTCCGCCAATAAACGAACGCTCAAAAGCATCAGCTCAGGGCTTTCTTAATTTTTTTCTGATTTCTGTTTCGTTCGAATAGTAACCTATCGTTTAACACTGGAGATCAATTCCCACAAAAAACTGTCACAACGAATCAATCGAATTCACAATATTGAAATTATTCGTCAAAATGCTGTGGAATAATGAAAAAACTTCAAAATATCTCTTATATTGACCGGCGAAATGAATAAAAAAATTTACGGCAAAATTTGAATCCTTAATACGGAATTTTACAGATTTCACAGTTGCCAAGTTATTGAGACCGAATAACTCCAAGAGTTGCAGTAGATAATATAATAAAATAAAAATAAATAAAATAAATTTTTAGTTAATTTCTTTTGTTTATTGTCGTAAATTAGGTTTACAGATTGTGATTTTGTTAACACTGTACAGGGTGGGCATATTTCGATGTTTTAGCACTACAACTTTTGAATCAGAGGAGATAGGCAAAATCTGATACCCACTTCTCGATCTCTTTTTCTGAGAAACTAACAAGAGTAGCATTCATTTTTGGCTACCTTCTTTTGTTTTCGAGTTATAAGCGAAAATTGGAAAAGTGGCGATATCGAAGAAAATTCATATCTCCGCTAATTCTGATGATAGAGCTCTGAAATTAAAACTTTATAAAGGCACTTTTTTACGTAGCATCCAGTGGCGTGCTCGTCTTTTTTGCACCATTTCTAATTACGAAGCTATGACCCAAAGTTATGTTTTTTTATGGAAATACTAGATTTTTGTGTCATTTTCTGAAAGCTTAGTTTTTTCTGATTTCAAAAATATATAACATCGTATGGTTTGTATCAATATAGGTATAGAAAATGGTCAACAATCTATTTTCATCTGGAGTTCCAATATTTTCTATGGTTTCAACTGTTGATGATCAGAAAAATTTAGCATCGCATAATTACCACAATCTCTTTCCAGTAGTCTTTTCATTTCTATGCTCTTTACTCAATTTTTTCAAGATCAAAGAATAATGGACTGCTGTGAAACTTGATCCTCATTCTAAGTTACTACCTACTGACCTATTATTGTTATTACTATTAGGTATTGAAAAATATTTTTCCTTTGTTACTTTTCTAATAGAATTGATAACTTCAATCAGTTCTATATGCGTTATTTCATAATCATGCGATTTGAAATAGACTGGCACTTGTGCGAATTTTTTCTGAAGAGCAATAAAAATATTCTCCTGTATCCATCTCATTATAACTAAGTATATCGACTGAAACGAAGGATCATGTAGATCTTTTCGTTATTTCCAGATCCATTTCAAGATATAAGACTTTATGAAATACATCCGTCTTCGAATTTTGTAGAAATTAGTTAAAAGCATAGAAATAATGGGATTGACGGAAGGAGACTGCTTTTGTTATAGGAAGCTCCATTTTTCGGTGCTCATCAACAGGTGAAGCCATAAAAAATATTCAGACTCAGATGAAAATAGGTTTTTGATCATTTTCTAAACTCATATTGATACAAACCATACGATGTTATATATTTTTGAAATCAGAAAAAAATAAGCTTTCAGAATAGGGCACAAAAATCTATTATTCCCATATAAAAAAACATAACTTTGGGTCATAGCTTCGTAATTAGAAATGGTGCAAAGAAGACGAGCACGTCACTGGATTCTACGTAAAAAAGTACCTGTATAATGTTTTAATTTCAGAGCTCTATCATCAGTATTAGCGGAGAAATGATTTTTTTTTCGATATCGCCACTTTTCCAATTTTCGCTTATAACTCGAAAACAAAAGAGGGTAGCCAAAAATGAATACTACTCTTGTTAGTTTCTCAGAAAAAGAGATCGAAAAGTGGGTATCAGATTTTGTCTATCTCCTCTGGTTTAAAAGTTGTAGTGCTAAAACATCGAAATATGCCCACCCTGTACACAGACCCCAGGGTGCATAACTAACAGTAATTTTCAAGAGTTTATTTATTCAATAAACTCTATTCTATTCTATAAGATCGAAGTAACTAATTTGACCACGGATATTGTAGACAAAGAGAGCACGTTATATTCCCAGAAACAAGCGCTCAAGAAATCGGTCGAGGATGAAATATTAAACCTTTCAGTGAAATTCGCAGCGATTTTTTTCATATTCCCCGTTCCCTTGAGGCACCTTAAAGAAAGGATGGAACGTTTTAGAGGTGTGAGCCGGTTTCCGAGAGTCTCGCGTCATTGATTTCGTGGTCGGAAAATTGTGCCAGCATGTTTGGAAAAATAGGAAGTACTAACGACCCAAGGCGGCAGATAGATGCGGCCACTCCTCTGAAATATACGCTTCGTGTCGCCACGTATTTCGTACATCAGATGTTAAAAGCGTGCACTGTTCGTAAACAACGGACGTAACCGCTGGGCTACTCTGAAAAGGGTTATAAATTCGACGTGTATGATGAAAGAAAATGCTTTTCTCCCGATGGTCTTAGCCATACATCTGCTCCCAATAATAAATATCGTCCAGACCTCGGATGACCTGCTGGTCTTTCCTCTGGGGTATAGCGCATATTGGTTTTTTTTTCGGCATTATTTCGAATGAAAAGTTTCCTAGTGTTATACCGCGTTTACACATGCAATGATTTACTGGCGCCGGTGACTTCTGGCACGCCAGTAACTTTAAAATGCATATGTAAACACCTACTGGCGTGCAAGCGTTATCCAGGCATGCATGGATTAAAAATTTTGGTCGCTTCCAAAATTTCATGCGCCAGTATCTTTTCTTGCGCCGGTGAAATTACAACTTGCAAATGTAAACACATTCCGTGCACGCCGATGAATATTGTTTACGCAGCGGAAAATCACTTTTAAGGTTAGGGGCACAGTTTGATAGTATAATTCGGTTCTTTTGTGAGTTTTGTGTTTTAACGATGAACAAAAAAGAGAAGAAATGGAAATCAGAAACCATAATACAGTTTTTAGAATTGTATGAACAAGTTCCTTGTTTGTGGGACGTGCATTCTGGAATGTACAAAAATAAAGATGCTAGGGAAAATGGCTATTTACAGATAGCACGATTAATGAATATTGAAGGATTTGGTGCATCGGAAGTTAAAGCCAAAATACGTAGTATAAGGAATACTTACACGTCAGAATTGGGAAAAATAGAGAAAAGCAAAAAATCTGGCGCAGGTACTGATGAGCTATACACACCAAAGTTACCATGGTTTAAAATAGCTGATAGAATTTTGCATCAAGTGGTACAAATTAGAGAGACACAGTCTACAGAAATTGAAACACAGTCAACAGATGTTGTAAGTATATTATTATCTGTTAATACATATTTATTTCCATTAACTTTATAATATTAATTAAATATCATCTTCATTTGCCATGGTACACTACCTTCGCCCATAAACCAATCGGCAAGTTTGTTTCTCACTTCTGCTGCTTTCTTGGAGTAATTGGTACCCTCGGTCTTTGTATTAAGATCTAATAAGCCGGCATTTGTCAGTTCTTGTCTCCACGAACCAGGAATTATGGTTCCACTTTCAAAATCCTCTTGATCGACGCTTCCTCGTGAAATATAGGTAGAAGTTGATTTGCGCAACCAGTTGTGCAGTGAGCAAGCTGCTTTAACAACTGAATCTGCCTTTTTTGGGGACAAAGCTATGGGTTTTTCAAACACACGAAATCTTGAAACAAGAATGCCAAATGCATTTTCTACTATGCGCCTAGCTCGCGATAACCTATAATTGAATATTTTTTCTTTTGTGGTCAGAGGGCCATGATGAGAGTAAGGTTTTAACAAATATTCCTTTAGAGGAAATGCATCATCGGCTAGAATAACAGTATTTGACGGTATATTCAATGCATTATTTTCCAACGCACTTTTTAATTTCGATTTTGAAAATACACCTCCGTCAGACGCTCTTCCGTTGGCGCCAACATCTATGTATTCAAAACAGTATTGATCATCTACCAATGCTAGGAGAATTATGCTGAAGGACCCCTTATAATTATAAAATTCAGACCCTGAGTGGTTGGGGCACTTCAGAACTATATGTTTCCCGTCTAAGGCTCCCATACACCCTGGAAAATTCCACCTCGTTGAAAAACCTTGTATAATTCCATTCCATTGTGCTTCAGTATTTGGCACCTACAAAAACAAATATTTTAATTGCAGGTATTCCCAGAAACTGTTGATACAAGAAGTGAGGCAAGTACAAGCACTATGAGCAAAAGTGTTATGTCCCCCCCTAACAACGAACTACGCACTCCAACAACAAAGCTTGCAAATGCTCCAAAACGGTATAAAATGACTAAAGTAACTGCTACTGATAAAGCAATAGAAGAATTGAAAGCAATTTCTGAAACTTTAAACCAAACTTCCTCCGAAAATAATGAATTCGATTGTTTTGGACAAACTATAGCATGTCAGTTAAAAAACTGCCTGAAGATGTAGCTTTGAAATCTATGGATTTCATACAGTCCTATTTAGTTAAGCAAAGACTGAAATTCTGCCAGCCGCCCCATCTGAGCAGCAATATAAATTCTGAAAGAAGACAGCTTGAAGATTCAACATTTGATGGTCAAAACAACTACGATCATAATTTTTTTAATCAAGAACGGCCACCTCATCTCCCTTATGAAACTGAAAGAAGTCAATCAGATGTTTTAACATTTGAAAGTGAAGACAATCACAATAATAATGCTGATGATAATAATAATAATAGAGATATTTACTCCATTCGTTATATTCTAAATAAAGATAATACTACTACTTTTGAAGACATTTGTTAATACTCACTTCGTTAAAAGTGTAAATTTTATATTTTTGATCTCACTTAAATCAGTATTCGTAAATGCTCACTATTTTATAAAATTAATGTTATAACCAAATAAAACAAGTTAATAATGAGTGTTGTACTTACCTTAATATATTCTTCCAAAGCAATATAAATAGCTTCACAGACTTCTGGCAGAAACTTCGATGTGGTGCATTTTGGGACACGATATAAATATTGCAAGGAAGCAAAGGAGTCACCAGTGGCTAAATACCTTAGAGTGATTTGAAGTTTAAGCCTAGCACACAAAGCATCTCTCATATGGGTGTCTTTTTTCTCAATTAGTGGTGTGACACGTTGTAAAAGAAAATTAAATCCTTCTTCTGTCATTCTTAAATGATTTCGAAAGCTTTGGGGTCTTCCATTGAAAGTTCTTTTAAAAGAGTATTTGAAGCACCCATCATTGGCCTCTGGGAAATCCAATTGCGCACCCATAAGCGACCTTTTCTTTTATGTCGTTTCTTCCGTTCTAAATCTTCAATCATACTATCAATTATCGATTTTGTAATTTTTCGACAATTTTTCACAAGCTCCTTTCGTGACATGATGTAGGTACCTACTATAACGAGAGTATCGTACTAGCAACTGGCGTGCAAAAACTGCAAAACGCTGGAAACTGTGTAAACGCTTACTTGCGTGAAAGTTGAACTGGCGTTAAGACTGGCGCCGGTAAATCCATGCATGTGTAAACTTACTATTTTACTTACTGAATTTCCCTAGGTAGGTAATTCTGTTATGCCTTTTCGGTGATATGTGTAAGTACAGTACATCTGTAATTTTGAGTTCCCTAGAAGTATTTATGCCACTGTTTATTTATTGGATACTTTTTCATGACAACTTCGAAGGTGCTTTTAATTTTTCGATATATGTTGAACTTTGGAAGTTACAGGGTGATTTTGAGATTATTGAATTTTAAGGATGTATCTCGATGACTTTATGTGATATTATAGAGGTGAAAAAGGTCTTTGATAGATATTTTCGCACAGGTGTAATTGACATCATGAAAAATCAGCTCATAGTTTTTTTTAAATCGGTATTTTATATTTTCAATGTCTGCTCCTAGCTGAAAAAGTTCAAATGTCATTGATAATTCGAGGTAAATACTTTCCTTTGAATCATTCAGACCAATTTAATTTGTTTTCATTAACATGATACTTTTCAGAATTTCAGATAGTTGTAAAGACGAGTTATTCAAATGATTAATATTTTACAATTCTCAAGCATACTTTTCGAACGGAATGAATCAATTCTATGTTCCTGATACGAATAAGTGCAAAGTTTTATATTAATTTCTTCACTGAAAGTTACTTAGTTTCTCACTTTGGAAACTTATTATCGACCGTTTACCATGTTACAAAGGAATCTATATTGTTGCAATATGGCGAATGCGCCGGTTTAATCATAACATTTAAGTGGATACCTATTGATTGCTGATGAGGTTAGGTTGAGTTTGAAGTGCTAAACTGCAATCTTGACTTGACCCACCTAAGTCAATGAGGTGGAATATGGTATTGATACACTGCAGACCAATCAAACTTAATCAAAGTTCAATCGACTCTCATCTGATTTTTAACAACTCTTATAGGACTTTAAAGATATAATATAATATGACAAGTACAGAAAGATTTGATCGAAAATAACTGGAAAAATGTAATGAATAGAATGCAATAATAGTATATTATGCAACGACCTTAGAATAATAGCCATTATACGCGAGTAGCATACTTTATTTTATCCACGACTACTGAATATATTTCTTGATGATTTCTTCTATAACAAGCATGGAAAAAGTCAAGTTGACACATAAGAAATTTTTGGGAAACTGGTCATTGTATATTTTGTAATAAAAAATGCTTTAATTGATATAATGAAAGTAGATTTGGCCCTCGATTGACAAGGTATGCCCATATTTGTTAGTTGGAGTACTTTAGAATACTGAAGAAATACCAATTTGAAGAATATTATATCAAAGCTAAATCTATGAAGCATCTGACAACAGTGAATTATAATGTCATAATTCCCTTGTAATTTATGGGTATTATTTAGGCCGAGCACAGAGACGTACAATGGACGGATTTTACAATAGTCGTGGATAAATATTCATGTTCTTGCACGTTGCATACAGATGAAAAATTTGTCATTGTCACAAGTGACATAATGACAGCTCGCGAACGAATGCATGCCGAAACGTAGGAAAGAAAAATAACACACCAACCAACAAGTGAAACAATAAATTTTCTATTACCGAAATTTCTCTTCCACAAGTCATCTTCTATTTATATCCACTCGGGAGTAGAACCAGAAATCAATAGCTTTAGTGCATCTTCAACCTTCTCGAGCAAAACCGATTCGAATTTTTCCCATTTCTAGTCAATCCAAAGATTGGTTAAACTTTTGGAGTTCGGTTCAGTTCAAGTTTTGAACTTTTAGATTAATGGCGGATATTTCAGGGCTGCTATGATATGAATACCACCATGATGATTAGTGGCACGATTTTCATAAACACGGAAGTTCTTAATCGTTGTAAGAACGGCCATAACGTAGCAGATCTCGTCGCAGATGTTGCAAGCGCAAATATATTGTGGGACATTATCGTCAGCTAAGAAGTCCAGATGTGAGGTTCTTTATTGAACGAGTGCGGAAATGAATGAATTATGCTTTTGTTCGATATTTTCAAATCATTAAATATTATTTCGTCTATTCGTCAATACATTATTGTTATTCCTGTAGTTTTTGACTAAAATATGCCGGCAGTTTTCAGGAATCAACTTAAAATATGTATTCCGTAATTTTAAAAAGAACATTCCTTTGAATTGTTGATAAGCATCTCAATAACTAAATTGAAGATTCTGAGCGTGATTCTATTCGATTATTTTCGCATAAATTGTTGATTATATCTTGATTATTCAAGTGTGATCAAATCTAATTTACGAAATTATAATGATGCGAATTAGATTTCATATTTGATGTCATAATTTCAATGAAATTCATCTTGAATATTGAGGCAATAAATTTATTTGTACTTCAATTTGGTGATTTCAACAATAAATGTTTTATCGATTACTTTTTGACTCTTTGAAGTGAGTTCAGTTACCATTGAATAGTTTTTTGTTCATTTTACGACATTTTTCTCGAATTGATAATTTCTTTTCACTAAAATTTGTTAATTTACGAAATCATAATGGTGCGAATTAACAAATTTTATTGAAAATAAATCATCATCCAAAAAAAAACTCGTAAAATGAACAAAAAACTATCAAATGGTAACTGAAATCACTTTAAAGAGTCAAAATGTAATCGATAAAACACTTATTGTAGAAATCACCAAATTGAAGTACAAATAGGTACATTTTTTTCCTCAATATTCAAGATGAATTTCGATGAAATTATGACAGAAATCATAGAAAATTGTTATTCCAACTACAATGACTTCACAATTTACGTGAAAAATATTTCAGACACGTTCCGTGGGACTTACTCAAACAGAAAAATTGGAGCATTCTCATTAAATCTAGGGATATAGAGAAAATTGAGTAAGGGCATTACATATCTAGCTCAGGTTTAATTCATAGATCGTGATTGGATTCCAGAGAAATGTATCGAATAGCTCGTTGTATTGTTCCGTGCTGGCTCGAAATTGCATTTATATCTGGATTGAAGATATCAAATGATTTATGTTACAAAAATTTGTTACGAAATGCATGACTTCATCGATATGGATGAACTATCTTCATCAAAAGCTGGTATTTCATTCATCACGCGATATTTATAGAATTTTACATCGGATAACTGATTATTATTTCGAAACATTCATCGGGATATCAATTTCCGGAATTCAATATGGAATAGTAAAATGGTGGGTATGAGTTCATATTTATTATAGGTACTTGATTTCTCAGAATACAAAAAAAACTATTCTGTTCTTCTATATATTTCCCGAATTATTCGAATTATACATTTTTGAGTTTTATTCATAGTTGTTTAAATCTGAGCGATTCATTGTTGTTTTTTTCCAGTTTCTTGATAATCGCTTTTGGATAATTCGAACGCTTTCTAACTCCATGTGGTCAGTGATAAACCAAACCACCAAAAACTCATTCAAAAACAACTAAAACTAACTGGTCGTGGGTAGAATAGATAGGCAGTATTTCTCTACGTTCAACCCCATATTTCACGATTTCTTCTCAACTTTTGCTTACGTCCCAAGAAACTTATTTTCCCTCAAAGTGGAAGCATGATAAAATCTAACCTTCTCACCGAAACAAAAAATGTCTACTTAATTTCTCTTCGTCTGGAAAACTGGATGTTTTTTCTCGACACGCTTTGCTACGCTGACGAAACACCATACTTTTGTCCAAGGGTAACAGATTTATGTCTTCCTGGAGCTGAAATATAAGGATATAAAAAACATTCGTCGAAATGTTGACAGCTAGAGTTGAACCAAGGGACAAAGTTGGGAAATTTACAGTATACGAACGCAGATCTGCCGAATCTTGTATGTAAGGAAAGTTTCTTGCCATAAAATAAACTAGTGGACTCTTCAAGAAGTTGAATCCTAAAGGATATAGCCTAAAGTGCTTTCAAATTGTGCCGGTTTTTCATTCAAAAATGCGAAAATAATTTACAATTCGTGGTTTGAGAGTACTGCAAACAGACCATTATTCTTTTACTAATTCTTATTAACAAAAATTCATGAATCCATGGATTCGAAATTTCAAAAGCAGGTTTTTTTGTGATTTGAAATCTCTAACTGCAGATGCCCCACATTTTTTTTTTCAACTGGGATATATGGATTGTCACATACCGAATGAAATGAGTGGGTCATAAAATTACTTGTTATTTTATGTATCATTATCCATCTTTTTTCATTCGAAAAGAAATTGAGGGGTGTGGGCATAGTAGGAGAGATATATCAGTTTCAAAAATGCATAAGATAAATTGCTCTCCAAATATGAAATCGATGATTGAGGATTTTCCTTAATAATTGTTCCTTCAAGAATTAGTGACAAGTTACGTTATTTTTTTGACACGCTGTATAATGGGTAAATCAGTAGTTTTCGAAGGAAACCCATAAAAAATTAGGTCTCAAGGAGTTGCATAAGTTTTTTTCTGAAAAAACTAAGACGTTCAATTTTTACCCATAACTACATTCATATTAACGGGTTATCCATTTCGCGGTTTCAAAAGTATAGGGCTGGAATTCGATATCTGTCAAACGAAGTTTTTTAAAAAAATTTTTTTTGTTCAGTTAAAAGTCTGACATTTAGGAAAATGGATCGCTTGACTATCGCACAACGCATGAAAATTGTAAAAACCTAATACAAAAATGGCGATTCTGCCACAGCCACATATCGTGCTTTAAGAGCAGATTTTGGTTTACATAATCGTCCAACTACGCAAGCAATTGGTAAAATTGTGAAGAAATTTGAAGAGACTGGATTGGTTACAGATATTGTAAGCCCTGTGCATCATCGTTTTGCTCGTACCGCTGAAAATATCGCTACTGTAAGTGAAAGTGTTGCCGAAGACCCGAATCTGTCGATTCCTCGTCATTCTCAGGAATTAGGACTGTCTTACGGCACATTATGGCGTATTTTGCATTAAGATCTACACCTACACCCTCATAAAATCCAGCTCACACAACAACTGAAGCCAGCCGACCATTCACATCAACATCGTGGATACGTCGAATGGGTGCTTGAACAACCGGCGGTGGACGGCGATATCAACTGGCCACCAAGATCATGCGATTTGTCACTGCTTGACTTTTTTTTGTGGGGCTACGCGAAATACCGTGTTGATGCAGATAAGCCTTTAACTCTTGAGTACTTAAAAACCAATATTCGTCAAGTTATGGCTGAGATACCGCCCAATATGTGTCAAAAGGTGGTCGAAAATTACCTCAAAAGAATCGATGCTTGCAACAATTCGGGTGGTTGTCATTTAAATGATGTAGTGTTTCACACAAATGTCAACGTTCAAACTTTATAATAAAAAAGAAATATGATGATAAAAAATATTTTTTATGTGTTTTATTTACGTTTACTTTTGAAACCGCATAATGGATAACCCTTTATAATATGAAATCTTCACGGACTGGTCCATCATTCATCATTTCCTTCAGCTATTTTGCAATGATATAAAATCACGCACACGAATTCATTCACTGAAACGATGAAAACGTCGTAAATTGTTCGACTGTCGTTAATCTGGACATCCCGAAATTGACGTTGAAGTCGAAAAGAGCACTATTGTGTTACTCACGAGTCCATGACTCGAACCAGTTAACGGTTCGTTTTCAATGTCGCTGCTATCGAATGACAATGTCGCTTCATTTCGATCCAATGAATTTCAATCACGATATAATTGATCGTTCTGGATTCTAATTCCATTCCGAAGAGTTCGCAGTTTTCGTGTTATTGACGGGAAGGATTGTTTGAAATATCGTTTTCTGTGTCAAATCAAATACAGAATCGAATAGGAAAGTTAGTTGAGCAAAGAAAAAAACTATTTGTTAGACGAATTCATCAAATTGTGAAAGTTGTGTCAAATTCATTTTATACAATGATTTTCTTATCTTTGATTTGAATTTAAAATATTTAGAAAAAATTCAACTAATTTTGACCATAAATAACGAAAAACTTGGACATTCTTACAAAACTTCAGTGTAAATATCGGATAACCAAATGCAAGATGAGATCAATTTAATATTAGATATAAGAAAACTGAAAGAGATTATTATAATGAATACGTGAGTAATTGAGAGAATGAAATAATTTCTTTCAAATAAAACAAAATTAGAGAGAAATGAGACCAATTTCAAGGATATAAAATTGGAATTCACTTTCTAAAATGAAATCAATCTCGAAATCATTTTTTCAAGTTGTAACTCATAAAACGTATGTCATGCCTGATGTTGATGTGACAGGAAAAAAGTGGATGGAGGAAATTTGACTTCGAGATTCTGAAACCAATTCCAATCCGCATGGAATATGGCAGTTTACCTCGAAATTCATATTCCTCACTCACAAATGGTCGACATGAATAAATATTTTACTGGCTCTTTCGTTTCCGAGAGGTTTTTGTAGGGGAAACACTGGGAAATTTTAAATTCAAATCAGTTATAAGAAATATAAGCTTCGGTAGGTATACTGGATAGGAAATCCAAGAAGTCTCATGATATAGACTTATGAAAAAATGACATACTGATACATCGCACAAAATTGAAACGAAGATCCACTCAATTTTTTTCTTGTCCGAATAATGTGAAGAATAAAGGATAAAATTAAATTTCATCATTATGCAGAATGTACGCGCGGATTTATGTGTTCACTCCTAGTTTATAGACTACAGGCCCGTGTTGAAAAAATTATGGGTCATTTGAACCACCAGGTGACCTATCTAGAACGATATGAGAGCATAAAATAATAAGATTCAGCACCATGCCGTCACTTGCAAGCTGTCCAACTGAGTGCAGGTGAGAATTCGAAAGTACAGGTAGAGTGGGTACATTTTGGTCACATATTTTTGTACGGCATTCTTACCATCGATAGATCCGTGAAAAATAATAAGAAAACGCGTAGCGCCGTAAAAAAATGTGGAGCCACAAAGTCGAATATTTTTTTAAATTTTCCGACAATTACCAGGGTAAATTTGGTCATTCGATTTTGAACGGCATCTGTGTCATACTATTTCAATATTGCTTCTAATCCATTATTCCGCAACGCCGTACAAAAATCATGCGACAAGGGGAAACTATCTAGGGTTGCAATCCCCTCTCTTTCTGTAGTCCAGGGGGTGATTTGACACAATATGAAATACATCATTTATTTTGAAAGTATTTTATGCAAAGATAATAATTTTTCACATGCTGTACATTTTCGTTAGTTCAAAGGGAAAAAAAAGAAAAAATCCATTTATTTGTACTAATTTTCATAGTATTTTCGTGATTCTAGGTTCCTAGTTAGAAACTATGTTGAATATGGGTTTGTATACTATCCATTTATATTAAAATATAGACATATTTTTGAGAAGTACTCATGACACTGAAGTTAGCAGACCCCCTTGTGGCATGATTTTGTACTGCAAACTTCAGTGTCATGAGTACTTCTCAAAAATATGTTGTTTTTTGGAATTATCAGTGACAATATGCCTATATTTTGATATAAATGGATAGTATACAAACCCATATTCAACATAGTTTCTAACTAGGAACCTAGAATCACGAAAATACTATGATAATTAGTACAAATAAATGGATTTTTCCTTTTTTTCACTTTGAACTAACGAAAATGTACGGCATGTGAAAAATTATTATCTTTGCATAAAATACTTTCAAAATAAATTTATTTCATATTGTGTCAAATCACCCCCTGGACTGCAGAAAGAGAGGGGATTGCAACCCTAGATTTGTTCCCCTTGTCGCATGATTTTTGTACGGCGTTGCGGAATAATGGATTAGAAGCAGTATTGAAATAGTATGACACAGATGCCGTACAAAATCAAATGACCAAATTTACCCTGGTAATTGTCGGAAAATTAAAAAAAAATTCGACTTTGTGGCTCCACATTTTTTTACGGCGCTACGCGTTTTCTTATTATTTTTCACGGATCTATCGATGGTAAGAATGCCGTACAAAAATATGTGACTAAAATGTACCCACTCTACCTGTACTTTCGAATTCTCACCTGCACTCAGTTGGACAGCTTACAAGTGACGGCATGGTGCTGAATCTTATTATTTAATGCTCTCATATCGTTCTAGATAGGTCACCTAGTGGTTCAAATGACCCATACTTTTTTCAACACGGGCCTCTAGTCTATTATATTCGTATTTTCTTGATACCATATTACAGGACATTTTCGATGAAATAACATCCAATAAATGTGAAATGAGAATTTATTAAGCCGGACTCAAGGACTAGTGAGCGACTGCCAAAATGGTTCTTATACAGTTACAGTTGAAGTATGGACAATAATCACCGAGAAATGGAGTCGAAAATGCTCAAGTTACAAGCAGTATGAAATACGATTTTTCAGTCGTAGGTCCTCATTAATTGAATGGCCTTAAATGAGTAATTATTTCCAGAACAGAAGGCGAAACGGCGTATTGTTTCCAATTTGTCATTCTCGAAGAAGAATTCATTTTTGTTTATGAGTATTCGCTCGTTTGTGCAAACCAGTCCTGCTCTTTCTTTCGAAATGAAAGAATGAAATTGAATATCTTCCTAGCAAATTTTCTTCTTTAAATCACGGCGAATATTGTACTTCAACAAGTTGCATTCAATTCATTCATTATTCGAGAAATGGGATAACATGAAGCGTACGGATTAATGAATTTAATGAAAAATTTCGTAACAAAAGGTATACCTTGTGAACGATTCATAAAACCAATGTTGAACAAATTTGTATTGTATGAACTTCAGGTATCCGATATAGCTCTTCATCCTTGCGTTTTTATAGCAAGTTATTATTCAAGTAATATAAATAAGAAATAAGATATCAAGAGGACACAATAAATCGAACAGATTAGCCCCAAAACATAAAATCCAAGCCGATTAAATGGGAACCATATGGGAGCTCTTCGGAACATAATTTCAGGGATCTATACACATAAATTCCGATCCCGCTATCTGAACAACCCTTCAAATTTCTGAGTGGCTCGAATTGAAATTCCATTGCGCTCCCACATAAAAACCCCTTAGATAATATTATAGAATCCTATCGTATATTTCCCAATCTTCTTTACCTTTGGAATTGGGATCGACAGCGATTGGAAATTTTCTTTTGATACCTTTAATTCAATCATAATATAGAAACATTGGTCCTTATAATAAGTGATTGTTTATTGGTCCTTATATTTCTACCCAAAAAATGTACGATTCGATTGAAATTTATTCTGAGGGTGGAGATTCTTATACATACTTAATGTTCATAATCAGAACCAAAAAATTTAATTCCTTGGTTTTCCGGTCATATTTTTTGATTGCATGAAGGAATTATTGACATATGTACCTTTTTGGAAAGCTGATGAAAGAGGAATGTTTTTCTTTATATAAAAAAGCGCAAAATAAATTTTTGATATCTTCGTTCAATTTAAAAACTTATTTTGATTCCTGTAATTTTTTCGTATCTCTAACCGTTCTCGAGTGAAAAATTATTTAAAGATTGTATGTTATTCTCTAAATAAGAAAAATAATAGAAATACTCGATAGGTATGCCCAAAATTTGCTCTTATTTTGATAGCTCGTCATCTGAGACTCGACCTATACGCCAAGCAACAGAGCTACAAATGATTAGTTTTTTGACAAAAATACTACCTGGACGCCACCTGTGCCATTCCGTGCAGGACAGTCCGTAGTGTATTCCCACCATGTTTTAAACACGAAAATGCCATTTTTTTATTTGTTATTAACAAAAAACAACAAAAATACGCGTTCTTTTTAGTTTTTTCGTTGCAAAATGGAAACTATTGACGCAGTGATAACGTTGCAATGGGATGAATTGTAGAGAATTACATTGTGAAGAGAATGATGGGTCAAACGATCCGATCGAATAATTAAAACTGGAGAAAAGCGGAAAAAACCGGAAAATTGCGTGTTTTTTCTTTTAACTCATAACTCTGCCATTTTGCAATATTAAGAACTGAAACTTCACACGATAGTAGCTATTGACGTGCAATTCATGTGTGCCAAAATTGGATTCGGTCGGATAAATACTATAGTTTTCACATAATTCCCATTTGAATTTTTTTTGGGCATATTTTCGCGGAGAGCTGGATGCGTTTGAGGTCGTCCGATTGAAATTAAAAAAATTGATTTGGAAAGAAGACGTGATCAGTAACAAAACGTCTATTCTGATTTTTCAATAAAATGCGTTTAAGTGTGTTAAAAACTAGTGAGAACATGAGGGAAAACGACCGACCAAGCGAGAGTGGTCGAGTGGTGAGGGAATGAGCGAATCGTCAATTTTATCCATAGAGTTTTATTTTTTTTATATATTTTTTTGTTTTATGTTGAGTTTCCTGATCTGACAACCGATAGATTGAAAAATTCTAACACTTTTATTCTTCTGTTTTCATTTATTCATTAAAAACTTAATTAATTCATTAAAATTTTTCGATATAGCTATCGTAGTTATGAATGGGCAGGAGGGGATATTCCTTTCTCGTTTCTTTTTCGTATAATTAATTAATTAATTAGGATCTTTCGGTACAACTATCGCCGTATTGATCGACCAGAAGGGGATATTGCATTCCTCGTTTCCTTTGCATTCAGTACCTTTGCACCTAATTATTTAATTGAGATTTTACTGAAGAGCTACGAAAAAGGTGAAAGTATCGTTAAAAGATGAGCATATTTCCCAAAATAGTGATCTTTGAAATCTCATAATCTATAAAAGTAGAACACAGCAGTATGTTCTGTAGCAGATGCTCTGTACCGTTCGTTTATTCCCAGATATTACAGATGAATCTGTACGATCTGTGGTCACGTGACTAAAAATCCGTCTGCTCGCGGAGGTCAATGCCGAACGGGCTTACTCTGCTCCATAACGAAGCTTTTGCGGACCCATGTGTATATGGACTTTTTTTCTTGAAATTATACGTAGATTCATCCCCTCAAGTTGTGACATACCTGTATACATTTTTAGTTCAGGATACTATTTCATTTTCTTTCATACCATACATTATCAGATCGCTGCTGCGAATTTCTCTCAATTTACACTGTTAGCATATTGAATAACCAATATCCACTCGCGTGTTAAACCTCAACCCAGTGATTAGTTAACATTCAGGTTGAATTAATAACAACAACTATAACAGAAGCGAATAATATTCCGAACTGGCTGTTTCACACACATCTTTTGATCAGTTCAGGTGCACCGCGATCTGATAGACAATGCTAATACGATAATCAAACGTTTAACCGATGAATAAAGGCATCATGGAGATGCTGAACTGAATTTAATTAACAGACCTCGGCTCCAAATGAAATTCCTAATTAAATCGGGCCTCGTTTGTAAACGTCATTCAAATGATTAGTGGAATTATGGTCCTGAAGTAATTTGATGTGGATATTCTCGATTCAACTTATTAATTTGCGGTTCGAAAATGGGAAATGTTTATCGAAATGCATTTATGCATTGGATGATGTGGAGAAATTCGATGTGAGGGAATAGGCTTAGTAGGCTATGTAATCAGTTTCTATATTTATACATGCGGAAATGGAGCATTTGCTGAATAGTAGGTTTGCTACTGAATATGAATTATTTCCTGTCTCGGATGATATACTAAGAATATTTAATGAAATACAATTTCATGCTCGACAGAAATCCATTTTTGATCTTCATTTCTGAATACTAAAGACTGATAATATGAACACAAATTATGAATTGAAAAAGAATTCAGATGGATCAAATATAAAATTATAATGATTAGGCATTTCAGAATATATCGCAATCTAGCCTTGTCTTGATATTGTAAATGGTGAGGTAGAGGAACTTTCCTATTCAGAAATCCAATTAAACATAAAATGTGAACATTGATTTAATTATTTTTCCATCTTCAAGTACCGGGTTTTTCACTATAATTTGACCCCCCCTTTAACTTTGTTACTGAAAAAGAAACAAAAAAATGTTTCGCATAAAAGTTTCACGAAATCAACTGAGGTTTTTTGATATGACTCCAGAAACTGAAATATATACAGGGTGACCAATATATTGATGGCAACTTCATTTTTTCAAAAGAAACACCCTGTATATTTTTTCATGTTTGGCTAGATCTTTTCCCCCTGATTTTGAATATGTAACATATGTTGGTCTATCTCTTTTATTCTGAGAACTACAGAGTTTCAAATTTTTAGAACCACCTGCCAATATCTGTAATAATTTTACAAAGGGCAGACTGCGTTTACTGAAAATGCTCATTTTTGGAGTTATAATAAGGTCAATGGAAAGATAAACAGGGTGAACAACATTGATTGCAACTATATTTTTTCAAATGGGACACCTTGTCCTCTATATTCTTCTTTTTTTCCTCCTGATCTCGAATATGAATCTACCCAAAAGTATTATTTCAGAATGAATACTCAACAATTACTTAACCAATAAAAAATGATAAACTATGGTAGTATGGTAAGAATAACATCAACTAAAGAAATTGCTCAAAATGACCACCTTAATTCAATACACATAGTTCATATAGTTGTCTCAAGTTGTTAAGACTATATTTTTGATAGCATTATTATGGCTCTGATTCAAGTCAGAAATTAAAGATTCAAAATTTGTTTCTAATCATTACAATATTATCATTATTTTTTGTGCGTTGACGGAATTAGTTCCGAATTATGAGTTTAATATTGGTTGATTTTATATCATTAATATTATTCTCCGCTTTCATTGGTTGTCATTATTCCTGAAGTAAATTTTTTTCTTCAGGAACGGCTATAAAAACTTGTCCAACGGTGTTATATCGGTACTATTTGGTGGCCATAAAACGGGTGCGCCATTACCAATCCAAAGATCAAATTGGCCAAGTAAATATTCACGAACTTCCAAAACGCTATACGAGATGGTTATTGAAATTTGAAACTCTGTGGTGCTCAGAATAAGAAAGATAGACCAACATAATTTACATATTCGAAATCAGAGGAAAAAGAGCTAAACAAATATGGAAAAATATACAGGGTGTTCCATTTGAAAAAATTGAGTTGCCATCAATATGTTGATCACCCTGTATATATTTCAGTTTCTGGACTCATATCAAAAAACTTAAGTTGATTTCGTGAAACTTTCATACGAAACATTTTTTTGTATCTCCTTCAGTAACAAAGTTAAAGGGGGGGTCAAATTATAGTGAAAAACCCGGTACATTTAAAATTCATGTTAAGACAGTTTCAAAGATGATATTTGGAGAATGATGCGATTTTTTATGAGGATATCTAAAATTACATATTTATAACGATCGTCACAATACTGTGGCTCACTTGAAAAATAACAATAACAATTTTTTGGCTATCGCCATCATTCCCGACGAAATGGTGGGAAGAATTGTTCAACATTTCCGAATTTGATTAACACAGTGCATTGACAATAATGGACACTATTTACTAAATATTATTTCTTAAACTATCTAATCATAAATTCTGAATGTTGTCCTTGATGATGGGAGAACTTCAAATTCTTCATTGAATGGTTTAAAATCAGTTTCTGTGTTCATTAATTGTCTCGTAGACTTCTTTATGAATTTTGATATATATATATATATATTGAATATATTGAATTTCATCAAATTACGATACAACTTTTAGTTTTAGTTGAATGTCAAGGGCCTTCAGTACCAGAAATAACTATTTCGAATGGTAATACTCCAGATATTATTCGAAAGTCTTCAGTTAAATCGCACGAACGAAGAACTTATCAACTTTCGATAGAAATTCAGTTTTCCTCTGTAAGTCCATAGAAAGCGAACGCGGTCTGGAAGTTCATTTAACTGAAGTCAACGTGTTGAAAGTCTTTACAATTCATAATTGAAACAACGGATTCCTCAACTAAATTAACGCCAAAATTCTGGTCGAGTGAATTTCTTCAAAGTTTGGTATTGCTCCTTAATTGAGTCTCAAGATGTTTGTCGCGAAGTTATACAGTTTTACTTCTAGTCGATGACTCCCATAGGCATTCTCAAGTTGGTTGAAAGTAACTGAGAAACTTCTTGAAATATATTATAACTTATTTCTAATTTTCAATATGAAAATTCATTCTGGTATGTTATAATTGAGACAGTGACTATTATTTATAGAAGGTTTTATAGAGAACAATTACTTCCTTCTTGAGCATATTACTTTGAAAGCGGGTGTTTCAAAAGACTAGAAATGATGAATTTATTGCGGGCACAAATATTCGGAATTTTGATACTGGGTTTTTCAGTAATTTCGACCGAGGAATCGCATAGGCCCATCAGATTTTGGGCCCAGAAGGGTCTTATACAAAGATAAGAGGCCCAACTCTGAAATTTTATACGCAAACTCATCTTTATAGCAGATTCGGATTCAGCAAGAAATATCAATTCCGAATTGATTCAAGCACGAATTCTGTAAATCCATTTGAAGAATCTGCTCTCAAAAATTTCGGTTTGTATAAGAAATTTTAAAGTTTTGCCTCTTATCTCTTAGAAGGCTCTGGGAACTTTTTGCAGTCTATCTATTAACCGGTTCACTTCAGAAAATCAACATGGTATTCTTATTTCTATAAAGAAAACGGACAAAAACATCTTCTCTGATATTTTTGCTGAGCGAATTTATGGTTATTTCGATTCACTCAACTTCCAGAAACATTTTTGTCATGAAATTCTGGAACGATTACGTATCATAAAGGAATGAAAGTGAAAGCAAGATCAGGAATTTTCCACTCGTGCTCATACACACAATTTGCCTACAGAGAAAACTTGCATTCTAGCTTTGATATAACGTTTCCCAGGTATAAAAATGTTGACACAAAGGAACTCCTGGAAGAGATCCCGCTTGGATGGGGATATATTTAGACGGTGCAAAACTTTCATAGATGGGAATTTTCCGGAAAATGCTTTTGTTGTATTAGTCTTTGAGCTTGTCCCACCAAAAGCTATGTAGTATTTCTGCACTCTTCACAATTGTTACATATACCGATGGTGAGCTGGTATTGGAGTTCATAAATCAATGATGTATTGAAATATATACAGTGTGTTCGGTCATGACTTAGCGATATTTTACCTAATTTTATCGACAAAAACACCCACATTGGGGAGTTTACCCCTCAGTTTTGCAGTAGTCCCCATTTAAAAATTTACTTTTTTATTTTAGTTGACCCTTTCAAATAATATCGATTTCTTTGGAAAGTAAGGTCGTACAGATGTGAAAAAAATGTTTTTTGGAAGATGATACTACCAGCTTTTATCGAAGTGGAACAATATAAAAACATTTAACTTAGAAATGTCATAAGAAAATTCTTTAAAAAAATTTTTGTGAAAAAATGTACTGATCTCCTTAGTAAATACGCAATAGTACAAGAACTAGCATATTTATGTATGATTATTCTTGAAAACTATCAAAAAACGAATATGTTGGATTCAGATAGTCACAGACCAAAAAATTTTTGGTGATATGGATTTGTTTCCCAAGTTCGGATGAAATTGACTGAATAGATCTGAAAATAAAAGAATAAAAAATACCGAGAAAAGTGGCATACAGTTACTCGCAAGGGCAAGAAATCAATTAAGATGATTTGCCCATTTCCGAGTATCCCACTGTCACAATATAAAAGTCGAATTAAAGCGCGAATTTTCCGTCTGCAATAAAAGCAGCAATAAACGGAGGAAAATTCGATACGTTACCGAATCATCGGACGGAAATAAAGTGTTTGAAGTCGATAAAATTCAGGATTTGCCTGATGAATAAGATTATATCGGCTACATGGGCGGTTTATTGAGGTTTGAAGTGTCGTCGTATATCTAATAAATAGACTAGAAATTCGAGTATATTCAGGCAGTTCCCGAATTCGCGGGAATATTGGTGTACTATCGGAAAGGCTCGTGTTAAATTCTCATTTGAAATTCGCGCGTTACTCGCTTGGATAGAATTATTGATGAAAAGCTCCGATCTATTAACTGTATCCTGGATTCATAGAAGTCTTCCAAATTGAAGCATTCATGTATACCACCGACAACTGCATGCCTTAAACTATGCGGATTTACCATGCAAGACTGTTCCATATTTTTGATTGGTTTCCTATTTTTATTTTTGCAGCTGTTTCAGAGAACAGTTATTATTTTTTTCTACAAGCGTGCACTTTCATTCTCTTTCCCGCACGTATTTCAATTCGTAAAGAGTCACATTGCCAAACAGTGTGGGAAAAACCCCTGCTATTCCATTACCGCACGCAAATGCGTGTGGTAATGGATTAGCAAGGGTTTTTCTCGCACGCTTTTTCTAAAGAATAAACTGAATAATGATATATCTCTATGCCACCGACGACGTTACTATGGAAACGATGAGAGTACAATGGTAACGACTTGTCAGAGACTTTTGTCATTCATGTGTATTTAGAATGATCAATTCACATTTGATCTGTGTATTGAAATCGATCTCGTATAAGCGCTTGTAGAAAAAATATTGTTCCTAACTCGTGCGGAAGTGTTTTTCCCGCACTCAACTGCTTACCCAAACTCCGCTTCGCGTCGTTTGGGCAACAGCAGTTTCGTGCGGGAAAATATCACTTTCCGCACTTGTTAGGAAAATAACTATTTTATTTTTTCTAATTCTATTCTAAATTCATGGTCCGAAGGAAACCTTTCATATGAAAAAAATAACTTTCATCAATATTTCTTCCTCTTTGTGTCCTCGTTCTACTTACACGAGTGCTATGTTGTTTTGTCTAAATATCTGTTATTTTTTAATTTTTAGTCAAAAATGGTCTCAAATGGTAAGGTTCGATTCACTGATGATAAATCCGTGGTCAAATTCAATTCTGTCTTTGATACGATCTGTGAACGCGATAACTCTCGAAAGGATTATCCTACAGACTTGAAATTTTCAAGGTAGGTTAAGTGCTACGGTTGAGTTGGTTATAGACACAGGCCCGTGTTGAAAAAATTATGGGTCATTTGAACCACCAGGTGACCTATCTAGAACGATAAAAGAGCATAAAATAATAAGATTCAGCACTATGCCGTCACTTGTAAGCTGTCCAACTGAGTACAGGTGAGAATTCGAAAGTACAGGTAGAGTGGATACATTTTGGTCGCATATTTTTGTACGGCATTCTTACCATCGATAGATCCGTGAAAAATAATAAGAAAACCATAGCGCCGTAAAAAAATGTGGAGCCACAAAGTCGAAATTTTTTTTAATTTTCCGACAATTACCAGGGTAAATTTGGTCATTTGATTTTGTACGGCATCTGTGTCATACTATTTCAATACCGCTTCTAATCCATTATTTCGCAACGCCGTACAAAAATCATGCGACAAGGGGAAAAAATCTAGGGTTGCAATCGCCTCTCTTTCCATAGTCCAGGGGGTGATTTGACACAACATGAAATAAATTTATTTTGAAAGTATTTTATGCAAAGATAATATATTTTTATATGCCGTACATTTTCGTTGGTTCAAAGGGGAAAAAAGAAAAAATCCATTCATTTGTACTAATTTTCATAGTCTTTTCGTGATTCTAGGTTTCTAGTTAGAAACTATATTGAATATGGGTTTGTATTCTATCCATTTATACCAAAATATAGACACTGATAATTCCAAAATACAACATATTTCTGAGAAGTACTCATGACACTGAAGTTAGCAGACCCCCTTGTCGCATGATTTTGTACTGCAAACTTCAGTGTCATGCTGTCATGAGTACTTTTCAAAAATATGTTGTATTTTGGAATTATCAGTGACAATATGTCTATATTTTGGTATAAATGGATAGAATACAAACCCATATTCAATATAGTTTCTAACTAGAAACCTAGAATCACGAAAAGACTATGAAAATTAGTACAAATGAATGGATTTTTTCTTTTTTTCCCCTTTGAACCAACGAAAATGTACGGCATATAAAAATATATTATCTTTGCATAAAATACTTTCAAAATAAATTTATTTCATGTTGTGTCAAATCACCCCCTGGACTATGGAAAGAGAGGCGATTGCAACCCTAGATTTTTTCCCCTTGTCGCATGATTTTTGTACGGCGTTGCGGAATAATGGATTAGAAGCGGTATTGAAATAGTATGACACAGATGCCGTACAAAATCAAATGACCAAATTTACCCTGGTAATTGTCGGAAAATTTAAAAAAATTTCGACTTTGTGGCTCCACATTTTTTTACGGCGCTATGGGTTTTCTTATTATTTTTCACGGATCTATCGATGGTAAGAATGCCGTACAAAAATATGCGACCAAAATGTATCCACTCTACCTGTACTTTCGAATTCTCACCTGTACTCAGTTGGACAGCTTACAAGTGACGGCATAGTGCTGAATCTTATTATTTTATGCTCTTTTATCGTTCTAGATAGGTCACCTGGTGGTTCAAATGACCCATAATTTTTTCAACACGGGCCTGTAGTCTATTAACGATTAATTTCGTTCATGGTGTTACATAAAATTTCTGTTCCTAATCAGACGAAACAATACCAATCGAAATGAAATTTTGCGGCACATGCATAATACTCATAAAAAGCCTCACACGAAATTTTGTAGCAATTGTATTAATCGAACCGTATAAAATTCAATCGAAATTCTTATACTTATACTTATACATAGAAAAAGTATCGGATTCGAGTGAAATTTATTTTGTAGGTGAAGATTCTTATAACAAATGTTCATACAAGAACAGGATTTTTGAATAATTCAATTTGTTTCAATTGGAAAAGGTATAATTTTGCAGTGAAATATTCGATACCAATTCAAACCATTACGCAAAAATTTGTGGGAGTTGCGTTAATACAACCATAGAAAAGTATATTATAATATTGAAAAAATTTTCGATTGAAATGAAATCGAGTTTAAGGATGTGAATTGGCGAAGTGGAATTGACATCAAATAAACTGTTTTTACCCTTATATACTCCGAAGATGGTGTTAAAAGTGATTATTAGCATTTGCCATGGGTTGAGAAATTTGTGATTCCGGTCTTATGTCCCACCATAAACAAAACACTTTAAAGCGGCCTACAGACGATCAACTTAGTTGAAGACTATGTTGTCAACCAAGTTGAAAACATCATTTCAGCGGTGGTTTCCGTCGAGTGAACTAGTCGGCTGATTCGGAGAAATTATCGAAATGTGGAGAAAGATCTTTCATTATATGTTATAATAAACGATATATGCGACGATGAGGTGCAGCACACTCCTTAAAATAAAATGATTTGGACGAAGGATTGGTACCACAATCGGTCTCATTTTTCCCAATCCGGTTTAATGATAGAACTTTTCGAATTTTGAGCCAAAATTGGTCTCAAACGATAGGGTTCTTCTCCTTGATGACGAATCCGTGGTCAAATTCAATTCGGTTCGTGGGGCCGTCCGGCCGTTAGCACGATAACTTTCGGAGGGATTGTCCTAGAGACTTGAGATTTTCAGGGTGAGTTCGGTTCCCAAATGCCACAATTAAGTTCGTTAATCAGCCAAATCGTACAAGGTATTCCATAAAATATGACCATTCCAAATTTTTGTTCCTTAATATCTCAGACAAAGCGAAACCAATCGGAATAGAATTTCTCGGCCACATGCAAAATGCTCATAGTAAGCCTCATGCGAAATTTTGTGGCCATAGTGTAAACAGATTCATAGAAAATTCGATTGCAATATTGAAAAGAAGAATCTTTATATTTCCCCAACAAGATATCCAATTCGAGTGAAATTCATTTTGTGAATGAAGATTAATATTCTGTTCATGCAAAATGTCAAGGGAATCGCATCATCTGAAGCATATAATTCAATGTTCTTTTAATTATTGATTTTTATATATTTAATTTTTTCAGTAAATCCCATAATATAAGTCTAATCATGCTGAGATTTTGCATTAATTTACTTAGCATGAATCTCAAGTACCATACAAAATTTTGAGGTAGTAGCATTATTGCTCTAGCAATGAATGTTCGCTCAAAGCATCGGCTCAGGGTTTTCTTCGTATATTTCGGATTTTACTTTCCATAATTTGGGTAGATCTTTCAAACAATCAAAGAAATACACCCAAACTTGAATGTTTGGAATATTGCTCATATTTTCTAGTTAAATTACTACCTTTCCTCGAATATTTACGACGAATATTGAATACGCTATACGATGTTCACTCTACAAGGTTGAATTCCAACTAGTGTTGTCAACCTAGTTGATGACTACCACACAGACGCTCCAACTTAGTCGTCAACATCGGGCTCCGCCCACCAAATATCAAACCGATTTGATCTCGCATCAACTTAGTCTTCAACCTGGAATATCAACCACCAACCAGCCTACAGACGTTCAACTTGGTCGTCAACATGCCATGTTTACAACTTAGGCCGCACCTACATTAGGTCCGCATTTCTCCCAATCCGATCCGATTCCGATCCGAAGTTATCCGTCCATCGGTATCCGATGACGTCAGACGTGAATGCCTACACTGGTCCCGACGTGATCCGTTTAACTGTATACTGTCTACCGTTCTACTGCAGTTTTTAGTAGAAGCTATTGCAGTAAACACGTGATAACAAAATGAATGAAAACTGAAATCTGTTGAAGTTGCGTTCCAATTGATTCCCACAACTCAAATTTTATGTCACGATTGTGGTAAGCTTTCACCCTCTGGTCCCATAGACGAGGTTCATCTCTCACAAGCTGTATTAACAACTCCTTATCAATTTTTCCCGTCATTTTTTAAAAATTTGATTGATATTTAACTTAATTAACAGCAAGATTTAACTTTAGTACTTTACTAACCACGCGTCGGATTAGAAACGTCGGACTGGAAACAAACATGATTGATCGGCCGTCAAATTGGATAGTGTCGTGAGTCGTCGGAATTCGAGAATTCGGAAGCTTCGTTTCCATTGTAGGCACTAACATTAAGATAATAGTGTTTGTTTTTCTTCCGACGTTGTCCGATGGCCGGACAACGTCGGATCGGATCGGATCGGGAGAAATGCGGACCTAATGTAGGTGCAGCCTTAGGCCGCTTAAAACCTTTCTGGATAGAAAGATATAAGTGTAGGTTTTGCCGTCTCATTTGAGCTCGGCATAACGTCATAGTTGAAATTGTTCAGAATTTAACATATATCGTCATCAAATGTGCTCTTTATAAATTATGGTGTAAGCACGTTAAAATTAGTAGATCACTCTCCGTTCTAGAATGGAAAAGTCCGCAGTCGTTGCTTTCAGATGTGGTCTCCCTGAGCAGCTCCATATTTAACGACTCAATTGCCGTTGGATGTACATTCCTGCTTTATGTTCATTGCCCAAAACAGCAGTATTAAGACTTTAAATGCCGCTGCAACGAGCGCCATTTATTACCCAGGAGATCATTCTTACCGACCACATATAACACCAACATCCCAAAAAGGCGGATCTTTAGCGGCCCAGGCCAATGCGCCTTCCATTATGCTTTTAGTGATCTTTTATATTTCCATTCAGATGCTGAAACGTGTTTTACTCTAGGATTATAGTGTTTCACAGGATTTTCCTCGTCTATAAACTAGATTACCTGGAAATATGTGTCAGAAACCAAGCAGTTGGCTGATGAATGGCAAATATAGTGTCAAGTTGTCTCATGCATAGAAGTTATATGAATTCGTTAAATTTTCTAACATGGCTTACACGGAAAAATCATTAACATGTATACATTTTCAGAAAGCTAGTTAAAAACATTCAAGAAAAGCCTGAGCAGGTGCTTTTGATCGCTCTATTGGTGGGGCAATGAAACTATTACCTTTAAATTTTGTATACATAGGACTGGAGATTTATGCTAAGTATATGAATGCAAAAACTCCTCACGATCGGAATTATGTTCTGAAAAATAATAAAAAAATAAAATATGTAAAAAAACAATAACGAAAAATTTAAGCTCGATTGAATTGACGAATTCAAATTCAAAAATATGGATAATTCATTACAAAAATAAATTTCCATGGTTCTCATAATGCCGATCCTTTCGAAGTTTTGTATGAACATTCGGTATTAGAATCTTACCATCAAAATAAATTTCACTCAAATCGGGTAGTTTGTTAAGGAAAAATATTTTCCTTTCGAAATTCCGATTGAATTTACTATCGTTCTCTCAACACAATGGTCACAAAATATGTAATGATCAACCGTTATATGAAAAGTTGAAAATCTAAAACTATTGTTTTTCTAGATTCTGCAAGTTCAAGACTGAACAACATTTACTATGCTTGGAAAGTTATAGTTGCTAAGTTATTATATTTTTTGTTTCCCTTGTTAAATGAAATTAATATTTTTTATATGGTCCTCAGATTTATGCATTCGAAAGACCACTAGTTTTCAAATACGCGCCATAGCAAACAAAATTATAGGATATCAAATTGTACCATAACATGATTTGAGCCATTATATTAACACTCTATAATCGTTCATTTTTCCATTTCATATCAATTCTACACAATGTGAATTATAGAAAAACCCAAACATGACGAATAGAAAAATTCATCAACGAATGATATAACAAAAAAATCCGGCAGATAGATCAAACAATCCGATATGAATTTAAACCGAAATGCAGAGTGTAATCGGGATTGATAAATATCAGTCATCAAGCGTGAAACAATAGAAGGGGAAATTCCATGCATCAAAATATTAAAATCGATGGTTACGTGTATCACTCAAGTGGAAACGGTCGAAATGGCATCACTGCAAATGAAATTGCGTTATCGTAGCACGCATTGAAATTACTGGTGAATATCTAGTTATTATTCACGAGTTTTCATGATCTCATCATTAATAACGAAATCGAATATATATTTTCCGACAGGTCGAATATCATATCGAATTTACCGTGCCTATGCATTTACTAAAAGCAATTGAATTTTGTCATTTGATTTCATCAGCCTATTTATAGTGTTAATTTGAGATGATAATGGAAAAATTCTTTTACAATTTGGATAAGGAGATATTACTTTTCGTGTCCTGAAACACATAAAGACTATGATTACTTGAATTATTCGAAATTTCCATTGATTTTGAAGTTATTTTGTTATTGTTTCCTATCATTTATTTCTCATCCTTCAAGTGCAAACGAAGAGAAAAATATACCTTCGATTCTTCGTGAATATGAAAATATTATTCCATACATAAAGTTATCTACTAAAATAATCTTTTCTTAAACAACTAAGTACCTATAAGTTCAAATATATAAATTGACAGGTTCTTAAGCGATTTTTTAAAATATCTCATCATCAAAAACTAAATGGCCAGGAAATTCACAATATGTACGGAAGTTTGATAAACAGAACCAATATCCACATTTTCATCAATTTGCAATCCTGGAGTGATGAATTTTTGGCTTAATTTACGTTAGAAATCACTGGAATGAATGTGCAATTGCCATGGGCAACCGGACACAAAGCATTCAGAAGCAATACGAGTAATGTTACAACTCTAGATAGTCAAGCTGCTATTTAAGTACTGAGCTTTTACGTCATCGGCTCAAAAATGATCTGGTAGTGCCGGAACAAAATTAATGAGGTAGGCAAAAAAATAAGGTCTTTTTAATCTGGGTTCCCGGCCATTCGGGAATCAAAGGAAAACGAAGAGGCCAATACACTTGCCAAAGAGGGCGCACGAACCTCACTCATTGGCCCAGAATCCTTCTGTGGTATAGGTAAATGTACCTATAAAAAGGAGTGTCTGGAGAAGGAGAAAGCCGAGAGGGAAAAACTCTGGCGGAATCTCTGGATCATTCCACTAAGATACTTCAGAACTTCGAAACAGTAAGATCCCAAAGTTATCTGGGTCTTAGTAAGAAACAAATACACCTCCTCACTGGCTTTCTTATAGGACACTGTAGCCTCAGGAGGCACCTGTTGAGGATGGAATTGTCGGACACTGACGAGTGAAGGTTTTGTGGAGAGGAGGAGGAAACCCCCATTCACCTGGCATTGCGAGCCTAAGGAGAAAATGCCTTGGGCGAGAAACTTGTAAGAGTGAGGAACTAGCATTGTTGAAGCCTTTACAGATATTGGATTTTATCAGATCTCTGGAACTGAAAGGCGAGCTGCGAGGGTATGGTCCGAACAGCTCTGTAAGGAGGCACAATAGACCTTGAGGTCGCAGTGACCTGTAACCCTTTTCAAAACTTAACTAACTGAACTACAACTCTATTGAAACATAGAAATTCATGTCAAATGTATCTCTTAAGCAGAAGAAAAATGTATTTCAATCAAGAATTTATACGCAATCCATAATGCGGTCGACGGAAAAATCTTGTAATTAATATTTATTAATTATTTGAGTATCATATCAGAAATACCGCAATGATTTTAAGAATGCAATGACACAAAGTTTGAGATCTCTTGGACCGATTTTGGACAATCATTACTCGGGAAAGTGGTTATACGTATTGATCAAGTCGAACATGAATATTTATCTAAAAACTTGTACAATTACCACTGCAAATGCTCATAATTATTCAACAGTAAAAACACAAGAGCTTTTTTTTATCGGATAAATTTCTCTTTGCAACGAAACAGTTTTGCTAATCACTAATTTTACGAGAAAAACTGACATGATAATCTGATGTCAGTTTTTCGAGCAAATTTAGTGATTGGCAAAACTTTGAGTTGAAGAGAAATTTATCTGATAAAAGAAAAGCTCGAGTGTTTTTTGGCAAGATAAATTAACGAAAGAATATAATAATAATTTCTCAGTCGAAACTTCACCAAAACGATTCATCTTTTGGGTTTTTATATCAACAAAGTTAAATAATTACCACACCGATTCAAAATGAAAGCACTCTATGTTCAAAATTCAAAAATCTGAAAGACTAATTGACATATTGAGGAAGAGAAGCTTTTATCCGATAAAAAAGGATGCACCTTTTTTATCGATGACAATAACATTTCCAGGTCTAGGATATTTAATATAGAAGTTAATTTATCAAGGAGAAACCTCGTTTAAATCGAACAATAATTGCCTAAAAAGAAAATCAAAACTGAGTCGTCGGATAGAAAGCTCTTCTCTCTACCCTGATTTAAATTCATTTCCATATTGGCAGACCTGTATGCAGAAGCAGACGTGGATTCGGGAAACTTCAACAACGGTGGGAATTCATTTTTCGGCATTATTAAAGAGCTTTCGGATGTAATGGTCCCACTGGAAATAAGGAACACTCTGAAAGCACTTGTAACTCAATTTTCACATTATTTAGCGATGGAAATACGGGACCACGTGGACATGTCAATATTTCGTGCGGCTTCTATTCTGAGCGGAAGTGTTTGTTCCTTTTTAATCTTGAAAACTTGATTATGATGGTGTTTTGTAAAATCGATGGTACGTCGTTCGTGTCTCGAACGATTTTATCTGAAACTTTCTTCAGATAGAAGTGAAGCAGATAAAGAATGGGTTAGAGAAACTTGCTGATTCAGAAATTCAATCAACCAAAAATTATGCAAATATAAATTTAACTGTTCTTTCCGTCGATCTGAAAATAAAAGATGATTTCAATTTCTATGACATTGATTTTTAATGACCCATTTTAATGCTCAAGTTATGCTATTTTGATGTGCAATCCTCATGGCAATCGTACACAAAGTATTCAGAAGCACTACGAGAAATGTCAAAACTCTACAAGAACATAGAAACATAGAAATTCCATTTTGTCAAATGTATGTCTTGTCCAAAACGAGAATGTATTTCAATCAAGAATTTATACCCAATTCATGTTGAGATCGTCGGAAAAATCTTGTAATCAACTCGGTTATTAATCAAGCGACTAATGGTCTCGAACTATTAACGCGTTCGCTCCGCTCACGCATTAAAATATCTTGACCATTAGTCGTTGTCTTTAACAACCTAGTTGATTGAATAACTATTTCCGTTGACCTCAAAATAAAACGTGACTTTGATGTGTACGAAATTAAGCATTAAGGACGCATTTTAATGTTCTATTTATGTTATTTTTATAAACAATTGTCATATGCAACCCAACATAATGCATCCAGAAGCAATTCGAGTAATTTCATTACTCTACTGAATTTTAAAATTTATATTTTGACAAATGTATGTCTCGTGCAAAGTAAGAATAAATTTCAATCGAGAATGTTTTCTCAATGCATAATGAGTATTTCAATCAAGAATGTATTCCCAATTCATAATGAATTCGATGGAAAAATCATGTAATCAACTCGTTTATCAATCTAGCGACTAATGGTCTTGAACTATGAACGCGCACTTTTCGCTCACGCGTTAAATATCTTGACCATTTATCGTTATTAATAAACTAGTTGATAAATGAAGGCGATTTCGATGATCGCGATATTTCAACGTATGAGCGGAGCGAATAATAGTTCGAAACCTTCAACTGCTAGATTCATAAACGAGTTGATTACAAGATTTTTTCGTCGAACGTATTATTAATTGAGTATAAATTGTTGCTTGAAATACATTCTTATTTTGCACAAGTCATACATTCGACGTTTTATAAATGTTTATGTTTCAGTAGAGTTGTAATAATACTCGTAATGCTTCTGAATACTTTATGTTCGGTGGGCCATAACAATTGCACATTGAAATAGTGAAAATTGACCAATTAAATGCGCCATTATTGATCAATTTCGTAAACATTCAACCCACATTTCATTGTTCGGGTGGCGAAATTGATATTCATTGATTAACTCTCGTATACTCATTTGAATTTTTTTTTCAGTCACTAAATTCATCCGAATTGGAATCGCTGATAAGAATGACAATCCTCCTTATTTTGATAAGGCTTTATACGAGGCGGAAGTGGACGAAAATGAAGATATTCAACATACTGTACTCACCGTCACCGCCAAAGATCACGATGAATGTAAGTATTCTACCCCTTTTTTGCATGTACTTAGTAGCTTTTTTCAATATGAAATATTTCATGTCACACATTATACAGGGTGTCCGGGGAATAACTGTACATACTCCTACCAGAGATAGAGTTGCACTAGCTGACTACTGATTGACTATAAAAAATTAATTTCTGGATTTCCCTAGAAAACTACAGGGTGTTTTTCCAACTTCATGGAAATACTTAAACCATCATAAAATCCAAACTTATTGACGGATATTATTGAAACTCGGGAGGTTATTGGCACATGCCTAGGTCGAGTCAGAGAGATATCAATTATTTCATTATTCAAGGGCCGGACTCATTAATCCTCATTTAAAGTGTTCAGGGTAAAAAAAACACTTTGTATTTCGAATTACTAATAATTGATTCGCTTTTTAGAAAGAAGCTAAATTATGCTTCAATTTGTGGTATCGCTTAAAGTTGTCACATCAACAATTATTTTTTTATAAATTATTGAATTTGGAAAAGTTCGAAAAATTGAATTTATTTACCTGAACCGGACTTAGTCACCTTGTGGAGGTCGAAAATAAATAATAAATTTTCTTCAAAAAGTCACTGAAGGTGAGGAAGACTATAATAATTTGTTGATATACTGGGTGGCCACCCTAGACGCGGATCTCATTGTGATGAAGTTAATGAAGGTATATTGCTAAAAAAACTATTGGCGACATGTATAGGGTATACATAAGCATATTTCAAAATTATTGGTATGTATACCGGGTGTTCGACAACGAAAATATAGACCAAAGTGACACTTCTTCCAATGAACACCCGGTGTACATACGAATAATTTTTAAATATGCTTATGTATACCCTATACATGTCTCCAATAGTTTTTTTCGCAATATACCTTCATTCACTTCATCGCAATGAGATCCGCGTCTAGGGTGGCCACCCAGTATATCAACAAATTATTATAGTCTTCCTCACCTTCAGTGACTCTTTAAAGAAAATTTATTATTTATTTTCGACCTCCACAAGGTGACTAAGTCCTGTTCAGGTAAATGAATTCAATTTTTCGAACTTTTTCCAAATTCAAAAATTCATAAAAAAATAATTGTTGATGTGACAACTTTAAGCGATACCACAAATTGAAGCATAATTTAGCTTCTTTTTCTTAAAAGCGAATCAATCATTCGTAATTCGAAATACAAAGTGTTTTTTCTACCCTGAACACTTTAAATGAGGATTAATGAGTCCGGCCCTGGAATAATGAAATAATTGATATCTTTCTGAGTCGACCTAGGCATGTGCCAATAACCTCCCAAGTTTCAATAATATCCGTCAATAAGTTTGGATTTTATGATGGTCTAAGTATTTCCATGTTGTTGGAAAAACACCCTGTAGTTTTCTGGGGAAATGCAGAAATTAATTTTTTATAGTCAATCAGTAGTCAGCTAGTGCAACTCTATCTCTGGTAAGCGTATGTACAGTTATTCCCCGGACACCCTGTATAAAGAAGAAAACCTTTTTATTCCAATCGACTCGAATTTGAAACTTAGCTGCGAGTAAATGTAAAATGAATATTGAAGTAAATAAATAAAATAAAATAAAATTATTTTCATGGAAACCGCCAAGAAAGGGGAAACATAATTTCACCTTTTTTTGTACACCGAATTCATTGCGAATCTTTTTTCATTCATGAAACACCGCCATTAGTTTCCAAATTGAAAAATGGCACAATTCCAAATTCTTTTCCTGCTTCATAGCGTGTGTAGAATCGTGAACAAATAACATCCAAAGGTCAGAGAGCTTTCTTGAATATTAAAGTCCTTACTCTCACAAGTTTGTACTGGTTTGACGCATTCCGATACAGAAATACTATCTTCCATTTGTTGCTCTCAGTGAAATGCATAATATTAGTGTGAGAATTTTTATCGAGGGGTATACCAGCATGAAAAATCTGAATTTCAATGTTAATGTTCGCTGATACTCCTTACAGTCAACTCCTATATCAATAAACACAACTGGGCAAGCTTGACATTTTTAATGCCGTGAAATTGCAACTTTATGCTACTACGTTAGTAATAAATTGGATAATATTAGAAAATTTTGACACCACAATCTAGATGTGTGAAATTTATTGAGAATTATTACAGTATTCTCCGGGTATCACCCCATTAATTCAGCAATGTTTGTTTCAACTTTGACTCAGTTCATAAAGCAAATGACTTCCTCTTCAATTTTATGTTTTCCACGTAGTTTTTAATGTTGTTATGAATTATAGTTATATACTTCCTCTCTTTCTTCGTGTTAGTTACAATCTGAACTTTTATTACTTTTGTACGAGGAAAACAAAGTCGAATGTTCAATATTGCAAAAGAATTAAATATGTGGAAAATTTTTTTTCAATAAATTAATAAGATTATACTGAAATCAGAAAAAGATTATTTGCACTTCGTATCGACATGACGAAAAAAAATCCAGAAATACTTTGAAAGTTTGTACAAACGCTCTCAGAATTTTCCAATTAAATTTTTTTATCCGAAAGCTTAGGGCGATGATAATGGAAGTGAAAACAAAAGAGTTGCTCAATCCAAGGAAAGAACGCTTTATATTTCTGAGGTAACGAAAACTTTGAGCATAAATTATTTATTAGCCTAGGATGAGAATAAGAACTCTGGAAAACATTTATCTTTCGATATTTTCAGACCGCAATCTTGTTGCATAATTCTACAGAAAGACTCTGAGGAAAACAATCAAAGTTTTGTGCGTATTTCAAAACCGCGAGACTCGGAATTGGATCTCGGTTTGTTCGCTTGGAAGAACAGAGCCGAATGACAAAATCAATTTGGAGACTAATCGTTGCAGTGAGTTTGTGAACATCTAGTCAGGAGTTTGTGGAAATAAATCAGTTTTCTGCATTTCAACAGACCGTTCAGTGCAATTGCGTTCAAACTAAAGGTTTCTTTGATAAGTTTCGTGAATAAGTTTCTTTGAAACCGACTAAACTTGGTACTTTTTATGCGGTCCTTTGAAGCGGTTAAACTGAAGGTTACTTATTTGATTTAATATTTTTGTCGTGAATGCCCTAGACAGAATTAAACCGATCGAAATGTAATTTATTTTGAAGGTAAGAATTTTTATGCCAAATGTTCATGCAATATTTCAGGAGCATCGCATAATCAGAAACACAGAATCTTCAAAATGTGTCGATTCAAAAGAGTCGAAATCATGCAGTAATATGTGCAATAGTAATTCAAAGCAGTGGGCAAAAATTTTTGGTAATTACATTATTACAAGTCTATCGTAAGATCGAAAAAAATATTTCCCATGGAAGAATTTTCGATTGAATTGAACTCGAGTTTCAGCAAATTTTTAGTTATCGGTTTTAACATATTTCTTGAATAATTTCAAGAATGTGAGTCCGATCGTGCTGAGATTTCACACTCATTCATAATATATTCAATATGAATCTCAAGTCCTATACAAAATGTTGAGCCTTATTGCTCCACCAATGAACGAGCGCTTAGAAGCACCTGCTCAGGGCTTTTTTCAAATTTTTTTCACAATTTATTCAGGTTCCTCACACGTGAATCAAGTTTCAGAAGGTTTCAAAAAGCAACGACGATTCTCGTTCTATTTTCTATTCGATGATGCATAAAAATGTTCGTAGAAAGAAATCTCACAGGGGTATTGCTTCCGACAATGGAGAACATCATTATTCTTGTGCAGGAAGCCAGTCAAAAAATTGATTCGAAGCACGGGCGTAGCAAGATTGGTTTGAAAATCGTTTGAAAGAGCACTACTTTTCGCTGCAGATATTTTTTTCTATTTCCCATCTGTTAAATTAACATCAGGATGTTATTTTCCCTGATCGGATGTGAAAATATCTGTGAAATTTTTTATAGTTAGTTTATTCATTTGAATAAATGTTTGCTGTCTGATTTTGTACTCTTAATTCAACATGATTTTCTTATTCTTGTTCATGAAAACACATATTGCGATATTCATAGATGAAATTTCAATCCTTTAAAGAATTCTTGAAAATTATTCATGAAAGTGACTCAGAGATACAACAAAACTGACAAGTAAGTTGAGGTGAGGCCAGCTTTATGTTTTCCAGGTGAAAAACTTTCACGCCTGATATATTATTACATAAATATCGAAGAATAAGATATCTATTCTTTCTAATGGATTTTTCATATTCAAAAGAAGTGTGAGACTACAATGAAAACATTGAAAAAAGTAACGCAATGATTGATCGCATGTTTGCGACAAAGGATCATTATGTTGAACAGCAGTTTTTGTTGGATCTTTGAGGCTCTTGATGGATTGTTCCTTATTAATAAACACTCACGCTACCTCGGAAGCTCCCACTTCGGTAATTTCCGATCGATAACAGGGAATCGAGCCTAATAGAATTGGAAATATTTGCCTCCTTCGGAAGAAATCCTTTACCCAAGAATGATGAATCATATATATATTAACATTTTCTGGTCTTTTATGTACCTAGTTGTTATTGACTTTTGCGATTCCTTTCCGTCGTTTGAAACTCACGCAAAACTCCCCAATTTGTACAGTCTTGACGACTTTCAATTTAGAGTTCGCTGACACTGATCCATTAAATGCTTCCCTGCCTCAAATCAAAAAACTTCTCAGAAAAAAGTTGTCACAGATTGTCCTTCAATGAAATTTTACTTGTTTTCTGTTTTTGTGATTTAAAAAATGTATCTTCAGTACATTAGCACTAGGTTTAATATAAATTGTAAAGTTAACTATGTTTGTCAAATTTATGATTTTTATTAGTTCTAAGTATAATTTGTGAATACTGTTTATGGGTTGAAAAACCTGTTTGTATTCCTACCTTCTATAAATAAATAAATTATTTTCAATGCAATAATTGATTTTCGCATCATGGGTTATTGTAACAATATTTTCTTTGTTGAGGGTCAACCCGTATCGGAAAAATCGCAGAAATATGATTGGAAAGAAGCAACAATATGGCGAAGATCGATTATTTGGCGATTCATGAAAAATAAGAATATGTCGAAATTTTTCTTTAAACTCTTGTGAACTTTAAAGACATAAATATTCATTAAACTTCTTGCGAAATGGGCAAATCAGAAGGAATAAGTCTCTTCATTGAAACGAGAAAGAAATAACGTGGATCATAACAACTTGAAAGTCATATTTATTCATTTGAAACTAATAACATGAAAGGAGATCTGACAGAATACATAAAGATAGAGCAAATGAAAAAAAAGTATATATGTAGTAGGACTAAAGCGAGACGAAAATAATGTGGCTTACTTTATTGTCCTGGGATATACATATGATTTATACTCTCGAGACTGATATTAACTCCTGTAACTTGTAGCTCGCTAGATAGGTATGAAAAATTTTCCTTTTTATCTACGAGTAAACAAAGTTGGTTGGAGGCGCGCTTCATTCATTCTGGAATAGTGGCCATTTGTAGAGAAATATGCATATATTCATATCATTCCAAATTAAATAATCCCATAAATCATGATTTATCATTCTTAGGTTCGTTATTTCGGAGCTTTTGAATTGTTTGCGAGGTGGCCTCTAATATCTTTATGTAGAATCACGAGTTGTCCCTTTCGGTCCTCAGGATTTTGCAGAAGGGTTCGTAAAGGTCTACCCTTAACGTGATGGTTGTGACAAGCCTTTCTTATATGAGATGAAAGGGAAGGTATTATATATTCCTCGAAATTCTTTTTGAGTTACTGAATTGAATATGTTGTAGTTGAAAGAGGAGCTTTCTCAAAACATTATATCATTCAGAATAAATTGAGAAACCACAAGTATACTTCGCGATAAGAAAAAATTCAAGAAAAGCCGAGCATATGCTCTAAGCGCTCCTTCATTGGTGGAACAATAAGGCTATTAGCTCTTCATTTTGTATAGGACTTGAAATTCAAGTATATGAATGCAAAATCTCAGCATGATCGGAATTATATTCTGCAAATGATTCAAAAAATGAATTATGTAAAAAATCGATAACTATAGTCCGTTCACGAAAGGTTGAGCACATAGTAGGCGTTTCTCTATTTATCTGAAGTTGGCAGTATTTGCTGTCATAACGTAAAATAAAGTCAACGTTGCCGAATGTACCCGGCCTCGTTCGACGAGCTTGCGAGTTATCAGACAACTCTATGCAATATTGACAACATTGCGTATCAATCTGACAAGAACATAACCTAAATTTTAATATACACAGTGGAATATGCCAAATTTCCATGGCCAACCGACGGCTCAACCTTTCGTGAACGGACTATAATAATATCGAAATTCTAGGGTTCTGATTACACAATCCTCTCGAAAATTTTTATGGTTCATTCTGCCAATTTACATCATTGAAGTCGATTTCATTTCAATCGAATTTTCGTTCATGGCAAGATTATAAATTTTTCGTGATATCATGATTCACTTTTCTGAGGTTGTACGAACTTTTGCGTACTGCTTTGAATTGGTTTTGAACATTTTACTGCAAATTTCAGTTCCATCGCATTCACAAATAATAAATTATTTGAAAAAATAGATAATTTAGAAAGAAATTTAATTATATGCTTCTGATTATGCAATCCTCTTGAAAATATGCAAGAACGTTCAGTATAATAATCTTCCCCCTCAAAATAATTTTCACTTGAATCGGATATTTCGTTGTGTATATATAGGGGGTCTTTAAAAAATTCCGATTGACTTTTTTATAGTTTTGTCATTATAATGGCCACAAAATTTTGTCTGAGGCTTCTTACGCGTATTTTGCGTGTGGCCGCAAATTTTCATTTCGCTCAGTTTTGTTCTGTCTGAGATATAGAGAAACAAAAATTTTGAATCGAAATATTTGTGGAACACCTTCGATTTGCTCATAACGAAATTAACCGCGTCATCTGATATCCAAACCTACCCTGAAAATTATTTTTAGACTATTTTCAGCTTCAAATTAGAAAATTACAAACATTTGGGCAAAACGATAGAGCACTCGTTCAAGTAGAACAAGGGCTCGAAAAGGTTCTCGAAGTAAAAATCAAAGTACATTGCAAAGGAACGGAAATGAGCTCGCGAAAGCACCCCCAAAAAAACCCTTTGATATCAACTTGAATAATAACCGTAACTTCATCTCTCTAGATGAATCGAACTGTCGGCTTAACGAACTTCGGAAACAGAACTAGTGAAGCGATGGGGAGTCAGGAAAACAATTCATTATCCTATCATCTAGAAATGACAACAGATAAATATTTGCGACGGAATTATCAGCGATATCCGATCCCTCTTTCTCCGATATCGAACATGATCTGTACGGTGGTGCTTCGTTTCTAGTGCTAATGAATCGACAAACAATCTATCTCGTCGATATCCCTAGATATAGAGCAAGAGCCCGTGAACGCCAGACCTTCGTTATTTTATAAAAGCTGAAAAGTTGTTTACGCATGCTCCCAACACAGGTAAGAACGATGGACCATTATGAAGTTCGGGTTACCCTGGCTTTGGCAGGTAAACGGTATTAAAGGGGTGTAAAATACTGATCTAGTTTCGTCATTTTATAAAGTGTGATTTTTTGATATTACCTTCAGGAAATCATTAAAATTCACGTCATTAATTGCCAGACACTTACTATAGTGGCAACCCCTTGCCAGACACCCTTAATGTTCATTAAATTATATGTAATTCTACTCACGTTATAGTATAAAACCTGATTTTTATATATAATACTTGAGTAATAATTAGATAATGTCTCATTAGACAGACATTTTTGATAGTGCCAACCCTTTGACAGACAAGCTTGTAGTTTAGCTGCAGGTGCGAGCGCGAGAGAGTATACTATATGAGTGAGTGCGAGTAAGACGGCATGATTATAATGACTTATGCAAATACATTTTCTGGTAAAGATTTATATAACTAATCATTTAAGTGAATCTCAAAAACATCTGAAGAAAAGACATTCAATGCTACAACTTAATTAGATTGTTAATAGAATAAATTAAAATTTTTAACAATTTTATTCAGTTGTAGCATCGAATGTCTTTTCTTCAGATGTTTTTGAGATTTACTTAAATGATTTTACACCCCTTTAGTACCGTTTACCTGCCAAAGCCAGGGTAAACCGAACTTCATAATGGTCCATCGTTCTCACCTGTGTTGGGGGCATGCGTAGACAAGTTTTAAGCTTTTATAAAATAACGAAGGTTTGGTGTTCACGGGCTCTTAGACTATCAGAAAAATTAGAGACATTCAATGCTACAAGTAAATTAAATTGTTAATAGAATAAATTAAAATTTTTAACAATTTTATTCAGTTGTGGCTTCGAATGTCTTTTCTTCAGATGTTTTTGAGATTCACTTAAATGATAAGTTATATAAATCTGTACCAAAAAATTTAATTGCATAAGTCATTATAATCATGTCGTCTTACTCGCACTCACTCATTTATACTGTCTCGCGCTCGCACCTGCAGCTAAACTACAAGCTTGTCTGTCAAAGGGTTGGCACTATCAAAAATGTCTGTCTAATGAGAAAACATTATCTAATTATTACCCAAGTATTATATATAAAAATCAGCTTTTATACTATAACGTAAGTAGAATTACATATAATTTAATGAACATTAAGGGTGTCTGGCAAGGGGTTGCCACTATAGTAAGTGTCTGGCAATTGATGACGTGAATTTTAATGATTTTCTGAAGGTAATATCGAAAAATCACACTTTATAAAATTACGAAACTAGATCAGTATTTTACACCCCTTTAGTACCGTTTACCTGCCAAAGCCAGGGTAACCCAAACTTCATAATGGTCCATCGTTCTTACCTGTGTTGGGAGCATGCGTAGACAAGTTTTCAGCTTTTATAAAATAACGAAGGTCTGGGGTTCACGGGCTCTTAGACTAATACTATCACATCGATGTCCCTGTTTGATGCTAATTGGGATATTCGTATCGACGCATATGACACAGAAGCCCGCATTACACGGTTAGTTGACTGATAGAAAAATATCAAAAAAAAAGAATTTCTCACACAAAGGTCCTTTCATAGGTACACCGTGTCAACTGTAGATTTTCCCTTCTCCTCCCCTTTTTTCTCCCGGTTCTTCGTTTCAGAAGTACATGGTGTCTAAAATTTTATGTTTTTTGCTAATATTTCAGAAACCGTTTGAAATCCAGAATTGAGCTTTTGTGCACACATTGTCACTAATGATGGCTACTTTCTAACACTTTAGTCGGTTTTATTAGAAGTGCCAGTGGTTGACATTTTGGACTTGCACAAAGGTTTTATTCACCAACTTTGACACCACTCGACAAATTTGCATCTACACATTGAATTCTAATGCGCCAATGTGTTTCTTATGAAAAAAAAGTGGTTCGTTGCTCTAAAATGAACCGTTTTCGAAAAAATGGTCATTTTATGATCAAAATTGAATTGAAGCAGTACAATTCATACAGGTACCATTGAAATAACTGATTTTTGTTAACTATGGTTTTCCAATAAAAAATTTTCAAATGAATAAGCAGATTGTTTTTGGTCATGAAATACCATTTTTCTCGAAAACGGTTCACTTTAAATCAAAATACCTCTCTATGTTGCAGACATAGGCACATCAGAATTCGCTGTTCAAATGCAAATTTGTTCAGCGGTGTAGAAGTAAGGCCAAATTCTATACCTCCGCCACTGAGCCAAAAAATAGCTATTATTAGTGATAATGTGTGAACAAAAACTCAATTCTCTTATTTACATGGTTCCTGAGACATCAGTAAAAAACTGAAAAAAGTATAAACTCTTGACACCCTGTGGAAGAAAAAAAAATGTTATTTTTCCATGCGAAAACTACATTTGAAAGTTGATACTTTTGTTTGGGAAAATAAACATAGAGCAGTCGTTAAAATTTACAATTGTTCTGGTGATAATGGTTGAAACTCATGAAAACATTGAATATTATCATACAAGCTTACAATAAATGATGGTTATTACTCTTTATAAGATTTTCACTTCATTGCTGAATCAATTAGCTTAAAACTTAATTTAAGTTCGGAAAGAAGGATAAAATCCTTAGCAACAGTGTATCAAGTGCTGCGAGATATTAAATATTGATTCAAATTTATTTCACTCATATATCTCCGAAATAGAATAATTATATTTCAATAAGGTGATATTTTTCATTATAATGTGATTGTCCATCATAAATAAACGATATTCATTTGCCGTTTTCATTTAATTTTGTTGATATAGCGAGAAAGCAAATAACAAATTAGCATGAAATTAATTGGATCAAATACAATTCTGAATTGAAATTCGTACATTTCACACGTTTCGGTAATTCCACGCGGTAATAATGGCTTATTTATTATACATATAGTTTCGATAGAAGTATCTATAATATTTTCATTTATATTCGCGTAGAACCTCATAGCTATTATATCAGTTGTGATTTTAGCCATCCTAAAATTCAAATATGTAATATGTATGTATACATTGATTAATCAGTTGATTCCGGAGTTCGATCTTAATAATAGAAACATTACCGACTTAAGAACGATGTTTCCACAAAAACAACAATTCATATTCCGTATCATGACAATTAACTTCATCTAACCTGAAGATGAATCAATTTCCCGAAACGTGTTAAACCTAATTTTTGAACATAATAACTCTGCACCTCTCATAAGGATCGTGATTGAAAATAATTAGGAAAAACCGGCTTCATCAGTGAAAACTCTGAATGGCCAGCTCGATGAAACGTAGATTACAGAAACTAAATAGGGATAAATCCGAGCTGCTCCAGTGCACCTAATCCTGAACAGCAGAAACCATCTCTTCAATCATCCGAATGCAAATTGATTCCTTCCCAGAAATTCCACCGCTCGCAACGTTTCGTGGATATCCTAATTCGGTTACGATTTTCCGACGTCGGGCGTCGGAAAATTCTCGGCTGGCTTCATCCGCAACTCCTCCGGAAAATGCCGTTCGGCCATCTGGCTCCTTCCCATAAATCAGTCAAATTTTTCGACGGATTCAGCTGCGGTCATCTCGGCGGCTAAGCGATCTGCAGATCTGAGATCGGCCGCAATTCATTAGCTACCAGAACTCCGGGGAAGATTATAGCTGTCCCTGCGGTACGCTATGATTTCCCTTATTTTCCGAGCTACAAATTTACGTCCGAAATGGGTGAGGTCCCAGAACGGAGTCGGTCAGAGCTGTCTTATTGGAAAGAGGATGATTAAGCGTACGTGGAATCGATCGAGATTTGGGTTGATTCGGGTGGAAAAATATATCAGGTCCACTGCCGAAGTTCGGACTGAATAAATGCAAAATATTTCTGTTGTGCTCTAGTTTTATCAATCTATTGAACGAAAATTACATTCTTCATTTCGAAAATCAAGTTGATGGTTGAACAGAAAATTAGGTTTTTAGCATACGATTCAGAAATTCAATTGGACGAAAACTTATGCCGATATCAATTTAATTATTCTTCCGTCATCAAGTACAACATTTGAAGTTTATGTTGAGACAGTTTTGAAGATGACATTTGGCTAACAGTGTCCATTATTGTGAATCACTACGTTAACCGCATAGGGGTTAATCGCTTTAAACCCCAGATAACTTCAAGAAGGAAAAACTGAAACTTTCACCTCGTGATAGTGCACAAGAAATAGTGACAAGTTGTGAAATTCTCTGAGGTTTCAGCACTACAGCACATTTCCCGACTCAGCCCACCTCGTTCTTTTTTATGAGGATATCTTAAATCACATCGTCTTCAGGACTCTGGCCCTCTTGAAGAACAACATTCGTTTGGCGTTCGCCAACATACCCTAAGAAATGCTGAACATATTTGTCCGTTATTTTTGAATGGACGATATTTGCCAGATATCATTTCCGAAACTGTCTAAACATAAACTTTGAGTGTTGTACAACTTGATGATGGAAAATACTTGAATAAATAGAATTTGTTAAAATGAATTTCTAAATCAGCAAGTTCCTCTGACTCACCCAGTAAATACAAAATAGTCTTATATCACACAGTATGAGAAGAAATTAACGATCCAAGGTCTTAATGAAGGTGAAAACATAATGAGATATCAGGAAATCAAATTTGTTTCAAAGGCATCGAGAAAAATAAGTACTCATACACTAAAAAAATATTTTCAATGTAAAAAACTCAAACAGCTTGACATCAACAATACGCATTGAAGGATTTCTTCTGTGACTTTCCGTTCGTCTCCGTTATTTCCTTGTTCCAATTCGGTGATCGCTACAGATCAACTGCTGAACTGGGATAGGTCGAATCGATAACCATAAAAACAAGTCTGATTTTATGGGAGTTGAGCCCCACACAACCCTATTGTCTCGGCCTGCTGATCCCCTGTCAGAGGCTTACGCTTCGTCCTAAGAAGACTGCAAAGTGATTTCGGGTCCCATGTTCTTGCGACCCGACATGGTCGACTCTTGAACCGACCCCAACGAAGACCCAATCGGTCCGCCATAAAGTTCTGGGGTAGAAGAACATCGTTTTTGCGATTGCCTGAATCGCATCAACAGTTTGTGCCCCTAGATTTAAGAGAATATAAATGCAGGTTTGTGTTTTATTGAGGAAAGGAATGTGGACAGATTGAATAACTAAAATCGGTTTCATTCTGCGCTGTTATTATTTCTAATGGAGATGCATTATCAAATCTCTTATATGCAAAAAATTCGATATTGAGTCAATATCCGCAGCTTGACCTTCATCCAATTATAAAGACTTTTACTATTATCTACTATTTAACGTGAATTTGATTCGGTTTGCGTACAAATTCATTTTCTAATAAAGTTTGCCAATAGTCAAATAAATGTTGTTCTTTAAGTGAGCTAGAGTCGTGGGACGATCGTTATAAACCTGCAAATTTTTATGGAAATATTTCAAATCATATGTCTATAACGATTTTAACGATTGTCCCAGGACGCTGGGCCCCGTGAACATCGTTTGTGTGACATACCCTGGTCAGAGTTTGCCGATATTTCCATAAACGATTAACACAATGTATTGACGATATTAGACACCATTTTCCAAATATCATTTTTGAAGTCTAAACATAAACTTTAAATGTTGTTCTTGATTAGAGAAAATAATATAATCGATATTTTGCTGAATCGAATTTCTGGATCAGCATATTATGAATTGAAGTTGTTTAATATTTGTCATATCAATATCAACGGACACAAAAAATTATATCTATTAATATATAAAAGAATTATTCTTGAATTGAATATCAACGATGGTTTTTTCGTATATTCCTGGTAGATCATAAGTTTGTCACACGTTTTTTATCATTATTCCGAAATTGAATTCGATATTTAGGATGAAATACCACTATTTAAATCTATGGGAGATGATTACCCTTCAGTAGGGTCCTGTAGCGGTCTTAGCAGAACAGAAGATTCGAAAATCATTACTTGGAACGCCAGACCTGGTTTAAAACACCCTCCTGGCCCAAGAGCAAGAATTAAGTATTTTGTATATGAATATTGAAGGTATTTATTCGAATAGTTTTGATTTCCAATTTTGTAAAAACGGCGAGGCAGGGTTTTTTCTACTGAGGTTTTTCCCTGTGCTCCGGTATCATACGCCTGAATAGTATGGCATCCCGTTTTACACCAACCTCAGCTAGGGACATTTTTGTTTCATGTATTGTATTCTGTTAGCTCTCAATTCGAAAGAATATATATAAAAATAAGGGATCATTTTTATAGAAGCATAATCCCATATCTTTTCATGAGGTTTGATTATCATAATATCGCAGAAACTTATTCCCTTATTATTATCGAAAACGACTGAATGAGTAATGATAAAATAAACAGAGCAAATAATAGCGCTATCTCCTATATCTCAACTTGCACTATTCTACTCATTCTGCTCCGAAATATCGGAAGCAACTTCAGAAAGTTCAACCGATTCAGCACAATTTTCCGCCGTTATCCTCCCTCATGCACAGCAATTGTATGTTTATAGTGCATTTGTCAGATTCACACGTAGTAGACATAAAGTGCAAATGGAATGGCTTCGACCCCATCGCGATGATTAAAGCTCCTCCTCAGAGTAGTTCTGATGCTCCCTGAAGTAAACAATCAACATTCATGAAGTCGCTGAATGGAATATTCATTGCCTGGCTTTAAATCGGAGATAAGGTACGAATTATAATGGGGTTATTATGGATACAAGACTCCTGCTCACACAAATCCATGATGAGGATAGTCGTAACTCGTAATTTATTGTTATTCGCTTCGCATCAGTCGTCGCATGACCTTCCTCAGAAGGACAGGAACAGAGACTTGAGGAAGTGAAAACTTGGCAAGTTTTCACCTCCTAAGAAAACATGTCGCGACATGAGAGTTCTGATGTGGAGTGAGTGAAAAGCACTTGATGAAGGAGATATACAGTGTGTTTGGTCATGACTTATCGATAATTTAAAGGCATCAAATATACCTGATATTATCGACAAAAACAACCAAATCTGGAAGTTTACCCCCTTAGTTTTGGAGTATCCCCCTTTTAAATTCACTTTTTTATTTTCGTTGACCTTCCAAATAATATCGATTCCTTTGGACATAAAGGTCCTGCAGATGTGAAAAAAAATGTTTTTTGAGAGATGATACTACCACCTTTCATTGAAGTATAACAATATAAAAAAATTTAACTTGAAAAAGCCATAAAAAAATTCTTTGAAAAAGTTTAGGTAAAAATATGTACTGATTTTCTTAGTAAATCCGCCATAGTACAAGAACGAGCACATTGAAGTATAATTTTTTTCAATGATTTAACACGCAAGGATATAAGCTACAAAACAACATTCACATCGTTTCTGTAAGTTACATAATTTGAGAGTTATTGCTGTTCGAACATGATCACTACGTTAGCAAAAGACACAAGACAGGTCGTCACTGCCTGTCTACAGAGCAGAGGCGGCCATTTTGAGCAACTTTTATGATTAATTTGTTTGTTTGATCATTGAAAATTATCGAAAGTACAGTACTGAGGTTTTTTTTATTTTATCAATTTTCATAAGGGTCATGTTCGAACAGCAATTACTTTATAAATATGTAACTTACAGAAATTATGTTGTTATCGTTTTGTAGCTAATATCCTTGCGTGTTAGCTCACTAAAATTTTTTTAAAGAATTTTTTTATAACAATTTTAAGTTATATGTTTTCATAATGTTCCACTTTTATAAAAGGCGGTAGTATCATCTTTCAAAAAACATTTTTTTTCACATCTGTAGGACCTTTATGTCCGAAGATATCGATATTTTTAGGAAGGGTAAACTAGAATAAAAAAGAATATTTAAAAGGGGAGCTTCTCCAAAACTGAGGGGGTGAACTCCCCAATATGGGTGTTTTTGTCGATAAAATTAGGTATATTTTATGCCCTTAAATTATCGCTGAGTCATGACCAAACACACTGTATATAATTTTGAAATGGGAAATGTGATGAGTAGAGTTACTACTATAACTAATTCGAACAGAAGTTGAAAAATTGGTGTTTCAAAATGTATTTCAAGAAAGTTGGGATATACAGGATATGGTAGAGGAAATTATGAATTTAGAAATTCATAAATATGCAAATATGGATTAATTGTTAAAAATTGGATTAAGTTATTTTTCTATAATCAAGGACAACATTGGAAGATTATCCTTAGGCAGTTTGAAAGATGATATCTGGCAAATGATGTCCACTATTATATTATAAATATGTGATTTCAAATATCCCAATTGATTGTACGGCAACGCAGAGACACGTGGAAGTATCTTGGGTTTCAAATGCTTAAACTATACAAAAAACCTATATAAATCTTGAATCACTTTTTTTTGTGTTGGAAAAAATTCTGTGGAATCTCAGACCACATATATTGAACTTGGGTACAATATCTTTCGCTTCTTATTCATTACAATCCCGTTAATAAGTAAATCCTGAAGGATGAAGTATATCGATAGTCAATCTTCGTCAACCAGCAATCAACAGATTGCTTCTGACTATCCATGCTCACAAGCCATCAAGTCAAATGATTTACAACGGTAATGACAAACTTCCTCTATGTAATTCCTCATATATCTGGATCATCCATTATGATGATTATAACTATTTGGCGACAACTAGTTGCGCCATCTATTCAGTATGTCTGTTTGTATGTTGGTGTAAATCAATTGTGTTCACTAGAGATCAAATATTTCAGCTTGATCGACTGAGCTAGCTGTTGTAAAAATACTGCATAGTATGAGAATATGGAAATTTGATTGAGGAAGCAATTCGGTTTCATTTTCGCGAGAGAAATAAAGCATATACAGTGTGTTTGGTCACGAGTTAGCGATAATTTAAGGTCTTCAAATATACTTAATATTATCGACAAAAACACCCAAACTTGGAAGTTTACCCCCTCAGTTTTGGAGTAGCCTCCATTTTAAATTTACTTTTTTATTTGCGTTGGCCCTTCCAAATAATATCGATTTTTTTGGACATAAAGGTCCTACAGATGTGAAAAAAATGTTTTTTGAAAGATGATACTACCACCTTTCATTGAAGTATAACAATTTAAGAACATGCAACTTGAAAACGCCATAAAAAATTCTTTAAAAAAAGTTCTTAGTAAAAATATGTACTGATTTTCTCAGTAAATGAGCAATAGTACAAGAACTAGCACATTAAAGTATAATTTTTTTCATTGATTTAACACGCAAGGACACAAGCTACAAAACAACACTCACATCATTTCTGTAAGTTACATAATTTGAGAGTTATTGCTGTTCGAACATGACCCTTATGAAAATTGATAAAATAAAAAAAACCTCAATACTGTACTTTCGATAATTTTCAATGAATCAATGATAAAACAAACAAATTGATCATAAAAATTGCTCAAAATGGCCGCCTCTGCTCTGTAGACAGGCAGTGGCCTTCATGGCGACCTGTCTTGTGTCTATTGCACGCGTAGTGATCATGTTCGAGCAGCAATAACTCTCAAATTATGTAACTTACAGAAATGATGTAAGTGTTGTTTTGTAGCTTGTGTCCTTGCGTGTTAAATCATTGAAAAAAATTATACTTTAATGTGCTAGTTCTTGTACTATTGCTCATTTACTGAGAAAATCAGTACATATTTTTACTATGAACTTTTTAAAGAATTTTTTTATGGCGTTTTCAAGTTGAATGTTCTTATATTGTTATACTTCAATGATTTTTTTTGCAAGAAATCGAAAAAACACGTTTCTTGAAGCATTAGTAATGGTGGCATGGCAACAAAAATCGGAGAGGAGGATCTCTGCTCCTACTTGAATGCTTTTTTTTTTAAATATTACATTGCATTGGTGTTTTTAATTTTCTTCACAGTAAAAATTAGATGCACAAATGGTATTTGACAAGACTACTTCATGAATAACAGATTATTCAGCATGCATTATGTATAATCAATTTAACAACTACTGTCAACTTTTGCCGAGAGCAAACTAGAAAAAACTGCTGAAAGCTGCTGCACAACAGTTTTTCCATCTTGAAACCATTTGTAATTCAAAATTACGGGTTTTTGATTGGCGGAAATTAAGACAAGGGAAACTGTCAGATAAAATGCTTCAGAATGTTGAAATTATGAGAACACTTACTTCAATATGCAGAACATAAAACAGTGAAATTCAGTTAAAATTTTCAATATATATATATATATATTCTTTTGAATTGAGAGCTAACAAAATACAATTCATGAAACAAAAAAGTCCCTAGCTGAGGTTGGTGCAAAACGGGGTACCAAACTATTCTGTCGTATGATACCAGAGCACAGGGAAAAACCTCAGTAGAAAAAACCCTGCCTCGCCGTTTTTACAAAATTGAAACTTAAAACTATTCGAATAAATACCTTCAATATTTAGACACAAAACACTTAATTGATGCTCTTGGGCCAGGAGGGTGTTTTAAACCAGGTCTGGCGTTCCAAGTGATGATTTTCAATAATCTTATATGAACATTTTGTATCCAAAGTTTAATTTTTACTGTCCCTACTTATATGGGAAAAACTTTCTGGTCGAAGCAGCTGCTTTGTTAAAGCAATAAAAAGTGGGAGAATGCTAATCGGGTATTCATTGTTTGCTCATTATTTGATATGTCTGTGTCAAGCTCCTGGCTTATCACCAACGCTTAGTACAGCACGAAGGCCATAAAAAGACACAAAATGCATTTATTCCGCAGTGACGATAAGTTTTATTTGATAGTGACAAATGACTGAACGACTTAATCCATTTCCGATAGAAGCTCGATTAGCTGGACGGATAATGATGATAGCGCTTGTAAAAACTATCTTTCTTCAACCCCTGTTGTCATTCAATAATCTACTTGAGTTTCGAATTATTCCACTAAGAAAACTACGGTATGAATGTCAGAATGTTCGCTGCTAACTCGAGATCATTTCTAGGGAACGGAAGATGTTTTTCTGCTGATTTTTTAGTTCTAGTCTAAGCATGAGATACGTGCATCTTCGGGATTTGAGTAATAGAAAATGTTATCCGGAATATTGAATCCTTCGTGCTGTCTCAGAGGTCTCAGGCATGGTTTTCGTATCCCAGGATTTATTTTGTTGTATTGCAATATGCTAAATCTCTTCAATCTTAAAACAAGAGAATACCACCATTACTACAGGGTGGGGCAGATGAACTTGCTAATTTAAAAATTCAATTGAACGAAAACTTATGCATGTAGTCACTTGATTGTTTTTCCATTATAAAGTAGAACAGTTGAAGTTTATGTTTAGATAGTTCTGAAGATGATATGCTGGACAGAGTTGTCTGATATTTCCGAAATCCATTAACGCAGTGTGTTGTCAATAATGGACACCATAAGCCAGATATCATCTTCAAAACTGTCTGAACATAAACTTTGAATGTTGTCCTTGATTATGGAAAATAATTTAATCGATATTTGCTAAAGTTTCTGTTAATTAATTTCTAAATCCACAAGTTCCCCGGCCCCACTCTGTATAATATACAAGTGCATCTTCAGCTATTGAAAAATAGTAGTGATGTAATGTAATTTTTATGAGAGATGTAATGTTGAAAATTCATTCCTTGATTACTTTTCCTTTTACGGCATTCATTAGACCGAAAGATAAAAATCGGAGGGGGGCTCGAGAAATTAATGCCGAAATAGCTGCGAATTCGTAGTTAATATCTACTCTCAAATCTGGCTTTACAGCAGTTGGTTTTCCGTTGATAACATTCTCCTGTGAACTCAACTCGAGATAAAGTTGATTGCTATAAACCAACTTCTTCTCGCAGATACATTCGATGGAAAATATTCGCTACGGAATCTCAGATATTTCGACATTAGAATGTTACCATTCCGTTTATACGAAAGTCAAAATTCGAATATCATTCTTGGCGAAAACTGTAGGTAGATTGCTCAGTAAAAAAGAAACGTAACAGAAAATAACCTCTTTTTGGTACACTTTTCACACGAACTCATTTCGGCACAACAGCACAAATAAAGTATTCAATTTAATCTCAGAAAGTAGGTTAAAATGTTACCAGGTCATCAGCGCGAAAAAAATTCATTAAAGATCATTGCCATTGATGAAAAATTTTGCATAATCTGGGCAGCAACCGCGAATGATATTCTCGAAAGGAGCTGATGTGTAAATTAAATACGATTTTTGCTCAGCAAGTAACCAATTTCCACTTATCTCTGCTTCTTGGTTGTTTCGGTGCAACGACGGATTCCAGCGGATGAAAACGCTCGAGTAAGGCATCAGGTACCTGATTCGCCGCGGAGAAAATTAATGGAAATAGAATGTGCTACAGAACAGTGCCTTTGAGTAGGAGGAGTTGTATCAGAAAATTGAGTCTTGGAAAGTAATTTTCTAGTTTTCCCTCAGTTTTATCTACTACATATTAGACTTAATTATGTCTGCTTTCTAGAGTACATCAACTGAGATGGATAGACTTCGAGCTTTTGAGCTCTTTGTTAACAATGAACAAATTAACATTTTCAGTGGGTGGAAGTCTTGTTTCTTAGTTTGTTTCTGAGATGTGTAGATAATGATACGTATCAACCCGAATAACCAGTAGAAGATGGAATAAGCTCAGATTCGACAAGGCATTATTTGAAAGAATTTATCCTAATGACTCGATTTTAAATTCATAGAAATTGAATGAGTATTTATCGAATGCACGAGAATCCATTTCTTGTTTGATCAGTAATCAAAAAAAGTTCAATTTTCATCATCTTCTTCATCGAATCAAAAGAAAGCAAAAGTATAAGTCGCCGCTTATATATTTTTCACTACAGTGTTGTGGTTTTTATGATATCGACGAAATTTTACGATATCAGTTGAACTAAAAATGAAAATAAAAAAAAACAAAGGTCTTCCAGTACAGAAAGAATGTATTATAGAATTTATTCTCAATTGAAAATAATCATCATTTCCTGGAAAGTGGAGCAATTCACTTGATCTAATACCTTTTTATAGAACTCTCAGATCCTCAAGTATACAGGATGTTTATGAATTGTTGCGAAATATTTGAGGGGGGATTCCTCAGATCATTTTATGACAATTACAATTGTTTACAAGATACAGGGTGTTAAAGTCTGAAAAACTGACTGAAAGGGTCTAGGTTTTTATGTAAGAAAATGAAAAATCCTAACACGTCCTCGTCGTTACTTAACTACATTTTGTAGAAGAGACGCTACCTTGAGAATTTACTTTTTTTTACAAGAATTTGAGGAAAATTGTTAGTATGAAATATCTCAGTGGAGTACAACAATTTTCAGTAATTTTTTATGTAAAACTTCAACACCCTGTATCTTAGAAACGATGCATTTCCGAAACTACATTTAAACATAAAATTATCTGAGAAATCACCCTCTCGAATATTTTGAGCCATTTATGAAATACCCTGTATTTTAGTTGCGTATTCGAATATAGAAGAAAATTCATTGTTTCCTTTGAACCATAGACTAACTAAACGGAGAATAGATGAGACACTAGTAGAACAAGCTGCAACGACATCTTTTTTTGTACAACATTACTAATTCGTGAAAAAAGCTCAATTGAAAAAGGAATCTGTATCGTAAAGCTGCCTCAAAAAGAATTCTGTAGTGCACCTTTTGAATAGGTAGGTACACCCATATACAAGGTGCAAAAAGTTTTTTGAAATTCAATTTCCAAAAGGAAATCAGAAATGGATTCGTGCAAGTTATCGATGAGTGAGGAAATTTATTTTCATGAAAATAATACCTGCAACGAACTTTCATCTGATTTTCTTTTGGAATCGAGAAGTGAGGATCAATAATCAAATTCTGGATAGAATAAAAATTTATTAACTGAAATAGATATCACCAATTGAAAATACAGATTCATTTCATAAATATCTAATCAATAAACTAATAATTGCATTGAAAACATTCTCAAAAACTAACAATAATGAATTCAATAATACAAAATATGAGTATTTACCTACTAAACTTATTCAATACATGAAAAACTTTTTTGAAAACTATCTTAATTCTTTTAGGTAACAGAATATATATAATATATATTTTGAAATTACCTTTTTGCATCTCGATTTTCACATCCAATAACACAACACATCTTCACTCTTGCAGGCATATCGAAAGTCATGATATTTCAAAAAGAACGTGTCAAACCACTCCTTGTGTCAGTTGACAATTCAAAGGTTTTTTGATAATAATGATTTTACATACTTACTATTTTCTCGATAGGATTTCCATGAATGCAACGACATCTAACTATCAAATTGAGAATAATTTTTTCGTGTATTAGTATCCTCCTCCGACAGGTGGCGCGACATATACGAGTGGCTCATCTATTATTTTAGTTTGTCTATGCTTTGAACTATCCCCAACAGTTTGTGAATTACCCGTTCTTGAATAACTTGAGGCTGTTAATTTGGACAAAAATTCTTTAGTTTGCATTCACTTAACTCACGACCTATTTCGATAAAAATGTTGGCATAACGGACATTTCGATGAAATGATAACACTCTTGTTTCGAAAAATAGAACGCGCAAAATCAGGAAATAAATGGTAGACTGAAAAAGCGTCACCTAAATTCGACCTATGGTATTCAATTAACACAGAAAACAGCTCACAAAAACTCGCCGTTTACCGTTACGGTGGAAATTGAATTCGATGCAACCAGAATTGGAGGAAATCTCTGGATAGCGCAGGATGTAGACCGAACAAACGGATATTCCCAATCGATTCTGGCGTTCCATGCTTATGCACTTTTCTCTCAGTGGAAACTGAAAAATTCCGGAGGTGCTAAAATTTTGTTTACTTCTCCAGTCACAATGGAGAATGTAATACTCGTGAATCCTTATTGTAGCGTTGTTACGACTTTCTGAGTGGAGTTGTTCCCAAATCCTTCGAGCCTGGCTCACAAGTCATGGGAAAATTGGTTCAAGAAACCATTTCTTGGGGGAACAGAGTAGGGATTGCAAACCGGTTTACCGATTTACCGGTTAACCGATTTACCGCCTTAAAAGTTCTTCAAATCACCGACGAAGAAATCGGCATCTTTTACCGGTAATTTCGGTAAAAAATGCCAAGCTGACAACATCCAAATCGGCTTATGCTGCATTGTCCATTAAAGAAAAGCTGGAATTAGCGATCAGAAACAAAATTGAAATTAACAGTACCCTTCCAATCAGAAGACATCAGGCTACGTTTAACAATGTTCAGCAGTGTGTGAAAACCGAAATGCAATATTTTCGGAAGGAGGGGATTCAGAGGAAATACTTGAAAATGGTTATCGCAGCACTAATGACAACTCGGCCTACTAGTGTGGAGTCCGAAAGAGCCTATTCTGCGGCAGAAACACTTTTCACTAAGATGGCTTAGTGATAACACCTCAGAGTAAGAAATAAACATAGAGATACCCCTACGCTTGAAAAGTGCTGCATTGTAATCAACCAAGCATAACAGTGAGATGGAAAGCATTTCATTAACACGCTGGGGTGAAATAAACAATTGGTTAGATTTGCATTTCTCCTTTTCCTGAATATAATATAACATTTCCGTAATTTTGCCCTAGCCTAGCTATAATTAACGGAATAGCCTTAAGCAACAATAAACTGCCACCAAATCATTGATATAATTCAGTTTATCAACGTCAAATCGAAATGAAAATGTAAACACATCGCATCAAGAAACTGAACACTTACAGACAATGTTGCCAAACTGACAGAATTATCTATAACAGACGCAAGCTGTTAGTATCAGAGTGGGAGAGCGGTAAAGCAATTATCCCAATACGGAATAAACATACGGCACGATTTCGCAACGCCGGAAGTTTGTTCGCGCGTATAAACAGATTCCACTTGGCTGCATAAAAAATGCGTGAAGGCAACTCTAGGTTTCCTTTTCACTCTGAGGATAACAGTCTTGATAAACTGCGTTTTCTTAGGGCCTTTTTTATAAAACAAAAAAATCGAAAGATTAAGTAACAAACGACTGATATTTTCTTATTTTATAGACTATTTCGAGTTTTACTGGCATATTATTTTTTTGAGTTCACCTAGAGTTTCACTTTCCTGTGTTTATTATAGATTAAGAATTAAATAAAGTTTCGTTGTTCATTTTGTGGGTTAATTATTTTTTTCGGGAAGAAAAAACCGGTAAATACCGGTAAATCGGTAATGTTTCAAATAATTTACCGAATTACCGGTAAATTGAAATTCGGTAAATTTGCAATCCCTAGAACAGAGTGCTATAGTTTCGTCTAATGTTTATTTTTTGTTATTCAATCATTTTAAGACGAATGAAGTTGAAAGATCAGCTGTACTGATAACGGTTTTAAGATTGAGGTAATTTTTGCTCGTTACCAGAAGAAAAGGAGATTTATAAAATTTATAGCATTATAATTTGCGTTCAGTATTTTCGAATGGAATTAACATTTATGGTGTTATTCTGCTTGCATCTGTAAGCCCATCTGTAACTTTTCATAAACTCACAGAAAAATTGCAATTCTGGACCTCTTTAATGGATCTGAAGCTCACAGAAATCGTAAAATTATACGAGTACTCGACAGGTGATCGGAAGCATTATCGAATGACATATTGTGAGGTTACGTTGAATGGTTTCTTTATTTTAGGACGAACACCAACGTTTTAATATAAGAAATTCATGATGAACAGAAATAATATGGCTTTGTTTATTGGATTATTATCGGAAGAAAATCATAGCAGGTAAAACATTGTTCATTATATTATATTCATGACCTGAAAATCATTCTTTTTCAAAGTAGGAACTTTATGAGAATTGGAAGGAAAAGGTTGCGTGATCAAATAAATCCATTTGAAATGCCGAATGCCCAGAAAATGTTCGGATTGAAGAAATGCCGAAGGTCCAGTTTATGAACATGTTCAGATTGAAGAACCAGTGTACCTACTATAAACTTAATAAATGCTCTACAGCAATTTTAACCAAGAAATTTTTTCTTTCCTGTTTTTAATTTATTAAATGAAAGAAACAAACGTAAACTACATTCAGATAAATGTATTTTCAAATTAAAATCGAAACCATTTACTCATAATACATAAAGTTTCATGATCGATCTTACGATTGAAGGTTATGTTTTTCGATGAGTAGTTCAAAAGTGACACTGTAAATAAGAAAGTTACAGGAACCATTCCAATATTGCATTATTTACGAATCTGTAAGTCAGTCAGTTACAGATCAATCGTACGCTACAGTATCGTAACTAACAGATGAAAAGCAGAATACCACCATTAAACTCAACTATTAGATAATGATTTGGAAGCTTTTCATTTCTCTTGAAAAAATTTTGAAAAAGCACTGACGTGAAGTCAGAAACTTTTGCGTTCATTTCAAGGAAACAATAAATTCAATTTACATATCCTGAGATGGGTTACATTCTTTTCATTCATGAATTCATGTTTCCTTTTCAAATCTTGAACCTACCCTGACAATTTCATATTTTGAAGTAGGTATGAATCTTAAGCCTATTTTTCTCAGATAACGGTAATTATAATGAGTTATGTGAAGCGCACAAGGGTTTCAATTTTCCTTTCTCTCAATATAAACGAACGTTTCGCGTTGAATTTTTCTTTCTCGAGGTTAAAAAATAATATTGCCCGAATTGATATTCGTGAAATTACGTAATCTGCGTGATTTCCCGGGCAGAATGCGGAGCAGAAACATGTAGGTTATAAATTCAGATATTAATTGCCATTTGAGTGAAAACTTGAATTCGTGCTTCAATTTCTGTTTCCGATATTCGCAGCAACTGGCTACAGGCAATTTCATGGGGCGATTTATAACTGATGGCTTAGCCATTCGGATTCATTATTCCTGGAGTACAGGGCTAAATAGTCCATTCCATAATTAGAAACGACGTGAACAGCATCAATTACCAGAGAAATCTCGACCTTCCGGCTCGCATTAGAAACTCTACCTTTTGATTAGCTTTGAATTATCCTCCGTTGCAGGGAATTGATCGTCTAAGGATCATCTCACTAGCCATTTAGACTGTATATTCCAGCATAACTGCTATAAATTGTTTATCTCTTTCAATTTAGAATTTTTTCTAAGAAAATGCCAGCTTTATTGTCTACCTAGAATTGTGAGGTTTTGTTGAATTTTTGTATACGAATCGAAATAGTAATGTATTTCAGAATTCTGTTCTCGAAAGTTATTTTATTCTATGGCTTCTGAAAGCAAAAGAACCGATTACTCTGATACTATGAGTTATTTAAAACTTGGGCTTTGCCGTTTGATTTAGTGAAATAATGTCTACGAAAGATCGAAATACTAACAATATGGTTTCGAAGAAATTCTTATACCAGTGTGAAAAATTCTAATTTATTAAATATACAGTGTGTTTGGTCATGACTTAGCGATAATTTAAGGTCATCAAATATATCTAATATTATCGACAAAAACACCCAAACTTGGAAGTTTACCCCCTTAGTTTTGGAGTAGCCCCCATTCAACTTGAAAACGCCATAAAAAAAATCTTTAAAAAAGTTCATAGTGAAAATATGTACTGATTTTCTCAGTAAATCCGCAATAGTACAAGAACTAGCACATTGAAGTATAATTTTTTTTCAATGATTCAAGACGCAAGGACACAAGCTACAAAACAACACTCACATCATTTCTGTAAGTTACATAATTTGAGAGTTATTGCTGTTCGAACATGACCCTTATGAAAATTGATAAAATAAAAAAAACCTCAGTACTGTACTTTCGATAATTTTCAATGATCAAACAAACAAATTAATCCTAAAAATTGCTCAAAATGGCCGCCTCTGCTCTGTAGACAGGCAGTGGCCTTTATGATGACCTGTCTTGTGTCTTTTGCTCGCGTAGTGATCATGTTCGAGCAGCAATAACTCTCGAATTATGTAACTTACAGATGTGATATGAGTGCTGTTTTGTAGCTAATATCCTTGCGTGTTAAATCATTGAAAAAAAATTATACTTCAATGTGCTAGTTCTTGTACTATTGCGGATTTACTAAGAAAATCAGTACATATTTTTACTATGAACTTTTTAAAGAATTTTTTTATGACATTTTCAAGTTAAATGTTTTTTTATTGTTATACTTCAATGAAAGGTGGTAGTATCATCTTTCAAAAAACATTTTTTTCACATCTGTAGGACCTTTATGTCCAAAGAAATCGATATTATTTGGAAGGGTCAACGAAAATAAAAAAGTAAATTTAAAATGGGGGCTACTCCAATACTAAGGGGGTAAACTTCCAAGTTTAGGTGTTTTTGTCGATAATATTAGGTATATTTGATGACCTTAAATTATCGCTAAGTCATGACCAAACACACTGTATAGTTTTTCATCAGAATAATCTTACTGAACACGTAAATTCGCCCCTAAAACTATAGTCCGTTCACGAAAGGTTTGAGCGCAAAGTAGGCGTTTCTTTATTTATTTGAAGTTGGCAGTATTTACTGTCATAAAGTAAAATAAAGTCAACGTTGCCAATGTACCTGGCCTCGTCCGACGAGCTTGCGAGTTATCAGAGAACTCTATGCAATATTGACAACATTGCGTATCAATCTGACAAGAAAATAAAGAACATAACCTAAAATTTGAATAAACACAGTGGAATATGCAAAATTTCCTTGGCCAACCGACGGCTCAACCTTTCGTGAACGGAGTATACCTTAACAAGCTCTTACAATATTTGAGTAGGTACTTCTCTAACAACATTCGCCCATTCTCATCATCGAATTTCTCAGCGGATTCCCACAGACTGAAAATTAAATTATTAGATTTATCGCGTAAGGCTGGAAAAGGATCTCGAAATTCGGGAAAATATATCTGAGGTTGACATTTCGATTCATTATTATGCAGAGAGGCTGAACCGCGTGATTCGGTCTAATTATTCCCTGTCAAAATAAAATATGAAACTCCCTAGCATTCTAGATTTCCAGAGGCGCGCAACGACCTAAGCCGGAAGATAAATCTCTGCGAGCTCCGGTTTAACCGCCCAGCTGAATATCTCTATCCTAGTTTATGATACCTAGTGATGGATTGTTCCTGTGACAATTTACATTCAAAAGCCCATATTATTAGGTGGAGGCTTTCTGTCATAATTTAAGGTTTTCGCAGAAAGGAATGGTAATTTTTTTAAGTTGTTATTGATGATGTGTGTTGACGCAAGACAGAAATCCTAATATGTCGGGGGTTCTGTGATATTTTCTCATTTGGTCCTCTCTCGGAAAAAAGGATAATATCACGACTCAACAAACGAAATACTACGGCTCTAGACGAGATTCTCTTGTCTCAATTTGTCAAGTGGAACAGTGACGAAGGTTCAATGAAAAGAGGAAAGTCGCAAAGTTTATCTTGCAGTTAATATCCATCTTGGATTTTTCTTCACGAAGTTCTGAAGGAAATGCTTTAATGCTTATTGGTTGTTTATCAAATAGTAACTCGGTTGGTCTGTTTCTGATGTTTCACGAGTTGAATATATGAGTTTAACGATAAAATCTTTAGAATAACCAACTGATTCTTTGATTTGGACTCTACGACAATGAAGCAATTATTCATGATATTCTCAGTAGTCTACCAATTAAAAACATATGGTGTGGGGCCAGCTTATGGTGGTATTCTGCTCTCATCTGTGAGCCAATCTGTTAATTTTCATAAGCTTACAGGAAAATTGCAATTCTGGACCTCTTTGAGGGATCTGTAGCTTACAGAAATCGTTAAATATTTACGAGTACTCGACGGGTGATCGGAAGCATTATCGAATGACATATTGTTAGGTTACGTTTGATGGTTTGTTTATTTTAGGACGAACACCAACGTTTTAATATAACAAATTCATGATGAATAAAAATAACATGGCTTTGTTGATTGAATTGTTATCGGAAGAAAATCATAACAGGTAAAACATTGTTCAATAATATACATTACCTGAAAATCATTCTTCTTTAAAGTAGGAACTTTATGAGAATTGGAAGGCAAAGGGTGCGTGATCAAGTGAATCCATTTGAAATGCCGGATGCCCAGAACATGTTCAGATTGAAGAAATGCCGAATGCCTAGTTCGTGAACATGTTCAGATTGAAGAACCAGTGTACTATAAACTTAATAAATGCTCTACTGCAATTTTAACCAAGAATTTTTTTTCTGTTTTCAATTTATTAGATGAAAGAAATAATCGCAAACTACATTCAGATAAATGTATTTTCAAATTGAAATCAAACCCCTTCACTCATAAAACATAAAGTTCCATGATCAAATCTTACGATTTAAGTTTGTTTTTCGATGAGTAGTTCAAAAGTGACACTATAAATAAGAAAGTTACAAGAACCATTCCAGAATTGCATTATTTACGAATCTGTAAGTCGGCCAGTTACAGATCAATCGTACGCTACAGTAGGGGCGTTCGGCATCGACATCGGACGTGTCGGATCGATCTGAACCGTTCGTTTATTACATCCGGATTGAGGGGAGTACACATCTGGAGCGTTCGTCATAAAAATCTGAGCAATCGGACGTCGATCTTTTCGCTCGGTCTATTTCGACGGAGCAAAGCGATTTTATCCATAGAGTTTTATGTTTTCTATATATTTTTTTGTTTTATGTTGAGTTTCCTGATCCGACAACCGATAGATTGAAAAATTCTAACACTTTTATTCTTCTGTTTTCATTTATTCATTAAAAACTTAATTAATTCATTAAAATTTTTCGATATAGCTATCGTAGTTATGAATAGGCAGGAGGAGATATTGCTTTCTCGTTACTTTTTCGTATAATTAATTAATTAATTAATTAAGATCTTTCGGTACAACTATCGCCGTATTGAACGACCAGAAGGGAATATTCCTCGTTTCCTTTGCATTCAGTGCCTTTGCACCTAATTATTTAATTGAGATTTTACGGAAGAGCTACGAAAAGGGTGAAAGTATTGTAATGAAGTTCGATTTTCCGGGATAATAATCGTACTCCATTTTTAGTATTTTTCTATATTCTGTTCAGTTAATAGTTCGGAATTATTGGAATTAGTAATTTTTGTATTGGTTTTCGTATATTTCTGATACGAAAATCGTTAGATGCTGAAGTTTTCTGAATTCTGTAGTTTACTCAATTCAACCAGTAGTTCCGAATTATTGAAATACGTATTTTTCCGTTAGTTTTCATATTTTTCCGTTCATTTAATTTACCGAATATAGAAGTCCGTAAAAGATCAAAACATCGGAAAAAACGCCGAGCCGAGATTTAATCGCGTTTTTCATCGCTGCAACCGGCATAAAAAGCATATGCAGTACAGATAAGGACATGTTTTTGTTCAATTCCTCCGCCAGCAACGCGAATTTTGGAGTTCGGGTCGGCGCAGAAAATTTTCCTTTTCCGTCCCCCCCCGTGATGTTATAAGTAAAAGAGTACCCCCGGTCATTAGTTAGTTAGTGCTCTGGTTTTCGGTTATTACAGTCGAAGAGTATTTTCCGGATATTACAACTGTCGCTTATTTCCATTCGAGTTTTCTTTAAGTTTAATTATTACGAATTTAAATTTTTCTTTCTTTTCGTTTGTCGCCGGTCAATCCGTGTTATTTTTAGTTATCAGTTTTTAGTTAATTTTGAGTTGGTATATCAAATTAACTTCAGTGAGTGAAAGGTATCAGGTTCTAGGTAAAATACAAACACCACTTTTGTCTGATTTCTGGTTGCGTGCGAACCGCGTGAATCGGTTTTTTTCTTTTCTTTTTATATATATCGGGAATCATTTTTCGCGAGTTCTGATCTCGAATTGTCCGTCGTGAGAGGTGGTCAATTCGATATCCCGTTTATTATCCGTCCTGATTCCGTTCATATACACCCTGGTACAGAGAGTTCGAGGAGTCCAGTAACTATCGTTCATGGTGTGTGAACTCATGGGTAGGTGACTGGAGGTTTCGTTGAATCGTCTGACGGAGGCGCACACACGCTAGCGTCTGGCGATTTAAACACTCTCTATAGACCAGTGGTCGTATATTGTCAATTATTTTTCGTATTACATCCGTACGTATAAACCCTCCTTGTACAGAGAATTCGAGAAGTCCAGTAACTATCGTTCATGGCGTGCGAACTCATGGGTAGGTGACTGGAGGTTTCGTTGAATCGTCTGCCGGACAGGCGTACAACTCTGGCGGCTGACGATTTAATTTTCTCGCTATAAACTCGGACCGAACATCCCCGATTCCGTCCGAACCGAGTTAAACGAAACTGAAAGAATATACAGAACAACCAGAAATCTAGATAGGTGTTATCATTAGCATTTCTTTTGATTGTGAACATTTCTGATTTCGAATATTTTATGTGTCTGTTATTTTATTATTGCGAATAATTTATATTAGGTTTTATTTTTCGGTCCTGGTACTGACTCGCGATTACGTGTGCGGAAATCGTGAATGTGCTCGAACTCAAGCGGCAATTTATTTGAATTGTTTCATACGTGAATATTTTCTTTGAATTGTGTTCATTCTTAATTGCCAAACTTGAACAAACTTTTATTATTACACTCTATTTTCATACGTCTGCGTTGTCGCTACTATCCTAGACAACATAGAACCTTGTCTTCGACTAGAGTAGCTATCTGGGTAGGTTGTGCTATTTTTCCCTTGAAAGAATAGCTGGCGCCCGAGGTGTTAATTGTTAGTGAATTTATATTGCGAGGAAAACCCGTTACAGTATCGTTAAAATATGAGCATATTTCCTAAAATAGTGATCTTTGAAATCTCATAATCTATAAAAGTAGAAGAGAGCAGTATGTTCTGTGGCAGATGCTCTGTACCGTTCGTTTATTCCCAGATATTACAGATGAATCTGTACGATCTGCGGTCATGTGACTAAAAAATCCGTCTGCTCGCGGAGGTCAATGCCGAACGGGCTTAGTATCGTAACTTACAGATGATACCACCATTAGTTTGATACCCAAAAGAGAAGGGAAAATTTTAGTCGTAGTTCAAGATTTAATTATAAATTGATTCATTCACGCAAAAATTTGAAATCTTGCATTGCATTCATTTTCGAAAACTCTTTATCGGCAAGTGATGTATTTGTTATCTACGTGAAATAAAATCTGCCAAATGGCATCCTCTTCAATTCTGATTCCGATTTCTATGAAATTTGTTGATTTGAATTTCAGTTCAAACCGTATATTCTAGTTACTGGTTGAAAACAACAGCAGTATCCCGAAATTCCATTCTGTACGGTCAGTGTGTTTTCATTCCAACTCCCGGATGCAAGCTGTATCCATTCCGTTGAAAACGATCGTTGTCAAAATGCGGCATGTCCGTTATTTGCAGAGAAAGCGTCCTCTGCTGTGCTAAATAGTACCGGGAAGCTTCATAAGCACCAGTCTCTTCCTTTTTCCGTTTCAAAAACGTGAAATACGTTCAGTTCCGCTACGGTCTCTGTTGAGTTCGATGCAAATCACGCGAGGGCATTATCCGGAACCCTATAGGCAAAAAAACCGGAATGGGTTTTAATTGTTACTAATATCCATCCTGCGAGAAAATATGTCGTTTGAATTCAGAGCTTTCCGTCGTTTCTATAGAAAAAGGAAAATATAAACATTTTTTCTTTCAGCGTTGAGATTAAAACTTTGAGAACGTAATGCGGATTGTACTCGGCGTTTTACAATTTGCCCAGGGTGTAATGATGTTCGTTTCGTAGAATACTAAATATTATACATCGTGTCGGTGAAAAAGTGCGACTATACAGGGTGTCCCATTACTCGACGTCAACCCGGAACCGGGTGAAAAGGCAAGTAATGCGGGTTGTCAGAAAAATATAGAAAAAAATCTAAGTTGCATGATTTTAAAATAATGCGCATTTAAAAAAACACGCAAAATTCCACACCCTGTGACAGTCTTTTCGCTCCTGTTGCCACAAATATCAACTTTTTCCAACTTTTTTCTTTGCTGTGTAACCTTGAATAATGCTTGTCCAAACTGTAATCAAAATTTTGATACCAGCTGCTCCAGGTTTCATAAAAATAGGGCTTACTTCTCAGAAAAAAAATTCGAAATAAACAATTGCCTAGTTTCAACTGACTGTATTGAGAAAAAAATGTACTACGTAGGTTTGGCATGTTTTTTCAAAAGTTGGCGCATTTAGTGAGGATTCCAAAATGGTATAATACTTGTTTAATTGTAGCTGCCGTAGTTCAAATTTATTTTCGATTGCCTTTGAATACACTTTTTCGTTAACTGCTTCCCAGTAATAAAGTCCAATGGATTCAAGTCCGGTGAACAGGCCGGCCACGAGATTGGACCAGAAAGTCCGATCCATCTTCCGGGAAAAAATGTTATCAGAAAAAAAAATTTCCAGAGAAAATAATTTTTCCAGAAAAAATTTTTCCGGAGAAATTTTTCTGAAAATTTTTTTTTTCTGGTAACATTTTTTTCCGGAAGATGGATCGGACGTTCTGGTCGAATCTCGTGGCCGGCCCGTTCACCGGACTTGAATCCATTGGACTGTATTACTGGGAAGCAGTTAACGAAAAAGTGTATTCAAAGGCAATCGAAAATAAATATGAACTACGGCAGCTACAATTAAACAAGTATTATACCATTATGGAATCCTTACTAAATGCGCCAACTTTTGAAAAAACATGCCAAACCTACGTAGTACATTTTTTTTCAATACAGTCAGTTGAAACTAGGCAATTGTTTATTTCGAATTTTTTTTCTGAGAAGTAAGCCCTATTTTTATGAAACCTGGAGCAGCTGGTATCAAAATTTTGATTACAGTTTAGACAAGCATTATTCAAGGTTACACAGCAAAGAAAAAAGTTGGAAAAAGTTGATATTTGTGGCAACAGGAGCGAAAAGACTGTCACAGGGTGTGGAATTTTGCGTGTTTTTTTAAATGCGCATTATTTTAAAATCATGCAACTTAGATTTTTTTTTATATTTTTCTGACAACCAGCATTACTTGCCTTTTCACCCGGTTCCGGGTTGACGTCGAGTAATGGGACACCCTGTATACGCGTAACTTCTGTCCGCAAATGTTTCGTTTTCCAAACTGAACGAATGATACACTACTGGGATATTTCAAACTAACTAATCAATTCTGAATTCTTGGTTCGATTCGTGACAAAAAATTCCTCTTGCCTTTTTTTCTTAGGTGGCGCCGTTTTCATGCAAAAAATTTAAACATCTTCACGCGTATTTTTTATTACTTTACCACATTATGTAGTAGTGGCGCTACGTTAAGATGTTTTATATTTTCACATTATATAAAAAAACAGGTTTTTGTGTTTGATATTCGAGAACTATCTGAAATGAAAAATATTTTCGATAGAACAAAGGTTGTTGAATGGAAGTTCAACATTAATTATTGAAATAACTCAAATGAATTTTGAATTTACTAACTCAATGCGATTATTTCACAACAAACTGACCGGTTTGATGTAAGTGAAGGTATCATATTCATGTTGTTAGTATTAAATAATATTATTTATTCACAACGCACAGAAATTCAAATAATCCAAAAGCGCATAACCCGATATGAAATACAATGAATACCAGACCATACACCAGAAAAAAAAAGACTCACATTGACGACGCCTTCTTGTCCAGCGGTGGCTAAAGATGAACCTGGCGCATCGGGAGATTCCATTGGAGGCCCACCTCCCCTAGGGGAGCACGACCTTTCTCCAAGACCTTCAACACCAGGCCTCCACCTTACCGGTAGTTCTAGTGGAAGGCCAACATACTGTAAAAATAAAACTTCATTGATATTTTATTGATAACTATGAAGTATAGAATTTTATAAGATTTAGATGGAAAATCCCATTCAACAACTGCTTGCTACTCCTCAAGTTTACAACATTTAATTAAGGGTAGTGATCTTTTTACCGATTGTTCTGATAGGTATAAGTTAAAGTTAGATATCAAAGATGATTCAACTTGAAAAACAGAAAACATTTAAAATTACATTTTTATGTAGTTGTTTTAATAATCGTTCTTTTAAATTCTTGATTTAGTTGATAGTCCATGGGCCAGCGCCTGTTTTTTATGATGATTACTAACAATCCGAATATTTGTGAGTAGCTTTTTTTTAACGAGACGCCCAACTTTTTCCTCTACGAAAATTCTCGATAGCGAGGGCTAATACGGTTGTCAAAAGTGTTGAATGGGTGAATTTTATTACTAACAGCTAGTTTATGAATTGAATCCTGAAACAATTGTATTACAAATTGAAAACAATAATTGTCCTACAAAAATGATGATTCTGTCAAAGTGTCCCCCACTCTCAACATATATCAACAACTAGGTCTAAAAAAACCGATACTAACCGGCTGATTTTTTCACTGTTGCTTAGCAAATATTTCCTTTATGAATTGGTCACATTTTCCTTAAAATTGAGTGCTACGTTTTCACAGTCTTACCTCAGAAATTGTACCACAGAACCCACAATTGAAAATGATAACCAACAATTGACAATTTCCGAGTACAGGACTGGAAAAACGTATCGCTCAATTTGTACACTGTGACCAGTTCATAAAGAAAATATTTGCTCAGCAACAGTGAAAAAATCAGCCGGTTAGTAATAATTTTTTTAGACCTTAGTATTTGTTGTTATATGTTGGGAGTGGGGGACACTTTGATAGAATCATCATTTTTGTAGGAGACTTATTGTTTTCGATTTGTAATAGAATTGTTTCAAGATTTAATTTATAAAGTAGCTGTTAGTAATAAAATTTGAACATTTACCCATTCAACACTCCTGACGCCTTCTTACTGTATTAGCTCTCACTATCGAGAATTTTCGTAGAGGAAAAAGTTGGGCGTCTCGTCAAAATGAAGCTACTCACAAATATTCAGATTATTAGTAATCATTATGAAAAACAGGCGCTGGCCCATGGACTATGACTATTCTGAAGCATATTAACAAATTGTCTGGAATAAATAAGTAAGATTGTAAGATATTCGTTGACCGAAAGATCAATTTGTACTACAGAAAAATCTGTGATTTATAATTGATTAATGATGAGTAAATATACACATATCAGGTATATTCAGTCAAATTTAAATATAATAATTGTCATTAAAATTTACATACGATTTCTTAGTAAGCCCTCCATGTCCCGGTGAAAGGTGGGTCAAATGGAACAGGAACTGGAATTTTCAACAGGAAAGACAGGACAAGAGCTTCTTTCACAAGCTGCATTCTCAACCCCTTCCTGTCCATTGATGGTTAAGGGACTAAATAATGCGGGATCCTCTTTTATCTGATCTTCATCAGGGAAGGCAGGATAGAGGCTTTTATTCATAACACAGAAAAATCTGGTCCATCTATGGGTTGAGTAGGCTTCAGGAGGAGATTGTTGCTAGGATGTTGAGGGGCTTAGGTCTTGAAAAAATCAGTATAATCTCGAATATGAAGTGAAGTCTGGAGAGTAGCTTTCATTGACAAGCTGTAAAATGTTTGTTTTTATAATCATCAAATATAGAATCATAGCTACTATCATTAAGCAGATTATCCAAAGTTAAAATGATGTTCATTTGAGGTCAGAAATGAGTAAAGTTTCCAAAGTAATCTTTTTGTTGACTTCACTAAGAAAATCACTTATGAATTCCAGAAACTTGTTCTCACCTAAATTCACATAGCCATCTTAAAAGCTCTCCTTGTCCCTTGGTGGTTGAAGGTTGACCAAATGATGCAGGAACCTTGTTTTCTCAAATTTTCAACAGGGAATACAGTACAGAGGCTTTCATTCGATACTATCCATACCAAAGAAATATCTGGTCCATCTATGAGTTGAATTGGCTTCAGGAGAAGGTGACTACTAGAATTCTGAGGGACTTGGGTCTAGATTTTTGATGAGCAGAATGCCGTTCATTTTACTGAAAAAACAATATTAAAATTGATTCATGAACACAATAAAGTGATTTTTATTCAATCAAATCAGATAATCATAGCGATCATGCGAAATTATTTCTGTTGGAAATTGAGATCTGGGGTCTTTTCAATTGATTCCATCATTCAAGGACTATTCTGTAACTCAATTTTTCAAGAATTATTGATCAGGAAACAATCCGAATCTGAGCCAAACGTGATCTGATGTTATATTTTCCGATACACGTAAAGATATCAAACAACTCATCTCAAACAATTCTCAATGAATCTTCGAAAATTATACATACACCTTCTAAAATCAAATGAGTATGAAAAAAAATTAAACTGGAGTAGAAGTTTCTAGGAAGTTCATTCTACAAAACGAAAATTTGTTTATTTGGACAAATTATGTGATTATATTTTATAAATAATTAGTAAAATCTCATACTCAATATACGGGAATGAAGCATGGGATGTTTACCCAATTTAAAAATACTATAAATCTTACATTTTCATTTTTGCACAATCAACTTTCAAATGCCTTGGGTTTTACACACAGCAATAATTACAAGATGGCCATTAGGCCATTCTAACTGTGATAATTTCAAGACGTTCTCTCCTGGACCAATCAAAACGTCCCTTCTATTTCTATGCTGATTAGAATCTATGATTTAAACAAATCAAACTACAGCGTTCTTCTGATATTTATGCTCGATGGATCGTAGAAAAATATTAGCGAAGGAAATTTTCCTATATTCGGAAATAGGAATGAAAGAATCAATTTCACATAAACCCCTCGTAACTAGATTTTCTGGAAATAATTCGAAAAAACCTTACCACTTGAATCGAAAACTCATTCTCTATTGGAAAATTTGAGATATTAAAGTAGCAACGCTAGGAAAGCATAACACTGAAAACTATTGATAATATTTCTAAAATTCATTCTTCATTACAATATTTAAGAAATGGTTAATATTCTATAGAATTGAAAAGTTCAGGAACAACAATGAACAATTTGGTTATGAATTGTATCATTCAGTGTCCAAAACTTCACGAGAAATCAATGAAATCATATTCGATCATGCTCTGATAAATAAAATTAAAAAAATAAAATTCATCTTTACACTTTACACTCTCAATGCTGGAAATTAGTCAGGCAACAAGTCTTCAAAACACATAGGTCATAACAAATTGTTCATACGAACTTTTAACTCAACAATAATAAATAAATACTCACATTTCTTGTTGAAGAGCACAACACTACCACTTTTCTCATAAAAATTGTGTGAAATAACAAAAATAATAAACTCTTCCAGCACGGCTTTGAAAAATGTCTAGTCATTCAGTTCGAACAAATCAAAACGTTCCAGAAACTGCCTTCTAAAGTACGTCTATGATAGATCACAGAAAAATTACTTCGGAGCACTGAAACAAGAGAAGAAAAACCTGAAGCTCCCAGATCACATAGGAATGAGTAATATGGTATTAAATTATGTAATCGAGAGAAGTCGAACTCTCAATATAAAAAAATGATTATTATTGATTGATTATTGAAAATATCGAACTAACAATACTCACCCTAGCAAAAGCTCATCGACATTGAGGTCATACGTCACAGTTCCCTCACTTGAACTCACAATGAAAAAAAAACTAATACAATATAAACAGATATACCTATTTCAATGTCAGAATATTGCTGAATTCAAAAAACTGAAAACGAACTGAATAATTAGGTACTCTGATAGTTTACGCAAATGAGTTTCAATTATTTTCGTAAATAACTCGACCTAAACACTTCACGCGTATATTTCCCGTCAAAACAAACAAGAACAGCCTACTTATCAGATGTGATTTGCTTATGCAGACGAATGCCACTGCAGCGACCTCTAGCCTAAATTGACGGAAAAGTATTTGAATATTAGGAATATTTCACACTCAGAAAACGGGGAAACGTTTATGTTTTTGGAATAGGATAGGTAATTTGAAATAATTAATTCTTAATCAGTGTTGCAGATATTTAACTCGATGGGGAACTTTTTAGAAGATACATGTTTGAAAGAGAATTCGAAAGAAATGAGTTTGGAGGGAATATGTTGAATTTCGAGTAATAATTCGAGTTCTGATCTTTTTTTTAATTTGAGTTAGCTAGAGACTTTAAATCTAAATTTTAGAGTTCAATGTTTGAGTTCGCCCAAATAAAATCAATAAATGGAGATCAATTGATAATAGAACTTTTCTATAAATTTCCCTGAAATATGACGACCATTAACATTTGGAATTCTCGTGGGGGACTTTTGCGCAGAATTTCGTTAAATATTGGGTTATAATAATTGTAGGTATATTTTGAATTGAAAACATGTTTTTCTCTGAATTTCAGAGAAACTTTTCTGTTCATTAGTTTGGATCAATTCTTGAAGATCTTCATCATAAATTATATCATTTATGCAGAAAATCTACATACAATATTGATGAACAGTCACTATTGAAAGGAATCCCTCAAATATTTTGAGGTTTATCTAAATCTACAAAGCTTGAATATCACCAAAAAATTTAACGTAACATTCCGTAGCAAGTCCTGTTCATTTTGAATATGTTGGAAAAAATCCAAGATATTGCAATTCCACTGTGAAAGAGAAAGGAGTGAGTAAAATTTCAAGAGATTCCTTTAAAAAAATCGATAATGAAATGATTTTCCTGAATTGGTTGAGAAGAAAAGTTCTAAAAAAGACCTAAAGTGAGTTGATAAACCTTCTATTAATTCGAAATGGATAATTCTGTAATGGATTGAGCTAGAAAATTCAATAACTCGTCAGTATTATAGTTGATGAGCCGAAGAGGTATTTTGACAATTTCTTGAACCACTCCCTTTTTCCTGGAGACTGAAATCATATCAATGTTTTAAGCATATTTTGATCTTTTGAATCATCCCTTGAGTAATTTTTGCGACTTCGTCTTTATTTCTGCCGATGAGAAACGCGCAATTTCAAATTAATGGTTTCTAGATGGAAAAACTGTACGGAAGCAGCTGTCAGCAGCTTACTCGCGTCAAAATTTGAATTTGACAGTTGTTCAGATATTGTCAAATCAATAAGTATACATAATGCATGCTGAATGATCTGTTTAGTGCAATAATCTTCGGTCATCTTATTTTTCCTGTGAAAAAACTCGAAAAATAATAAGAATAAAAATAAAATTTTTCTGAAAACCATTCGTGTAGAAATACTCGAATTGGACTCGGGTTTTTGTTGCCACCAGCATTCATACTTCTTTTCAGAATAACACTTGGCAACGACTATTTTTCGAAAAAATAAGATGCCCTTATGATGTTTGAGTTATGTTTCTCGACATCATAATAATTATTTGGTTAAAAGTGAAATAAATTTATATTTTATCGTTCTGGTTAATTCGGAGAATGTTAAGTCAACGTGGATTTTAAATATAAAGATCAAAAGTGAACCTACAGTAGCATCGAGATATAAATTCCGTTTCACGAATTTCCATAATGTTTCGGAGTCAGAATTAGTAACAGAAATTCCCGAATCGAAGGACACTGGCATTAATATATCCTTAACTTCACTCTCGAATTCTCTCTGGAATGAATTTCTATTGAATATTTCAGAAGATAAGGTAATCCCGTTCAGAATGTACCGTACTGAAACGGAGATTCTGGAATACCTCCGATTTTTTTCTTATTCGCGGCATCAAAACCATTGCTGAAAATCAAAACGTGGGAGAAGAGATGGAATCTACTATAATTTGCTGCTGTTGAATAATTCAGGACTATTTCTTTTCGAGTGAAGCAGCGGTAACCTGCGAGCGTTGGTTTGAGGTTTTTATAAGCTCGGATTGTACATCAAAGGAATTTCGTAATTCAATATAATAAACAGTGGGTAAACATGAAGTGTCCAAAGATACGATTTTATAGTTTTTTTTTCGTCTAGAGAGTTTTATCGCCATTTGTCGTGAACATCAGAGTTGATTCGAAGCTTTTTATCTCTCGAATTGAATTTTCTCGGGATTAGATTTATGAAATCGTAGCCATTAGTTGAAATGGTTGATTTCAGGATTTGTTCTCGGTGGTGAAGTTTGTGAACCACGTGGAAAATCGAAAGAACTTCGACTTTGAGTCACCTAGTATGAAGTTTTCGTCCCCCTTTTTCATACGGCCAGTCATTATTGATCCAATTGCTTTATGAAAGTTCTGAAAAACTTATCGAGATTGTCATTTGCCATCGAAGGGAATATAGGTTTTACCATTCACAGGTGAAAAATGAGATGGCTGTGAGGTTAGATTTTTTTATTAGATATCGTGAAAATCATTGATCATTACTTCTAAATATAAATCAATAGAATATCTGCTGAAAATTAAGAAGAAAATTAAGTACAGGGTTATCCATTTTGCGGTTTCAAAAGTAAACGTAAATAAAACACATCAAAAATATTTTTTATCATGATATTTCTTTTTTATTATAAAGTTTGAACGTTGACATTTGTGTGAAACACTACATCATTTAAATGACAACCACCCGAATTGTTGCAAGCATCGATTCTTTTGAGGTAATTTTCGACCACCTTTTGACACATATTGGGCGGTATCTCACCCATAACTTGACGAATATTGGTTTTTAACTGCTCAATATTTAAAGGTTTATCTGCATAAACACGGTATTTCGCGTAGCCCCACAAAAAAAAGTCAAGCAGTGTCAAATCGCATGATCTTGGTGGCCAGTTGATATCGCCGTCCACCGCCGGTTGTTCAAGCACCCATTCGACGTATCCACGATGTTGATGTGAATGGTTGGCTGGCTTCAGTTGTTGTGTGAGCTGGATTTTATATGGGTGTAGGTGTAGATCTTAATGCAAAATACGCCATAATGTGCCGTAAGACAGTCCTAATTCCTGAGAATGACGAGGAATCGACAGATTCGGGTCTTCGGCAACACTTTCACTTACAGTAGCGATATTTTCAGTGGAACGAGCAGAACGATGATGCACAGGGCTTACAATATCTGTAACCAATCCAGTCTCTTCAAATTTCTTCACAATTTTACCAATTGCCTGCGTAGTTGGACGATTATGTAAACCAAAACCTGCTCTTAAAGCACGATATGTGGCTGTGGCAGAATCGCCATTTTTGTATTAGGTTTTTACAATTTTCATGCGTTGTGCGATAGTCAAGCGATCCATTTTCATAAATGTCAGACTTTCAACTGAACAAAAAAAATTTTTTTAAAAAACTTCGTTTGACAGATATCGAATTCCAGCCCTATACTTTTGAAACCGCGAAATGGATAACCCGTTACTTTCGATTGAGTACAAGGAAGAATTGCTGTTTATATCTACTGGTCTGAACATCCAAATATACGATCGGTATTTTTGTCAGATTTTTTACAAGTTAATAAATAAAAATGTAAGGAAAACCCTGTGCAGGTGCCTTCGAGCGCTAGTTCATTGGTGGAGCAGTAAGATAATTACTTAAAAATTTTGTATAGGACTTGAGATTAATACTTAATACGTAAATGCAAAATCTCATAACGATCGGAATCATATTCTGGAATTTATTCGGAAAAAATTATAATTCAGAAAAAAAAATAATTTTAATGGTTCGGTTTATGCGATTCTCTTGAAATATTGCATGCACATTCAGTATAGGAATTTCACCCTCAAAATATAAATTCCAGTCGAATCAAATATTTCGTTTTGGAAATAAGAAGTTTCTTTTTTTCAATATACCTATATATATTTCCTACGAGTATCTTGCATGTTACCGTGAAATTTCATTTCGATGGGTTTTGTTCTATCTGAAATATTGCAGAACAAATTTTGAATGGCCATATTTCATAGACCAAAACGATGTAGCACTCGTTTAAGTAGAACGAGCGCTCAGAGAAGGATAAATAATATGCCAGCTATAGAGAATATTCTTTCATCATCGAAAATAATGAAATTAAAAGGGTTTGATATACTATTTCTTAGGATTTTATCAACTCGTGATATCCTTCGATGAAAGCCACTCAATAGAAGAACCAAAGAGAGAAATGCTAAAGAATTTGATCCTTGTGACGATAAAAAGGAATCGGGAACAATCAAGTAAGGATCAGATGTCACGTCTGATTCATCCTGAAACGGTAATATGGTGATCGTGTTTCCTCTAAAGGTCCTTTCCTACCTTTCCATTCCGTTTAGCTCATTAGATTGCGCGAAACGTCCTGGCACAGTTAATTGGTAGTCAGTCAAACCAAATTAGCCGTCAAGTCGTCTTCTACGAATTAACGAGATATCTCAAGAACAAACCACCATTCTCTTACTCTTATCCCCCTAAAGTTAATGGTTGGATATCAGTCCTTTTAACTCTATGTATATTTAACTGCTTTGTTGTCATTATCCTTACAAATGATGTTCAAATAATACACCATTTTCATTCGTCCAGAATGCGACAGTTTTTTAGTATTTTCTACAGTTTATTACTTAGGATTCAATATTTGTTTTTGATCGCTCGTTCTAAATCAAGTGAGTTTTGTCCAATTGTCTGCAATTTACATAGAAAATTAAATCAGAGTATTGAAAGGAAAAATCCTTATGTTTCCAAAACAAAGTATGTGATTCGCGTGAAATTTGTTTTGTGAATAAAGATTAATATACTGAATTTTCATGCAATATTTCAAGAAGATCGCATCATCAGAACCATAGAATTAATTTTTTTTTATTATTGATTGTTTACGAATTTGATTTTTTGAATAATTCCAGAATATAATTCTGATCGTGCTGAGATTTTGCATTTAAATACTTAGCATGAGTCCTAAACAAAATTTTGAGGTGATAGCATTATTGCTCCAATGAACGATCGCTCAAAAGCACCTGCTCTTTGCTTTTCTTGAATTTTTTTAGCTAAATATTTCATCATTTCAGTCGGAAACTGAATTTCAATCCATAATAATATTATAAATGCGAAAGTAACTCTGTCTGTCTGTCTGTTACTCTTTCACGCCTAAAGGGCTGAACGGATTTTGATGAAATTTGGTATGGTGATAGATGATAACCTAGAAATGGTCATAGGCTATAAATAATCACGCCATCGTTCTTAGGGGGTAGGCAGTAGGCAGATAACTAAATTGAGTTAGTGATTTTTAGTCGTTTTTGTTGGGACTTTTGCTCTTTCACGTCTAAACGGCTGAACAGATTTTGATGAAATTTAGTAAGGTAATAGATGGTTACCTAAAAACGGATATAAGATCAAAATGATCACGTCATCGTACTTAGGGGGTAGGAAGTAGGCAGAAAACTGAATTGAGTTAGTGATTTTTTTTATGGTTTTTGCTGGGAGTTTTGCTCTATCATGCCTAAACGGCTGAACGAATTTTGATTAAATTTAGTTAGGTGATAGATAGAAACCTAGAAAAGGATATGGGCTATTAATATTCATGCTATCGTACTTAAGGCGTAGGCAGTAGGCAGAAAACTAATTAAGTTAGTGATTTTTAATCGTTTGTTTTAAAAGTTTACCTCATTCACGCCTTAACGTCTGAACGGATTTTTATAAGACTTGGTTAATATAAAGATAGGATCCCAGGCACGGACACAGGCTACTTTTTACGGCGGGAAAATACCTCATTCCCGCGGAAATCTAGCGTGATCGTGTCAAGAAGCGCATGACGCCATAGCTACTGAAATGATTTTGATGTTTTTTTTTAACTGAGTGTTACTAAGACTTCAGGTTAGTATGTGATCACTTTTCTTACTTAGAGGGTCGGTAGGCGGACGAAGTCGCGGGTAAAAGCTATTCATATATAAACCTTTTTATGAATTTGTATACCGAGATTTCAGTCTCTTCAAACTACAATAATATTGTCAATCGAGTAATGGCAATTTGTACCTCTTCTAGTTGAATATATAATACCTAACTGACAATGTATTTCGCTCCACTGTGGATATTCCATTAGGAAATTGACAGGAAGGTTCTTCCGCTAAGTGACGTCATATTTCCTATTTATATATAGCTCCAAACATGGAGGGAATAACTACATCAAAGGATTTCATATGCCAATAATTCACTTTACACGGAAAATTCGTTGGTACATTATCACTTCAGTAGTGAAGTGCTCCTTTGATATATATATATGACAATAAATATGAAAGGTTAACGAGTTTATGAAATATAGAACGAAATTCAATATGCTCGTATGGAAACCATACTCCAGATCTCTGTCTGACACACACTTTGTAGGAAATAAATTTGCTCTCATAACAGTTCTTCAATGTTTGTGAAAATTTCAATAAGTTCCTCAAACAATATTATATCATCCTGAAAACTCTGTCTTTCATACTGAGTACTTTCAGATTATAATAGACAACACTCTTGCATGCAGCCGCCAAATTTTATCCCGATTGGTTTCGTTTTGTCTGAGATATTGAGGAACAAAAATTTTGAATGTTCCATATTTTATGGAACACCCTGTATGATTTGGCTGGTTAAAGAAGTTAACCGCGGCATTTGAGAACCAAATTAACCCTGAGAATCTCGAGTCTATAGGACAATCCTTTCGATAGTTATCGTGCTTACGGCCTGCCGGCCCCACGGACGAAATTCAGTCGAACCTTATCGTTTGAGAGAGAAAATTAAAGACATTTCGACAAAACGATATAGCACTCGTTTTAGTACAACGAGCGCTCAAAAACACTTCTCGAGATTCACCTCAGGCAGACAGTGAAAAGTTCAACTCATGAATGAATACAATGAAACCTACAGCTCTCAGGTTGTCCATCAAAATCGTATTAAATGGAAGCCAAAAGTTCTAACTATGTTTCGGAAAAGGAAGGATAATTTTGTCGATAGAACTTTTGTAGGAAAATCAATGTTGATTAAAATTGGTGGCAAGTTGACAAAAATTTAATTTTCACTCCTGAAATGTCTGTGGTGTCTAGTTTTCAGAACCATATTGGTATATATTTCCAGATGAAATTCAGGGAAACGTTTACCCTAATTCAATTGGCCATGGAAACTATAATCGATGGAATTCGAAATCTGCTATCTAGCAGTCAATTTCAGATGCCGCTTTCGTTTAATTCAATAACTGGCAGTAGCACCATCTGCTGTGAAGTTCAATTCTGTGGACCCCATCAAAGTTTGATAGACTTACACCACCTAACTGCTAATTAAGGATGAAATTAGATGGCTTCCATTTAGTACGGACTAATTATTCCGTTAACTTATTATGCTGATGGTCTATTGCAACTGCTGAAATATTGTGAAATATTCAATCGATTTGCATTTTAAATCAATCCCAACCCTGAGAGGTTCATCTCATGAGACGAAACACCCTTATCTTGATTCTGCTCGGCAATAAGAATATAGGCTGTAGAAATTTCAGGAAAACAGGTTTTGAATTAATTGTTTCTAAAACGATTTTCTCCTATTTCTTCGACATGTTTTAACATTTTTATCTTGTTGAGACCCGTTTCAACTTTTTCGTCCAGTCGTGACATATTCAAACATGTTTTGACATGTTGTTAGATGATTTACAAGGTTGTGACATTTTTTTGGTTTCGTGATTTGTTGTTACATGTTTTGATCTGTTGTAACATCTGTTTTTATGAAATGCTAGCTATATAGAAGCTACATAAAAAATTGAAATTCTAGAAAATTAAACCCTTCAATTTAATTTTTTTCTATACTGATGGACAAAATTAGCGCACCACCTAAAATTTCGTTAAATTTTAACAATTGATATCTTCCCAATCTTCAGTCGGATTTTAGCGTTTTTTTTTCAATTGTAGCTCTGTTATTGTCGAATTTCCTCCATTAAACAGAAGTCCAAAAAATAAAATCTTCATGTTGTACAGGGCGTTTAAATAATGTCATGTTTTATAGTCAAATTTTAACTTCTTCTGTGGGCAATGCCAGATTGCTGAGGTATATAAAAACAACAAAGCGTTGTAGCCTAGTGTCTCTTCAGTATTTTGTTTTTTTTTAAACCAATTTATCTTGAAATCGTCCAGAGATATTCAACATTTTATCAACTCTTGTATTTTATGCATTAGCCATGAATATCTTCGCAACCATTTGTCCGATTTGAATGTTTTTTTTAGTTGTAGCTCTTTTATTGGCGAATATCATACTACAATGAGATGTTCAAAAAAAGAAATGCATCATGCTGTACAGGGCGTTTAAATTTTCGGGTTTTTTTTTCATTACAGTTTAACGCCTTCTGTGGGCAATACCAGATACCTGAGGCTTCTCTAGTATACTATACTAACTATACAGTGATGTAGCCTGATGTCTCCTGAGTATTTTGCTTTTTAAAAAAGCAATTTAACTTGTACCCTTCCAGAGATATTCACATTTTTATAACATCTTGCATTTCATACAATATAAAACACAAAAATAAACGAAAAGAAATTATAAAAACAGAAAAATGCAAGATGTTATAAAAATGTGAATATCTCTGGAATGGTACAAGTTAAATTGCTTTTTAAAAATACAAAATACTCAGGAAACATCAGGCTACATCACTGTATAGTTTTTAGAAGCCTCATATATCTATGGTATTGCCCACAGAAGGCGTTAAACTGTAATGAAAAAACCCGAAAATTTAAACGCCCTGTACAGCATGATGCATTTTTTTTTGAACATCTCATTGTAGTATGATATTCGCCAATAAAAGAGCTACAATTAAAAAAAACATTCAAATCGGACAAATGGTTGCGAAGATATTCATGGCTAATGCATAAAATACAAGAGTTGATAAAAAGTTGAATATTTCTGGACGATTTCAAGATAAATTGGTTTTTAAAAAAACAAAATACTCAAGAGATACTAGGCTACAACGCTTTATTGTTTTTATATGCCTCAGCAACCTGGCATTGCCCACAGAAGACGTTAAAATTTGACTATAAAACATGACATTATTTAAACGCCCTGTACAACATGAAGATTTTATTTTTTGACTTCTGTTTAATGGAGGGAATTTGACAATAACAGAGCTACTATTGGAAGAAAAAAACGTTGAAATCCGACTAAAGATTGGGAAGATATCAATTGTTAAAATTTAACGAAATTTTAGGTGGTGCGCTAATTTTGTCCATCAGTATATAAAGAAAACATTCCACATAAAGAGTTGACGCGAAATTTTGTGACTCTGATGTTGACATTGATATTTCAATGTATTAGTGCTTGGTATACCAGCTATGTTTGTTTTCACATTGTTGAAAGCTACATATAAAATTGAAATAATGAATGTTTCATTAGCAATCTAAATTCTAATACCAAATAATCAAATAATTTCATGTTCGAATATGTTTTAACATACGAGTTTACTCACAAATGAATTCATAATATAATTGGAGACTTATGTTCACTTTTTTTTCAGCTTCCCGTATTCGATACGAGATCACAAGCGGTAACATAGGAGGAGCTTTCGCTGTCAAAAATATGACAGGCGCCATTTACGTGGCAGGTGCATTAGATTACGAGACAAGAAAACGGGTAAGTTGGTCTCTATTTTTCCCATCTTCTTAGGATTGAACCAGAAGGAATGAGACAGCCCAACATTACTACCGGTATAAAATGCTGAAACGGTTTTACGTGGTAAACGCTCACCTAGAAACTTCTTGAATACACTGAATATTAAGTTCGACATTTATCAAACTGAAATAATTGAAAGAATTTGAAAACATAGTTGTATGACAATAAGCCCGTTCGGCATTGACCTCCGCGAGCAGACGGATTTTTTAGTCACGTGACCAGAGATCGTACAGATTCATCTGTAATATCTGGGAATAAACGAACGGTACAGAGCATCTGCCACAGAACATACTGCTCTGTTCTACTTCTAAAGATTATGAGATTTCAAAGATCACTATTTTGGGAAATATGCTCATCTTTTAACGATACTTTCACCCTTTTCGTAGCTTTTCTATAAAATCTCAATTAAATAATTAGGTGCAGAGGCACTGAATGCAAAGGAAACGAGGAATGCAATATTCCCTTCTGGTTGATCAATACGGCGATAGTTGTACCGAAAGATCCAAATTGATTAATTAATTATACGAAAAAGAAACGAGATAGAAATATCTCCTTCTGTCCATTCATAACTGCGACAGCTATATCGAAAAATTTTAATGAATTAATTAAGTTTTTAATGAATAAATAAAAACAGAAGAATGAAAGTGTTAGAATTTTTCAATCTATCGGTTGTCAGATCAGGAAACTCAACATAAAACAAAAAAATATATATAAAACATAACACTCTATGAATAAAATCGCTTTGCTCCGTCGAAATAGACCGAGCGAAAAGATCGACGTCCGATTGCTCAGATTTTTATGACGAACTCTCCAGATGTGTACTCCCCTCAATCCGGTTGTAATAAACGAACGGTTCAGATCGATCCGACACGTCCGATGTCGATTGCTTAAATAATCCAATTAAGGATACTTTCAAAATTCAAACTTAACATTGTGTTGTGAGGAACAGAATAAATCCTCATAATATGAAACATTTCGAAAGTTAGCTAGTCTGAAATCCAGTTCAACATGGCTGATGTGACAGTTAAAAAGCAGCTCAAGGATTAATATTCCTCGTCAGACAACACAAATGAATTTTAAAAGTTCGGACATCCGGAAAAAAGGCGAGAAAATCACATAAATCATCATCACCTAAATTATATACAACATAAATTTCAGCATAAATGAGCCCTTATTTTTTCAAACAGGATAATCCCGGAAAACATTTGTCCTGCGATGAAAATTATGACGACTGAAAAGCCAGACTGTTGGACAGGGGAAATGCGAATGGAAGCAGCATGCTTTATTAGCATGATGCTATGGTATTCTCAGGTTTTCCCCTTTGGAAATTTTAATGAAACCGAAGCGTATTAGGAATAGCTTGGAGAACTAGATGAAAACATGTTCGTTCATGTGTAACGCGGTTTGGTCAGAATACGAAACTATGTAGGATCTAACGGTGGGTATAATGAATAATGAAGATCCATTTTGTTTTTTCATCTGTTTGGTTTGGGGAGAAACTCATGATCAAGTTATTCATTTTTCATTATCTTTAGGTTCAACTGAGGTATGAATTGGATTGAATGAAGAATTATATTCGATTCAACCTTTTTTCCTGGTAACGGTTGAGCTTGCTGATTGGAAATTTAATTTAAAAAAAGCTTTTGCAAATATAGATTTAATTATTTCTCCATCATCAGGTGCAACATTTGAAATTTTTTTTAGGAAGTTTCAAAAATGATATCTGAAAATGCTGTCCATTATTGTCAATACACGGCTTACATCGATTTCGAAAATGTCTGACATGGCTATCCAGCATTTCGTTAGATATTTTGGCGATAGCCAAACGAATGTCGTTCTTCAAGTGATCCAGAATCTTGAGATGATAGATATAAACATGTAATTTCAGATATATCTATAAAACTGTCTAAACATAAACTTTAAAAGTTATACTTGATGATGAAAAAATAATCAAATCTATATTTGCATAAGCTTTTGTTGAATTGAATTTCTAAATCAGCGAGTTCTTCTGTCCCAACCAGTACAACTTTGAACCCGTTTACGAAACCAAATCCAGAATGAAATCCATTCGAAATTTATTAAGATTACGCATATGGACAATCCAAAAGGCCCAGCATACGTTCCATTTATGGTGAACATATCCCAAGTGTTAATTCTGTGTTTTACTAAATCAAATGCAAAATTATATTTCATGTGTCAGGCGACAGGGAAACCCTTTTATGTTCCCCACTATTTCCGCTTGTAATTTGGTCTCTAATTCCATGTGTATTTTGCATTTTGAGTTTTGACATATTCGAAATGTTTCAGTCCAACCGAGCTAGTCCTAGAAATAATCCGCTTGTAGCCCTAAATTTTGTTTTGCGTTGTAGTAGTTGAGGCCACATCATGCAGCATTTTGAGGTTTCCGCAATATACGTTTTTTCTGAATTATTCCGTTTTAAATTATTTACCACAGCGTGCTTCTTCAGTATGATAAGCGAAATGTCTAATTTTGCCAGAAAAAGTTTGAGAGTAACTATTGTTATTTTAGATCGAAATATTTGTTTGCGAATAACACGTTGAGGAAAAAAAGATTATGTTCATGGAATTTTAGGTATTTTCAATGAGAAATCACAGTATTCATGGATTGAAAATGCCAAAAAATTGGCGAATGAAATTCTTTAATTCTGTATGAATATCGATTAAAAAGTATTTTTTCTACAAGCGTGCACTTTCATTCTCTTTCCCGTACGTATTTCAATTCGTAAAGAGTCACATTGCCAAACAGTGTGGGAAAAACCCCTGCTATTCCATTACCGCACGCAAATGCGTGTGGTAATGGATTAGCAAGGGTTTTTCTCGCACGCTTTTTCTAAAGAATAAACTGAATAATGATATATCTCTATGCCACCGACGACGTTACTATGGAAACGGCATGTGAACGACTTGTCAGAGACTTTTGTCATTCATGTGTATTTAGAATGATCAATTCACATTTGATCTGTGTGTTGAAATCGATCTCGTATAAGCGCTTGTAGAAAAAATATTGTTCCTAACTCGTGCGGAAGTGTTTTTCCCGCACTCAACTGCTTACCCAAACTCCGCTTCGCGTCGTTTGGGTAACGGCAGTTTCGTGCGGGAAAATATCACTTTCCGCACTTGTTAGGAAAATAACTATTCTCGCTCACAATGTATGAACTCTCTTCTGAGATAAATTGTTTATAAATGTTTTATTTGTGTGGAAAATTTTATTCTGATGAAAACACTGAAAAAATAATATTTTATGGAAATACTGAACATTTTATTCGGAATTATTTTACTTAAGACTCATTCTTCAGAATTTCATCTAAATTTATAACAGTTGAATTTTGGGTGTTGTTACACAGTTTTTAATCTATAGGGTTGTTTGAGATGTTTTCTTATTTTCCATTTCGCCGCTCTACTTAGAACTTTTTCGGGAATATCAAAATTTCCTAGCGGCAGAAAAGTTTACAAGTAATCAATAACTACAGGGCATTATTTTCCCTATGCCATCTATTATTGAAATAAAGCTCCATATCTCTAGCATTCGAATCTATGGAATTGTTTGAGTTGAGCAAACAGTATAGGCGAGAAATCGGGTAAGCGCGCGGTGGATCATCGGTGGAATTGACGGCGATGTAATATATCAGAGTGAATTCGGTCGAATCAATCGCTCAGGGCGTCCCATAACTCCGACATGGACTGGAACAGCGGAATAGAAAATCGAACTCTTTACGGCATTTCGCGGATCGGATATAAATTCGATTCACTCGTGTAATAATTGATTTAATTAAACGCAGATGCATTACACGGGCCACGGACGCCGCTGGAGAATTCCACGTATACGTTGATGAGAAACGACGGGCCGGTAATACCCAGATGAAAACGCGCCTTTTGAAGTATTGAACCAGAAATGCGGAAAAAATATTGAATTGTGCACAGTCCAAATTAGTTTTGGGTCTTTCGACCGAGCGAGTGTTGTTTCTGTAATAAGTGAATGTTGTGGAATATGATTCTGTTCGATCATAGTTTGTTATTTATGCGTTACTGAATGTAATGAACAGTTTTTAGGTTTGATGGCTCAAAAGGGCGAAATTGAAGAAATTATTCCTTGCCTTCAAAACTTCGACGCATTTGTTGATAAATATCGGACTATTTAGTGACTCTGAGACAATAATTGAAGCTGTTATGAATCGCAAGAGAAAAACAATCGCTGGCTAAATAGGAAATAAGAAAACTCATCAAACAACCATATAGATGTAGAATTTAGTAACGACAACCACAGGTGAACTGTTATAGGTTGATACAATTCTGAAGAATAAGTATTGAAGCCAAATGTTCAGTTTCTCCATAAAATGTTATTTTTCGGTGTTTTTTTCAGAACTAAATTTTCCGTACACATCATAAATTTAAAGAAAACGTGTCTCAGAAGAGAGTTTATTTATTGTGAGTCGATAAAAAAGTAGAAAGACCTCGATAATTTCATTCCCCAATGTTTTTGGCATGCTCAATCCATGATGACAGTGATTTCGTAGTGAACATCCGTAAAATTCGATAAAAATTATTTTTATTTGTTTCTCATTTGTAAACGTCAGTTTCCAAAAACACAATATTAATCAAGAAAGTTTATTTTATCAAGTCACTAACTTGTAAAACTGACAGTTGACTTGTAAAAGTTTTACAAGTTAGTAGTATTATTTACATTGAGAATTGTCAAGTACTTGCTTCTAATTTCATTCATCCTTCTAATTTCAGAGTTCCTGGAATAAATGTATTTCTCAATAAACGTTCTCAAACTATTCGAAAACGATATTCGTACCTTGTTTTATTCGTATCTATTTGTTTTCCTTCTCAAAATTGCAAATATCCTAGATGTTTTTTGACCTGTGAACTCACTGACAGTTTCACGTACTCGCTTCTAATTTCATTCATTTTTCTAATTTCATCGCTCCTGGAACAAATATTTTTAGTAATAAACGTTATAAAAGTATTCAAAACGATATTCATGCCTTGTTTCATTTGGATCTGGCCTTTTTCGTCAGAAATTAGCAAATATTCTCGAAGGACTTCCCTCTCGTAAAGCCACTGACAGTTTGTTGTCATAATTTTCCGATGTCATAAATAATCATAAATAATGCATAGCTTACGACATTTGCGACAAATTCTTGAAATTTTTTTGGAATTTATCTAACCTTTTTACAAATGAGAAACAAATAAAGTATAAAACAATACACGCAAGGTAACGTGTTTTACTGGCTCAAGGAGGTAACTGACTCGCCTGCGGCTCGTCAATTATATCCTCCATTCGCCAGTAAAAACCCTCTTACCTTGCTAGTAATGTTATATACTATTTCTGTCCTCAACGTGTTATTTCCAAACAAATATTTCGGTCTTAAATAATTACAGTTAGTTACTCTCAAACCTTTTTCTGACAAAATTGGACATGCGCTAATAATATTGAATAGCACACTGTGCTAAATCATCAAAAACGGAATAATTAAAAAAAACTAATATTGTGAAAACCGCATCAGAAAGCTGCATGATGTGGTCCCAACTACTCCAACCCAAAATAAAATTTATGGCTACAAGCGGATTATTTCTAGGACTAGCTCGGTTGGACTGAAACATTTCGAATATGTCAAAACTCAAAACGCAAAATACACACGGAATTAGAGATCAAATTACAAGCGGAAATAGTGGGGAACATAAAAGGGTTTCCCTGTCGCCTGACACATGAAATATAATTTTGCACTTGATTTAGTAAAACACAGAATTAACACTTGGGATGTGTTCACCATGAATGGAACGTATGCTGGGCCTTTTGGATTGTCCATATGCGTAATCTTAATAAATTTCGAATGGATTTCATTCTGGATTTGGTGTCGTAAACGGGTTCAAAGTTATACTGGTTGGAACAGAAGAACTCGCTGATTTAGAAATTCAATTCAACAAAAGCTTATGCAAATATAGATTTGATTATTTTTTCATCATCAAGTATAACTTTTAAAGTTTATGTTTAGACAGTTTCATAGATATATCTGAAATTACATGTTTATATCTATCATCTCAAGATTCTGGATCACTTGAAGAACGATATTCGTTTGGCTATCGCCAAAATATCTAACGAAATGCTGGATAGCCATGTCAGACATTTTCGAAATCGATTAAAGCCGTGTATTGACAATAATGGACAGCATTTTTCAGATATCATTTTTGAAACTTCCTAAACAAAAATTTCAAATGTTGCACCTGATGATGGAAAAATAATTAAATCAATATTTGCACGTGTTCACCATGAGAAGTCATTTGCTAGGCTTTTTGGATAGTTTAGATGGGTAATCTCGATAAATTTCGAGTGGATTTTATTCTGGAATCATTAGTCTCGTGATTGGGTTCAGGAAATTTCTATAAATTCATTTTAACTCTGTCTAAAAAAAGTGAATAATATAATAAATATAGTCCTTCACTTCTTGGAAATAATATTTGAAAGAAAATCATTCTATATACAACGCATAGTTGGTTAGTGTCCCTAAAACTAATAACTTTCCTAACATTGCGGGAGATCTCCTTGAACTGAGCTGTTTTTCATTTCTTTTTTTTCGAGGAATCACTGTGACGCATTGAACCCTGTTGCGCTGTGCTGGAACAAGCTAATTAATTAATCAGAGCAAACAATAGACAGTCCCAGCAGGTCCTTTGAGGCTTTGAAGGTGCATGTGAAGAGAAGATCGGTAATATGATTCAATAGAACCCTCTGATCATATTAACAATATCAACCCGGACAGAATTGTTGAAAGGAATATTCCATATCCTACTTCAACAAAGATATTTTGGGATCTTCACATGACATGTATATTTTTTTTGTTTTCCAATATTTACTCGAATAAGCCGTATATCAGATAGAGCAAAACCGATTGAAATGAAATTTTGTGGCCACATGCAAGCTACTCATAATGAGCTTCAAATTCAATCGGAATAAAAAAAAATATTTTGATGATGAAGTTCCTACTGAATAATAGAAATAGAGGTTTAACGCGTACATCGCCATGAATATTGAAAAACAATAAAGTGAAAGAATTGAATAATATCAATCGATATAAATCAACCAATATTAAACTCATACTTCGGAGCTAACTTCGTCCTTGTTCGAGACAAAATGCAAGGAAGTGGTATCAATCAGAGCACCTATGGATGGCCATTTCGTCCTTATTAGGACTCATCAGCACAGGATAGCTCTGAATGATAGAAGGTATTTCTTGGGACTTAATGCGAAACGGCGTCTTCTTTAAGGTATTATTCCACACAACAATGCCATAACAGTAACACTGAAAGACACTGAATGCATGTTAAAAATACCGAAGACGCCATCTCTTGTCCCATACGAAAACCCTCCTCCATAGCATGAATTTCAAACAAAGTAGCGAAATGTTTACCATTTGTTGCCTTGACTGAAGCGTTTTTGCATATCGCAAAATTTTCCTACTTCAGTCTACAACGAGGAGCGCCCGGGTAACGTCAGGTGACTAGTATTGAATAATGATGCTGATGAGTCCTAATAAGGACGAAATGGCCATTCATAGGTGCTCTGATTGATACCACTTCCTTGCATTTTGTCTCGAACAAGGACGAAGTTAGCTCCGAAGTATGAGTTTAATATTGGTTGATTTATATCGATTGATATTATTCTCTGCTTTCACTTTATTCCTACTGAATGTTCATGTGAAATTTTAAGATGGTTCCATAATCGGAACCTTAGAATTTAATTGTTTTTTTCAAAATATCTATTTTATCGAATGATTCAGATTTTTTTCAATTGGATGAGGCTGAAATATTGCAGTAAAATGTTCAATGCCTATTCAAAGCAGTACGCAGTCTTTTGTAGTATCGAAAAAAAATCCTATATACTCATGAAAAAACTTAGATTGAAATAAAATCGAGTTTGTGGATTAAAATTGGGGGAGTGAATGATCCTTCAAATTTTCAAATGATCATGTTTCCGATCGTGCTGAGATTTTGCATTCATATATTAAGTATCAATTTCAAGTCCTATAGAAAATTATGAAGTTATAGTCTTATTTCTCCACCAATGAACGAGCTCTCAAAAGCACCTGCTCAGGCTTTTCTTAATATTTTTCTTTGTATTCCGCCATGATTAATTCAGAACTTTCGGTTTATCAGAGACCTGAAACTAGTTCAGAATGTAAAGTGGTCTATTCGGCAGAGCATCACGAAACTCCTGTTGTTATTCCAGCAGGATGAGGATGACAGACAAACATTGTCCCTGTCCCTGACAAAGTGTCCCATCAGACGTATTTCTACCGAGACAAATTAAACCCTTATCGCGTAGCAGCGAAATTCCGAACTCTCTTCCCTGCTAATTTCTAGATCAGATTGGACCCAACGTAATTACGGATGTAGTCGGTTCTTTGATCTTTGGATTCGAAGACTTTTATATGAGCATTCCCCTTTTTTGGGGTCAATAAGCAGAGAGAGAATTTCTTCGTCATCCCGACTGCTAATCGCTTTTCTGGCGTCCAGGAACTTTTCAACTCCCGATGATACACGGAAAATGTTTTTTTCAACTTTTGCCCTCTCAATCTCTGGTGCTTATTTAGTGTGGATCAATTCGAGTTTATTTGGATTTTTTTACTCGACTGGAGTTTTAAAGAAATTCGAGGATTTTAGATTGACTTAACAAAGCAATGTTGTGCTGATGAGTCCTTATAAGGACGAAATGGCCATCCATAGGTGCTCTGTTTGATACCACTTCCTTGCATTTTGCCTTGAACGAGGACGAGATTAGCTCCGAAGTATGAGTTTAATATTGGTTGATTTCAATTGATTAATATTATTCTCTGCTTTAATCATCATTCTTAATTCTACTACTACTAATTCTAGCACTCGTTCTCCTTAAACGAGTGCTATATTACTCTGTCCACATATCTATAAAAGAATACAAATATACAAATTTTGAGGTAATAGTCTCATTGCTTCAGCAATGAACGAGCACTCAAAGCACCTGCTCAGGTTTTTTCTGAAGTTTTCCGATTTTCATCAAATAGTTCATTGTTTTATCGACGTTTCACAAGCATTAAACGGCCTGCCTGAAAAAACTCTTTCGTAACATTCATTGCTTCAGAAAAAAATCCTTTTTCCGCAAATCGCCAGGAAATTTTGACATTCCTATCAAAATTTCTTGAAGAAAAAGTCACGACTTCCTTACTGTAAGTAAATATCATTTCCTTACTGTAAGGAAATGATATTTCCGTACAGTTGTTAGTGTTCTACATAAATGATAGAAAACACATTGCTTATAAGGAATCAATTTTATCAATAAACGTAAAAGAACTATTCAAAAAGGATATTCGTACCTTGTTTCATTCGAATCTGTTGGGTTTCCTTCATAAAATTGCAAATATCCTAGAGGTTTTTTGACCTGTAAACTCGCTTGACAAATGTCACTTACTCCGATCTTATTCCATTCATAATTTCAATTTAATCGTTTCTGGAACAAAAACCTGTAGTATTTCGTTCACAATGAACCAAAATTCTCAGGCACTTCCCTCACGTAAACACATCTGACAGTTCTCATTAATTTTCCGATGAGAATGACATCGAAAAATTATGCAATTTAAGAAATGTCAAAAATTCGGGAATTTTTTTAAAATTGTTCAATATCGGTCGAATTTTAAACGATTTGCGGAAAAATAGTATGTTTACCTCGTAGGAAAAGCCACATTCCTGGACTCTGTGTTGCTAAGTCGAGGCTTGCGCCTCGACTTAGCAATCTTCACAGTCGTCCAGGAATGTTAAGCTTTTCCTACCCGGTAAACAATGTACTATTTTTCTACATTTTTCCAAGAGTAAAGAATATTTAGATAAAGTAAAAAACAATGACGGTTGAGATTTTCCTACCTGCATTTCTTGAGTGAAACGAATTCACGGTGTAGAAAACACGAAACATTCCAGTTGCAGAGGATCCAAAGCCTTCTTGGTCGACAAAGCACAAACGGGGCTTTGGACGATGCCACCGTTCAAACAATGGCCATGTGTGACCTAGAATGTCTCTTTGCTCACACTGTTGATACTTTTACTCCTAACGCCCTAGCTTTGATTTTCATCTGAAATCTGAGATGATCCTGTTTTCCGACCGGGACGCGAACATGGGAACTTATATCGGAGTTTTCCGCACCCGGAGTTATGTTTTAGAGGTGAAATGGAAGGAAATTCTGAGATTCTAGTTCGAACTATATTTTCCCTTTGGATATTTGTTTGAAATTTTTCGTTTTTTCCGCTCATTGGAGTTATAAATAAATAGTTATTTTTGTATCTAGTCCGCGAAATGCTACTTTGGTGATCGAGAACTGATTTTTTTAACGAGGCGCAGCCGAGTTAAAAAAAATAGTCGAGATCACCAAAGCATTTCGCGCATGAGATGCAAACAAAATTTTTTCTACAAACGCTTAGCTTAATATGAAAAAAAATATTGAACTGGTTTGAACTGTTTTTCCAAATCAAGTAATTAGGTATTATAACTATGGGCAATATATTCTATGTTGAAAGCAACACTCAATGTTTAAGAAAACGTGGATTTCAAGAAATTTACCAAGTTAAAATATAAAAATCCCATATAGTTTACATGCAGTGTGCGAAGTTAGTATTTCGCACACTACTTCGCGCACGGTGTCATAGTAACAAAGGAAAATGAAAAAAAGGGTCACTTCGCATATTCTTGCCAATGCGCGAACCTTGTCATTTTTTGACGTTTGTAGAAAAAACAACTTTGTTTCAATATTTTATGTTTCATTTATGAATTGGTTTATGATTGGGTAGACAATTTACATTTTTTGAGCTCCGGTGAAGATGACTGGCTGGAAAATTTGATACGTTTCACAGAACTTGTAATGTAAATTTGTTTTCAGAATAGTTCTGAATTAAGTGAAAGTGGTCCGAAAAGCTGAGCTATGGGTTTCCAATTTTACTATTTTCATTTTTCCTGAAACTACCTTAGACTTTTTGCAACTTATAGTAGGAAAAATTTCTCAAATGCAAATGTTCCTGGTCCTACGAAGAAAATTGCTGGTGAAATCAATCAATCAATGTCTTTCCTCTCAGTTCGAAATTCTTACGTTAGCGATCAAAGTTAAAACTTGAACTATTTCTATACTCGCAATAATAAAATAAAAATTTTAGAAAAGCCTTAATTATATTTTCTGTAATTTTGTTAACATTATGGCCACTAAATTTCGTATGAGGCTTCTGAGAATCTTGTGTGTGGCCAGAAAATTATCGATCTTTTATTCTATCTGAGATATTGAGCAACAAAAATTGTGTGTGGTTATATTTTATAGAACATCCTGTACGATTTTGCTGGTTAACTAACCCGTCTCACGCAGAAACCAAACCTACCCTGAAAATGTCAAGTATCTAGGACAATCCTTTCGGAAGTTATCGTGTTTAAAGACGGTTTCACGGACTAAATTGCATTTGACCACGGTTTTGTCATCAGTCAGATCATTTTCGGTTCAAAATTCGAAGCCCATACCATAGACAAACTAAAATAATAGATGAGCCACTCGTATGTTTCGCGCCATCTGTCGGAGGAGGATACTAATACACGAAAAAATTATTTTCAATTTTATAGATGTCGTTGCATTCATGGAAATCCTATCGAGAAAATAGTAAGTATGTATGTAAAATCATTATTATCAAAAAACCTTTGAATTGTCAACTGACACAAGGAGTGGTTTGACACGTTCTTTTTGAAATATCATAAATTTCGATATGCCTGCAAGAGTGAAGATGTGTTGTGTTATTGGATGTGAAAATCGAGATGCAAAAAGGTAATTTCAAAATATATATTATATATATTCTGTTACCTATAAGAATTAAGATAGTTTTTAAAAAAGTTTTTCATGTATTGAATAAGTTTAGTAGGTAAATACTCATATTTTGTATTATTGAATTCATTATTGTTAGTTTTTGAGAATGTTTTCAATGCAATTATTAGTTTATTGATCAGATATTTATGAAATAAATCTGTATTTTCAATTGGTGATATCTATTTCAGTTAATAAATTTTTATTCTATCCAGAATTTGATTATTGATCCTCATTTCTCGATTCCAAAAGAAAATCAGATGAAAGTTCGTTGCAGGTATTATTTTCATGAAAATAAATTTCCTCACTCATCGATAACTTGCACGAATCCATTTCTGATTTCCTTTTGGAAATTGAATTTCAAAAAACTTTTTGCCTCTTGTATATGGGCGTACCTACCTATTCAAAAGATGCACTACAGAATTCTTTTTGAGGCAGCTTTACGATACAGATTCCTTTTTCAATTGAGCTTTTTTCACGAATTAGTAATGTTGTACAAAAACAGATGTCGTTGAAGCTTGTTCTACTAGTGTCTCATCTATTCTCCGTTTAGTTAGTCTATGGCCCATACATTTGGGCAAAACGATATAGTACTCGTTTGAGTACAACGAGCGGGCTCATAAAGAGGTGGAACAAATCATATCTGAATCACCGTTACTAGGTTTCCAAAGTATTGAATTCTATTCTACCATAATATTGGAAGAAATAATGATCGGCAGCGCCGCTGTACATTTCTTATAGCTCTCAAATAGACACAATAAACGCTTCGTTCCGAACGCAACCGAAAAATATGTAATAAGTTCCTCCATATATTAGTGTGCACATTATTCTCTCGATATTTCGGAGATAAAAGCCGGTAACATATTTTTAGTGCTTCCGTATTCCGCTGTTTACCCAGGAACTCAGTCCTGACATTCATTATACGTTTTTTTGGTAAAACAAGAAGTTCCTAGGCAAGTTCTAATTGGATTCCACAAAGTTCAGACTTTTCGGAGTTTCTACTACTGAGTTATTTCCTTCGACTGTTTGTTTATGCTATAGTTATTTTCCATGTATGTCCTGAGCGAGTGTAATGTAACCTAGTTTGTTAGTTTAACAATTATCTCTTTCGGAAATTTGAACAACTTATAACTGCCGTTGTTCGGTACAATGAGCCGAATCAAATTATTATCTCTTAGAGTTTACTTCTATTAGCATAAATGATATGACACTCGCGTGTTTTCGAATGGAACTGGACTAAGTAAGTTATTCTTAATTTACAGAAGTTTGAACTGATTCAAATAGTGACACATTTCATTTAATGTAATTTTTTTTAGTTCATCATAATTTTCCTGTGATATCACCTAACAACGTTGTTCACGAAAATGAAGAGATGAGAAGAAAATTTTTCGCATGAAAGTTTATATCCAATTCTATTCATTTTGAGGGTGAATTTTATTTAACTGAATGTTCATGCAAAATTTCATAGGAATCGCATGATCAACACCATAGAATTAATTTTTTTTCTAAATTATTCATTTTTTCGAATATTTAAAAATTTCTTGACTATTGAGTTGAAATTTTGCAGTGAAATGTTCATTACCAATTAATAATAACGGGTCTTTTCATAAATTTAACTAAACCCATCTTCTTGTTAATTATAGGTATTGCTCTTTTTCAACTAGGAGCTTCAAGCTGTACAAGAGGAATTGAGGACCATTTCTGAGCAATTAGTTTGTCTCCTTGTTTCATTCTTGTAATCGTTATCGCCTCTTAGAATCCTTCGAATTAATAAAGAGTGCTTTATAAATGATACATTAAAAGATAATTTCTTCTCATTTATAATACGAAATGTCGCTTGCATAGAACAAGGAAAAACATTTCTCATTCGTGCAATTTAACTTTCTCAGAAATGGAACATGAGATAAGTTTTTCAGATGCTAAATTATTTGTATTTGGGTAAAAATAATCACTAAAAAACTAATAATTGAAGTTTCTGTTTTGTGTGTGTTTCTTCTTGAAGGTATACTCAACGAACAGCATCAGAATTATAATAAACATAAAACTGAACATTTTCAGCACAGGGAATTTGTTCCCAACATTCCTAACAGATTTTTTTTGCACCAATGTTGAACGAATTGAATTCAGTTTCTGTCTATCAAATTCATTCAAAACGGATTTGGCTCCATTAAAAATATATTCAGTGTATTCATGATAAGGTTTCTAGGTGAAAAACACATTCCTTTTTGTCTTGTCGATGCCGATAACATCGTAACGAAAAAAACGCCTTTTATGTCCGATCAACACGCAAAAAAATGTATCTAACTCGACATTTTCCTCAGTACGAATTGCGTTTGGCTGCGTCAGATAACCTGAAAGAAAACTATACTACAGTCGTGATACACATTAAAGATGTCAACGACAACCCTCCTGTCTTCGAAAAACCGACGTACCGAGCTCAGATCACAGAAGAAGACGACAGGAACTTGCCGAAGAGCGTGTTGAGGGCGAGTCTCTATCCATATTTTCTATATGGCATGCTTTCATTTTCGTTCGTTATGTGCTTTTTCTGTGATTCTGTTTGTTTTGTGTATGTTTATTTGCTGCTTGCTGACTTGTTAGCATGCTAGAAAGACCTAATTGGGCCTGATTCGGTTTAAAGGTTTTATGTTTATGAAATCAGAAGAGTAACAGTTAGAGAACATGCAGGCTTTTTTAAATTGCACGGTTTTTCTTGAGAATAAATGAAACACATAATTTGACATTTATGTCCGAAGAATAGTTTCTGCCAAATGGCCTTCTCTTGTAACTCTACAGACCTCCATTCTTTTATTAAAATTTTCAATGCCATTTTGACATAATTGAGGCTCCATCTCTCTAATGACATGAATAATTCCTTCCTTTAGTTCAGGAAAATATTGTGGATTATTCTTATATACCTGGCTTTTCACATAATCCAAAAGAAAATCACATGATCAAGGGGGTCAATTAACATCACCGTTTTTGGAGAACGATGAATGATCTAATGGCCTTAGTTATTGTATTATTTGATTATTTGATTCTTATATGCCTTCAGATTTTAATCTTTGTGTTAAATACGCTTTGTTTTGAACCCAACTTGTTGTGAACGTCGTCTTATGGATATTATCGTATCTTCAGCAAGACTTTCACGAACCGAATCAATATTTTCTTGTGAACGACTGCTGCGGCTGTATTTTTCATTTTTTTGATCTTCTCTTTAAATTTCTTGATAATTCGACTAATAGTGCCTAAAGAAGGATGATTATGTAAACCATAAAGTTCACGTAATTTCCTGAAAACACTTTGCGCAGAACACTTAAATCTTAAATGTTAAAATAAGTGAGAATACGTAGATGAATTCAGTGTGCCATCTACATTTTATTTAGAAATGAGAAAAACGTGCAATTTGGAACACCTTTTAATTTCAGTAAAAATGCCCAAGTTGATCTCCTCGTGAACATACAATATTTTTTCATAAAAAACTAATCCAGGAGATGTCCATAAAGGTTGAGAAAAACTTCTAAAACCTCGACTTTAAATAACTATATCAATTATATAAAGTTGCTAGGGAACAATAAACTTCCGCAGTTTGCTCGGAAAGGATGAATTTTCAGCCTCATTATTTCTTAGAATGAATGACCCCTATATCAACTGAAGTTCTCAACATTGTGAGATAACTCCAGAAAGAAGCACTTGGAATAAGAAAATCCATAAATCTGCTGTTAAAAGTTTGGTCTTCGTGAACTTTTTTCTTGAGTTAAAATTGATCGCAGCTTCATAAATCAGGTGATGATAATACCGTAGGAAGAAAACATCTCGACATGCGTTGAATAGGTTATTTCTCCAAGAAGAATCACTTTATATTCACGGTATTGACCTGAGCATGGTAGAAATTCTCTCTTGTATTAGCAGGCTATTGTTACGGAGGAAACAATTATCCTCTACGTTTTCTTTTATTCGGCTCAATTCGGTCTTTCGAATAGGAGCACAATAGCTGGCAGTGTGCAACACGAGTTTGTAATTAAAACTGAACTTACAGCATATAGCTTGTTCCTATATGAAACATTAGTACTTAGTAGCCCACAAAAGCCCAGAGCCAGATAGGATAGTAGTGAACAGCAACTGTTGAACTTTTTCACGTAGCAGAACGATACTTGAAAATTTGTTACCTGGCGGAGACGTTACTGGTTTTTAATTTCTGTTTTCTTTTTCAAAAGTACTAAGAATCATTTTCTGAAAAGTCGTTCCTCGAGTATCCAATCAAAATTATATTTTATGTACAATTGAAATCGGAGTCAAATATTTTGCGGTTCGACTATCAAATATTTTGCTCCATTTGAGAGTATATTCATCGAGTTATTATATTGAATCCGATTACATGGTTATTTCAATTCAATTAATCATTTCCCATACATGGACCTATAATACTAACTGGACGTCGAACTTCCTTACTGTCACGTAGAAAAAAATGAGGCAAATCGCCGCCATTTGCAGTTTGGAGTGAACCACAAATATTTTGATGTTTTATGCCATATGTGCTCGAATTTTGATTGAAACATAGACGTTCCTTTGAAAGAAATGATGAAAAACGAACTCTGTATATTAGTGTTCTGTGAACACTGACATTTCGGTCTATATCGAATAATAATTTTTTTCAATTCGTGTGATTAGTTATTAAAATAAAGTACCATTATGATGATTATACACAATAGATTCCTCAAAAACGGTATAACCTCGCTAATTCTAATATTTCAGCTCGTTGAAAAATTGACAACTCTCAAATTAGTCGATTTCACTCCAAACTCCAAATGGCCGCCGTTTGCCTCAAAATTTTTGACATGTTCGCTATCTAGTTAGTATTATAAATCCATGTTCCCATATAAAGGGGGTGTTCGGGAAAATGTGGAAAAGCTGTCAGAGTCAGATAAAACATAAAAAATAAGATGACAAGTTTCCATCATTTTTTTCTCAGCGGTACTTCCTGCTTAGATACGGTCTCTAAATGACATCATTGGAAATCAATTTTACTTAAAACTATTCGATATAACTCAATGAAAATTCGATATGATAAACAGTAGTAAGTACCTACCTCTCAAAATACTGCCCTTAGTTTTAAGTTTGCTGTTTTATTTTACCAGAGGCGGACTAGATTGTACACTTGAATGCCCACATTTTTAACACCCTCTATAGAAAAAACAGAGTTTCATACCTTGAACATCAAGCTGAAGAAAAGGTATTCCTATACATTGTTTAAAAATGAACCCGTTGCCAAGAAAAATCAACTTTTATGTGGAAAAACGTGGTCAATTTCTCGAAATAATGTTATTTGAAACCTCTTTACCGACAGTCATAAAATTGACCATCTTTTTCAACATTAAAATGGATTCATTTATCGACAATGGCCAAGAATACTTTTTCTTTTGCTGAATATTTAGAGCATCAAAATTAGTTCTAAACGCCCCATCATACAGAGTCTTAAAAATGTAAGCATTAAAATGTACAATGTTCTTCGCCCCTGATCAACCAAACAAGCTTATTTGAACTTGAGGGCAGTATTTTTAGAGTTCCTCACTACTGTTTATCATATCAGATTTTCATTATATTGAGTAGTTTGAAATTTATTCCAGTAAAACGAATTTCCAGTGCCGTCATTTACGAGGAGCTGCAAGGAAAAATTGATGGAAACTTGTCATCTAATTTTTTCATGTTTCATCTGAATCCTTGTGTTTTCCCCCATTTTCTCGGAATTCCTGTATTTAGATGGAATGTTGCGTTTCTGTAGAATCTGCTAAGAAAGGGATTAGTCATTCTCGCGAATTCTTTCATAGTAAAAAATATTCCACCTATATTTTTTTTTCTTTTTTTTTGCATTTCTTTCTACCAAACTTCTTGAAAGCTAATATAAATTGCACATCACTTTTTGTTTTATTGTAATTAGCTGTTATGTATTGTTGTGACGCATGTGTAGTACGAGCTTACCCTGGTAGCATCAGACAGCTTGAATGAAAACTCGACCAGCATTGTAATAAACATACGAGATGTGAACGATCTGCCCCCCATCTTCAACGCCACTGTCTACAGAAAAACCGTTCAAGAGGAAGTTCCTGGAATTTACCCGAGAACGCTCATGAAGGTAAGTGGCTTTAAATTAATGACAGCAAGCGAGGAGGTTCTCCAAATAATTATGGTGTAGTTTGACTACGGTTACTACGGGAAAGAAGAAAAAATGACAATCGTTAACTTTCACAAAGCGCCAATCAATACAGGAGGATTTTTTGCCTTAAAAACAGGGTGTCCATACTTAGAGTTGATATACAAGGTTTCTAAAGATGTTCCATTCAGCCAATATCTGACTCTCAGATAAGATGAAAAGTTCAGACAGAAAGTATTTTGTTGTTCCTGATAACCATCCTTAAAAAACTACCTCCGGATATTTTCCCTACAAACGATTCCCCAGTAAAAAAAAGGTTAAACAATTTCTTATCGTTTTACGTAAATTTAAACTTTGAAAATGATAAAGTTATGAATTGTGGAGCATTCGCCATTTTGCGGTTTGTCGTAAAATATTTTTAGTGTCCAAGATATAAAATACAAACGATAAACAAAATCGAAAATAAGGACTCCTTAAATTTCAATGAAACAACTTAATAATTGAAATAATTAATTCAGATAAAGTGTCAAAATAAAAGAAAGTGGATATGCCACAATTATTATTATTTTTAAATAATGAATATGAATGAATATTCTTGAGATGATAAAGAATTGTTTTAACGTATTTTTTCTTTCACTGGAAAATCGTTCGAAGAAAAAAATATAAGGGTTAATTCAAACAAAATATCTCGGGACCGTCATTTAAAATTCTTTTTGTTTGAAATTTCATTCTATCGAGATATTGGTTTTATGGAACATCTTGGAACATTCTGTATATCTGGGATTATTCTGGAGTTCAAAATCAGAAAATACTTAATATCAGCCTAAGTCACAAAATGTCACTATGATCTCTCAACTAATTTTATCAATATCTTTTCGCTGGTTTGAATGAAATTCACAATAAGATTTTTTCCGTCTTTTAGCATTATATTCTAGTTGAGAAATACATTTTAATTGAAATTGTTAATCTGGAGAACAACGTCTGTAACAGTGGAATTAAAAAACCGGTGTTCTGTACAAATGATCATAAGATCATTTTTCAAGTTGCGTAACGCCTGATGAATAAAAGGTATATTTTATGAGTTATCCGAGCAATAAGGTAAATCCGGGTTAGATGCCCAACCTAACGAAAAACTGTGATTAAAAATGCAATTATAATTTAAAATTATAAAACAGATGCTGAAAACACGAGATATTTATTTAGACACAATATTGTTTGTTCAAAAACTTAAAATTCTTATGTTCCTTCTAAAAAAAAGGTAAAAATAAAAACAACTTTTTTGGCCATCTCTCCCGAGAGTAAGGGAGAGTTGCCCCTGTAGTTTGGGTGAGCTGCCCCACTCAAGAAAAGCGCTTTATAAAAGAAGAGCAGAAACTTTCATTAGTTCTTTTATCTTAATCTTAAGAAGAAGGATTAGCCAAACCTCAGATCATGAGAATATTTTTTTACGGCGGTCAAGATTTACGGCCCTTAATTTTTCACGTCCACAAGTGACGCAGTTATAACCATTGTAAACGTCTCGTGGAACCACTAGTCACAACCCAAACATTTTGACCAATCTGCCTTGTTCGTTGTGATATCAATTTTTTTCTGATCCTTTAGCACAACTTGTAGATGGTGAATTTTTAGGTACCTTTTTATATGAATGGGATTCCATCTTCCGAGAACGAAAAATGTTCTTCTATATTTTTTTTTATTTTGGGTTTCGCTTTGTCAAAGTTTCATTTCCTGATCGATTTTAGGAGAACTTGTACCAGGCTTATAACTTTCAGCTATTTTGAAGGAGTTTTTTTTGGGTGGAGTACCTTTTCGTACAAGGAACCAGTTCGGCGCTGACTTCATCTGAGTTTTTAAGTTGGAACATATTATCCGAAATTTTATTATTCATTCATTAAGAAATATTCCCTCTATCAAACAGCAAGGGCGAGAATCATCAGATATATCATCAATATTTGCAAAATATACAAATGAATCTAGGGCATCTATCCCGTATTATTTCAGGCCATCTATCCTTTTTTACGGGGGAGATGCCCCAGTATATCAAAATTGACCCATGAAGAATTCCTCTACTATTTTCTAACCTAAAATGAACCAATGGACCCTTTCATACGAAAATGCAATAGTATTGCATTAAACGTTGAAAGATGAATATTTTCCACTGTGATATGTTCACACCTAAATTAGATCATAGGAGCAAGTCACCAACAGTTTCCTGTTTTTCTTGAATATTTCGGGATTAAAAATATTTTGTGGTATTATTTCCTATGACTTTCGCAAAACGAAGAACAAGTAAACAACGACCATGCACGTGGCGTCAACTAACGATTAGGTCCGAAGTTATGCTGATCGGGGCATCTGTACCGGTGGGGCATTTAACCCGGAATTACCTTATATTTCATTGACTGAAATATCAATCAAAGTTCAATTACTAGAAGTATTTTCAAGGACCAAAACAATTATTTTTGAGGCTCGTGAAAATGTAATATAATAATATGAGTGAAACCGTTTTCACTATAATTCTTTGGGAACTCGATGTATTTGTATTTTATTGAATGAACGAGGCAACCATGAAATTCAATATGAATTTTATAAAAGCCCAACTTGTAGTATTATCAAAAATGAATTGAACTCCGAACTAATAAAACTTCATCGAACCATATCTATACATACAAATATGCATGAAAATATCGATATTTGTACCCTTTCATATGTGAATTTAGGCACCTAATATTCTTGTTATCGACATTCCGAAAACGTTTCAATGCAAAATACATAAAAAGTTTGTGTGCGGAAGCCATACATCACTTTTTTGATATTCATTGTTTTCCGCATCATGAACTCAATTTTAAAATGACGATGTAGGTAGGTTTTTCTTCGTGTCGATAATTGTTTCTTTGGGGAGTAATCAAGCATCTTGTTGATATTGTACTTTAAATGTTATGCTTCTTAATCTCAAGAGTCTATTTTCTCAGCTCCCTTCTTGTCGAGATCTCAATATATAGCTCATTGGAATACCAGGAGATTCTTGAGGTCTGGGACTCGTTATTACATAATGCTTCTTACTTGAAAATTGTTCTGTGATCAATCATTAGTGAAGTTTAATACGTTGGTGCTGTTTCTAGCTGTATACTCAACTTTAAGTTATTGCAAATTTTCGGCTTAAACGACACTCATTTAGAGTTTTATAAACCTACCCCTTTCCCAAATTGAATTTTGACGCCTATCTGGAGCGTAACATTTCCATTTAAACAGCGGGAACAACGAAACTTTCATATTTCCGAGCTAGGCATGGCAGTCAGAGTCCAAGTATTGATTTCCGTATGAAGCATCATGTTACATACAACTGTTGAAGACCCATTTCACATTCTCCTCTTTCAAACGCATCGTGCTACTTTCGGCCAATATAAATTCGATATGGACAGAGTATCTATCCGTTTGTACAATCATTCGATCTTTGATACTTACCAAATAGAGTTTACTTCTATAAGCCGTTCTTTCCGAAACAACTTATGGGTTAAAAGTTAAAAACTTTCGAAAGCTTTGTTATGAGATCAAACATTGTTACGCAGTGTACGACTTGATCGCAGATTGCTCTAAAAACAATTAATTATGTGGAAACTACTACAATTTCAATAGTCAACTAATAATTGTTTAAAAGCTGAAAAGTGACCAATTTATGAAAGGATCTCATGATGTTATCGTAAAATGTGGCTTTGAGTTTTCTGCGAAATTTCCAAGAAATATTTGAGAAACACTCAAAAAATTTGTGAGGAAATTAGCGTGCACTTCAAGAACAACTACCGAGCAGAATCAAAAAATCAAAGGAACTGAATGAGCTGATATAACAAAGAAACAGGTATACAGTTGAAACAAAAAATATTTCAAATGGCAGAAAAACTTTTGTTTCTGATTCCTACTCCCACAAAAACTAGCCATTGATATTTATTTATTACGGACCTTTAATTTTTCCCTCCAAACTATTTCCTAGTGAAAAAATAATGTTTTAAAACAATTTTTTATTATTCCACCTTATTTCAACCTTTCAAAATAATAGCTATAAATTGTAGCGCATTCGCCATTTTGCTGTTTATGGAGAAATACACTACTGGAAAAAATTAAAGGATCAAAAAAAAATTTTCAACATGCCGTAACTTCGAGAGGAATGGTCGTACAAGGAATTTAAAAAAAGGGAATTGTAGCTCCAAGTGTCTAGTTTTTGGATAACAACTTCAAAAATTTTAAGTTTCAGTGGTTTTCGAGTAATGATAGAAAAATCTGCAACAAAAAAATTCTCAAAATTTTACCACTTTTTTTTTCTTGTCTACGAGCGTGGAGATTTTATTTCTGCATAATCGTTATAATGATGGGATACTTTGTTAATTCAGCTTTAATTTATTTTTTTATTGACCCCAATACGTCCACTTCTCGCCTAGATATCGGTCTTCAAATGGAAAAACAGGGGTGGCAATACCCGTTATTAAATTAATAAAAATTTTATTTGTTAGTTTATTCTATTTTTTTTCTGAAATTTATGTACTATCTGCAATTAAAATGTGGAAAAAGCTCGAGAAATTTCTTTTTTGCCTTTTTTAAAGATTATGAGCTTCTCAGAGCAAAAAACGTGATCCTTATTTTTTTCAAAAATTCAATCGAGTCAAACAAAAAAACGGCTCGCTGAATTGAGTTGGCTCTTCGTAAGGTTTTCATCAACATATTGAACTATGAAAGTCACACTTAACATTATTGGTTTCCTCAACATTTCCGATCCAGCGGTAGATTTTTCAAGAAACCACCAAAAGCCCTTTTTTGTTAAATTTTTATATTGATGCGACATGAAGAAAAAAAATTTCTATGAATAAGCAATGGTTGTTCATTAATGGGAGTTCATTTAAGGTCTTGAATCCCTTCTTCAATTTTCTGTGCGATCATTGGTTGCTGAGAAATCGATAATCAAAAACAAATGGATCCTTTTCCATTTGAAGACCGATATCTCGGCGAGAAGTGGACGTATTGAGGTCAATAAAAAAAATTAATTAAAGCTGAATTAACAAAGTATCCTATCATTATAACGATTATGCAAAAATGAAATTTCCACGCTCGTAGACAAGAAAAAAAAGTGGTAAAATTTGGAGAATTTTTTTGTTGCTGATTTTTCTATACTTCCTCGAAAACCACTGAAACTTAAAATTTTTGAAGTTCTAATCCAAAAACCAGACACTTGGAGCTACAATTTCCTTTTTTTAAATTCCTTGTACGACCATTCCTCTCCAAGTTACGGCATGTTGAAAATTGCCTAAAAATTTGGAATTTTTTTTTGATCCTTTAATTTTTTCCAGTAGTGTACTTACGGTGTATCAAGATATTCAATATAGACAATAAACAGAACATCAACACAAAAGACACCTTGAAATATAATGAAACAACTAAATAATTGAAACAGTAAAATTAAATAAGACGTCAAAATGTTCATTATCCTAGATTCGAAATTCGCCTGACAAAAATGTAATATCCGGTAATGATCTCAGTCCTAGCTGTCGGCGAGGTGCGTCTTTCATCTGAACATGTCTGGTTGATCAAAATTTCTTACATCCGCATGTATTCATCCAAACGTCGCTCGTTGAAAAGCAGGGAAACCTTGGGTGAAAAGGATACCATGTTGAATAATAATTCTGCGAAGCGCCATGCGTCCGGAATAACGTCGAATTAGAGCTTTCATGATTTCGGGAAATAAATTAATCCGTTTATATTTTTGGGGATAATGAAGAACATTCGGATCTTCCGTCTTAACTCAGTATTTCTGCCGTAATTGCTTTCATTTATCATTCAAATATGAGTAAACTGTGTCGTTAATTTGCACAGGGTTGAAATACATTTATATTCGTAAACTAAATATAGAGAGCAAGGATTATGTGTTTCTTGAATTTGTAGAAATCTTTGTTAATAATAGAAATAAACTCAAAGGAAAATTAGTACCTACATCAGCAACAACGTTTCACAGAATGATAATGTTGTGGACGAGAAATGTGTCAGAATGAGAATCCAAACAAATATCACTCCTTGCCAAATGTTTTGACAAGACAAATTCAAATTCCAAAATTGAGTTGAGTTTTCAAGGTATAGTCCGTTCACGAAAGGTTGAGCGCATAGTAGGCGTTTCTTTTTTTATCTGAAGTTGGTAGTATTTACTGTCATAGAGTAAAATAAAGTCAACGTTGCCGAATGTACTCGGCCTCGTCAGACGAGCTTGTGAGTTATCAGAGAACTCTATGCAATATTGACAACATTGCGTATCAATCTGACAAGAAAATAAAGAACATTACCTAAAATTTTAATATACACAGTGGAATATGCTAAATTTCCATGGCCAACCGACGGCTCAACCTTTCGTGGACGGAGTATACATATTTTTTTTTCTAATTGACCATTCAGCCTAAAAAATAATTTATAGAATTAACTCACTTCAACGAAATGATGAAACATTGAATTTAAAAGAAATTTGAAATTGAGACGGCAATCGAGCAAAGTGGTTCCCCAATTTATTTTTAAAAATACAGGCCTCAGTAAGTGCCATAGTAACATATTCTGAATATCTGTCCAGTATATTTTTGACCTTTCCGATTCCGATATGTGTACCCAGTTAGATGTCTAATCTCAGTTCGCTTTGAATTCTATTGGCTTTCTGATAACTAGAACATGTAATAACATTATGTCACTCGGAGACATTCCATCGCTAAATACATTCTACTCCAGATAACTAGATTGCACTACTGTATATATATGTATAGTTATTCCGAACTGACGTAGTTAACATATACATGAATTCGGTTTCATGTGGCAAATTAATATCGTTGAAATGTGAACTGGTCAAATATCCAGTAATGACGTGTTGGGAATGCGTTTTTGGGAGTGTGTTTTATGTAATTCGAAAGCCCACAAAATTGGGTACACAGTTTTTGTTCAATATCGAATAAAGATTTATCGATGAAAGGAATACTTTTCACTCATTTTGTTCATTCGAGAAAGGTGATATGTACCGTTTTAGGATGATGACTTTAGGAAGTATTTTAGCATTCATGACTTAAATGCTTTTTCGAGTCATTTTTTCAAATGAAAGAAGACTGAATGGATTCTATGTTAGATAATTATTTACATCCACATTCCATAAACCGATAAAAAATACTCATATGCTTAGGAATTAACCACTGACATTTTGGTTACTTCGGAAGCACTATTCATATTCATGAAATAATCAAAAACATTTCAAATGAATCGTTCAGAATACAGGGTATCTCAAGATGTTCCAAATAACCAATACCTGGATTGTCAAATATCAATTATAATTTCAAACAAAAAGTACTTTGAATGCCAGCAAAAACTCCATCAGAATATGTGGTTAAATTTTTGTTTCTGATTACAATCCCTAAAAAAACCTTTTCTGGATTTCTCTTCAAATAGCACGCTTACATTTGTTTCATTTGAAGGATTCCTTACTAGAAGAAAAAACTTGATTAAACAATTATTTCATATAGATTCAACCCAAAAATTGAAATTATAAATTATGACATGCCTACTTCCTTTTATTTTGACTTCTTCTTCAATTTAATTTTTTCCAAGATTGATTTATTTCGTTATGTGTCTTTTGTGTTGATTTTCGTTTATTGTCTGTATTTATATCTTGGAACACCGAAAATATTTCACCATAAATCGCAAAATGGCTAATACGCCATTTAAAGCTCTTATTTTCAATGAAAAAATTCTGAAGAATTGTTTCAATATGTTTTTTTTTTCTGGGGAATCGTTTGAAGACTGAACAAATTGAGGATGCAATTAAAAAAATATATCAGGTAACTTTCTTATGCGTGGTGATCAGAAACAAGATTGTTATAAATTTTTTGCTGCCATTCAAAACAATTTTTGTTTGAACTTTCCTTCTGTCTGAGGGTCGAAAATATGGTTGTATGGAACATCTTAGAACAACCTGTATTTTAATAAAATAATAATTCTGATTGGTAGTCTTTTTCATTGGTTATCTCGAGAAAATTATACGTTTATCTGTAGTGTGAATACAATGAAAGTGAATTAGGCTCCTATGTCAAACTGGCTATTCAGGATTGTTAAATAAATACACAAGAGAGAAAAGATGGCTGATTTCAGCTGAAGCGTGAAACTGGGCCAGTTTACTTAGAAAGCGGGTGGGTGTAATGTTGGTACATCGTATCAGCCGAATGTGGAAGACGAGGAGCGTTCCATGGCCAGAATTGGGTATTTTATCATGAAAAAATAAACTAACAGAGCAGTACAATGCTAGCTTTCGAGAGTAACGCTATTCAAGGTATTAAACTATGTATAGTAATGTAACAATACCACGATTTATTTACGTACTTACAGTGCCAAAAAGAATGAGTTATATTGTAATAGAATTGGAGGCTGTAAATTTCTCTGAATGTTTTTGTTGTAGCTTTTCGGGAAATTTGCTAGTGATTTGTTGAAGTTGTAGGCTAGTTCTAGTAAATTCAATGATAAAGGTTGTTCCAAAATTAACTTTAAGGTTTTCATTCCTTGTTGATTTTTGACAAAGTACTTTTCCATTTTCTCAATTAAAAACTGAAGAATTTTTCCAGTGTGACAAAGTCTGGTTGCAAAGTGAAAATATCATTTGGGGCTCTCTCGAATGGTAATTTTCCTATCTAGTGCAAGAAAGATACTTTAACTTCGTAGGTGATTTGGATAATTTTCTAATTATGTCAGGTGGATAATTCGATCATTTTGAAATGCAAATTACATCAATAATTGGGATATTATGGTTGACATTGCATAATTCATAATTATGAACTGATTATATAAGTAAGCACATATATTTAGCTCCCTTCTAGAAGGTATGATAATTAACAAATTCAAAAAATTTTCACTTGTTCTAAAAGTATGCGGGAAAGTAACTTTTTCGCACAGTGTATAGGGAAAAGTTTTCGGGGAAGATTATTCAGGTTCAGGATGAATTCGATATGATTTTAGAATCATTCCAATCCAGATTTATTTGTATTGAGGTATTCTTTCATTCAAGTTGTTTGAGAAACATTAAAATAAAGAGAAAAGTTTTCATGTACAATCATTAGGTGTGAATTAGCTTCAGTGTGACTAATGATTGAATATCAGCACCGTATCTAATTTAGAAGCTATTTGTTAACAGCAAACAAGCAATCAAATGCTCAAGTTAGTCACCAGACTAATTATCAACTCAGTAAAGGAATAGTTTTCATCGTCCTTCGAGTGGCATAACCAGTTTAATTCATTATCTCGGCCATTATTTCATTGATTAATCGCTGGTAATCGAAAACGTTTATTCCAAAGCTCAATTAAACAGCAACTCGCAAATTTCCATTTCGTACTCATTTTCCTAACTGCTGCATTGAAGTTACGAGGTTTTTGATTTAATTGTCATGAAAGTCTATTTGTCGAGCGGAGTTTTGACGGATAAGTTGTTTGTTCGAGCTTCCCGACGACCACGAAATAATTGTATGAATGTTTCATCCTCTCCTCTGCCTGCTGTGCGTTTTATAATGAAAACGGTTTTCACTAAGAGGAAACCGTGCTTTCCATATGGAAAACTCGCAATCGTGCCACCAACTTCCGTATAAAAGCTTCTTCAGAAGCAAGGATTATATGTGAGATACTTATGGGCTTTCAGGGAGTATATTCGTTTATTTTAATTTTCAATGGGCTTTCATCTTCACTCGTCTTAAGATCCGAAATTTTGAGATACTGCGTGTGCCTCAAGTTCCTCATTTTGTATCTATTCATAAACTTAATTAATGCTTTTGCCGCATATGAAAAAAATCAACGTTTCTTGGAAGAGATGATTTTCAGACAACTGCCATTAAAAGTGACACTTTCAATGACAGCGAACAATGTTAAAATTGATTGTTTACGTGGAAAATATTTTTTTCTCCAACCATCAAAAAATGTTGACTTTTTTGTACTATTTTCAGGTGCAAAAGTCATAAATTCCCTTACCGTACAAAAATTGGCTCGTTGCTTAGCAACACTTTTAATCCTAGGATTAAAAACGCTACTTTTAATCCTGGGATTAAAAGTAAATGCATTTGAAGTCTACTTGACAATCACTGTCATGAATCTGTGTTCAAATTCATAACCAAATTATGAACGATTTTTCACTAAAACCAATTTTATTGTAATTTTGACTTGGTTGGAGAAAAAATAGTATATATTATTCGGATTAAAAGTGCCTATTTTAACTCGAAATTCTGCATTCGCTCGGCTGCGCCTCGCAACTGCAAATATTGCTCGTAAAAAAATATGCACTTTTAATCCTTATAATATAATATACTATTTTCTGTGACGGGAAAAAAATGTGACATTTTATATCTCTTGACAGGTCACAAAATATGACTTTTTACGAAATTACTTTTTTCCCTGTCAAAAAAATGATTCTCTATGTAGCCGGGAAAAAAGTACTCACTTTTTTCCCGGGGAAAAAAGTAATTTCGTGGACAGTTATATTTCTTTCACGATTAAATGGTCGTTTTTCCTGTCACAGAAAAAAATAGTGTATTATACACGCGTCGGGAGACAATATAACCTCGAGCTAAAATCTAATACTTTTTTCCCTTGTATAATAAATAACTATTTAACACACTTCCACGTTAATTACCGTCAATTTTAACACTCAAATCTTTTTGAAATTTATTGTCATTGCAAATTCGCTCATTTCATTATCAAAATAGGGCAGTTGTGTACAAAAAACATTGTATGGTATTTGTGTTAAAAGTGATTTCATTTTGTTCGTGAAAATGAACAATTCGCTCCGTTCATTTCACAAACTTTTTCACTCACAAAATAAAGCGTCACTTTTAACACTTATATCATAAATAGCTATTTTGTATTGCTTCAACCTGACTTGTCTTCTTTCTGATATCTGTATTGTATGATTGATTTAATTGAAAATTACTGAAAAAAGATGGAATGAACTCATAGATTTTCAATGCTTGCGATTTTTGAGTTTTTCGTTTGAAATTTATATACATACAAACTAGAATGATTAATGGTTATTCAATAAGCCACTCAATTAATGTGTCGTTATTATTCTTTAAATGCGTGGGCCGAGCGAGCAGAACGACAGTGAGAGATCATTAAACGCAAGATAAGAAACGATCAGATTTCAAGATTTTTCCGTCGACCTCATTGTGAGTTGAGTATATATTTTTGGTTGGAATACATTTTAATTCGCACAAGAGATATATTCGACATAATATAACTTTCTATGTTTCAGTAGAGTTGTAACATTACCCGTATTGCTTTTGAATATAGTCCGTTCACGAAAGGTTGAGCGCATAGTAGGCGTTTGTTCATTTATCTGAAGTTGGCAGTATTTGCCGTCATAACCTAAAATAAAGTCAACGTTGCCGAATGTACCCGGCCTCGTCCGACGAGCTTGCGAGTTTTCAGAGAACTCTATGCATTATTGACAACATTGCGTATCAATCTGACAAGAAAATAAACAACATAACCTAAAATTTCAATATACACAGTGAAAGATGCCAAATTGTCATGGCCAACCGACGGCTCAACTTTTCGTGAACGGACTATACTCCATGTTCAGTTGCTCATGACATTTGCACATTGAAAAAGGAAAAATTCAGCAATAAAATGAGTCATTATTGATCAATTTCGTATACGTTAAAGCCACCCTTTATTTTTGAGGTAATATCATTCGGTCATTACTCGTTAATTTATTCTACAAGTTGCAATATTTCAGTGGAATTATCAATTTTATCAAGAATCAATGGATTCTCATTTCAGTTTCAATTTGTATACAAATTCACTTAAAACATGAATTCGAGTGGGTTTCTGAAGTTTTCCATCAATACATTCCCTGCGTCAAATAGCCTTCAATATAGGATTATGCTTTATATCGTTCATAGCTTTCCGAACTTTTCCGCCTCAGATGTGCATCTCCAAATGATTATTTCCTATTTCCTTCTTCACAATTTCATATAATCCAGAGATTCGAAACGACTCTCGGGAAAATTCTAATTCGAAGGTAAATAATCTATTAGGAATGAAATTCGTATTACCTTTCAGTTTTTCGAGCGCTCTCTGAATAAAAGCTCGAACGAAATAAAGACATGTTATATGTAAACATCCAACTGACTGAAATTAATTCGCAGACTTTCAATAGAGATGGGTTTTTATCGTAGATCCTTTTCGCATGGACCAGAGAATCAACAGATTCTGCAAATATATATAGTTTCCAGATTCATTCGATTGAGTTTGTGCGGAACGGTTCCGAAGTTGGTTAATGAAATAAGGGATTCGGGTCAATTGTCACGTTTGGAAGTGTCCGGTTTCAACAAGGCAAATCAGATTTGAACAAGGAACTGAGGATAGTGCTCGCCTTCCATTACATTTTTTTTTAATTAGATGGGTTAACACCACAATATGTTCCTAGACAAACAACATAAGGGTTGTCCACTGGTAGTATGTTAATTTCAAACTAAAATGAAAATATATTGTTTCAAATCCTACCTATAAACATTTGTGGTGCTTTGGATCGTTAGTTCATTGGTGGGGCCATAATGATATCACCTCGAATTCTTTCAAAAGTTATCTTGTTTACGAACAGAATTGGATTTGTCCAGGGATTCGTCAACAGTGGGTCTAACCCTATCGTTTTGGACCCTTTTCGGCTCAAAATTCGAAAATCACAGATATTTGGCATAAGGATATAGCACTCGTTCGAGTAAAAGAAGCACTCAAATATCAAATCTTACCCATGAAAATAATGATAAATTCTCAGCCTTTTTTTAGTAGGTATTCAACTATGGATATTACTGAAAATAGGTGTAGTAAACCTACAGGCAGAAGTCTTTTTATTTCGAAATATTTCAATGCTTATAGTTAATAAATTTTGTCGCATTTATAGAATGTATGGTTCAAATCCTATCTATAGAAATAATGATAAATTCTCAGCCTTTTTTCAGTACCTAGCTATTCAACTATGAAAATTACTGAAAATAGGTGGAATAAACATATAGGTAGAAGTTTTTTTATTCCGTAATATTTCAATGCTTATAGTTAGTGAATTTTGTCGCATTTATAGAATGTATGCTTCAAATCCTATCTATAAAAATAATGATAAATTATCAGATTTTTCAATAGATATTTTACTCGGGATTCTTTCTATTCGATGCCACCTGAATTTAGCCATTCTACCTCATAACTGTTCATGATTAATGTTGAATCCCTGATTTACACAAGGGCTGCATTCACCTCCAATCTATATGAAATAATCCCGAGTATTCCCAGGCCGGGATTTCCCAAATCTTCCACTGTTTATTGGCGCATCGGATGCCATAATTCATTTTCTAGAAAGCGGGAACTGTTTTCAGTTTAGCTCGAGGCGCCATATTTGAACATTAATCATATTTATTCGATTTTCAGAGCTACCTCTCCGAATTATTTTCACCCCTGGAACGGAAAAATTCACGTTGCATAGATTCTCAACTCCGCAACTCGTTCATCAACTTCTAATCTTCCTCGGAAAATAGGTTAAAGGTTGCTGAAAAGCTTTCAGAATGATACAAAAAGTTGAATGTGGTGAAACTCACTGTTGCGATAATTATAGCTGGAATGCCGCATAGAATTCAGTTCAATTCATAAAGGATTAGTGTGAATTGTACATTAACTTTCTCGTATTAAAAAGGAATAATTCTGAAGGATTGAGAATACTGGAATTTCAAACAATAATCAGTTTCCTTCTTTCGCTCTGACAAAACAAGTTATTTCAATATTTCACACCAACATTTTGAAGATATTCAATATAGAATCTCCGCAAATTTCCAGAAATGTATTTGTTATTAATGATCCATTTCGGAGAGTCGTATATTTGTGTGATTTTTATAAATCATGTGACCAACGCCGATTTTACAATGATTCAAAAATGGATTTAATTATTCATTAATTATATGAAAAAGATAGAATAATTCCACATCAATTACTAATTATTCTCTCTATGATGCTTTCAAATCTGCAAAAATTGTAATATAAATAGCTTCATTCACTGAAGGTGAAGAAATAAATGAAAGGAGATATACATTCAGATCCAAGTTTTCAAGTATGGCAGAAAAATCTGATTCGATCACTTTTATTTCATATCTCTAGAATAGAATTACCATGAGTATGGCATATTATGCTGATATTTCGCCCAAGCCAATACTCTAGGGTGATTGGATAAACATAGCCTGGAGTAAGTCTCCATGGACTCCAACATTCTTCGGCTTTCGTTCCCCACAGAAGTTTATATCTCTCAACTCTCCTATTCTTGCAAGTTGATATCTACAAGATGGACAACAAACCCCATTTCACATTATCATTTCGAAACTTATATCTGAAATTCTCAATATACAGGGTATTTCTGAATTGATGCAGAAAATTTTAGGGGGGGATTCAACATTTCAACAGATCATTTTATGAAAAGAAGTTTCCATAATTCTAGGTCCTGAAATGCATTATTTGCAAGATACGTGTTGTTAGTTTTACCTCAAATCTGACTAAATAAGTGGAATTCCTTCGAAAAATTTTGAAATACGAGTAACAATTTTTTTTTATTCTTGGTTCAATTTGTGACAAAAAATCTCTTCTACCTTTTTTCATGTAGGGCGCCGTTTTTATGCAAGAAATCAAAACATCTTAACACGTATTTGTCATTAATTCAACTCATGTTGAAGAGACGCTATGTTGAGATGTTTTATTTTTCTATATAAAAACAGCTCCTCACACGAAAAAAAACGAAAAAGATTTTTGTCATAAATTGAACAAAGAATTCTAAAATAATTGTAATTTTTTTTATGCAAGAAATCAAAATATCTTAACACGTATTTGTCATTACTATAACTCATGTTGAAGAGACGCTATGTAAGATGTTTTATTTTTCTATATAAAAACAGCGCCTCACACGAAAAAAAACGAGAAAGATTTTTGTCACAAATTGAACAATGAATTCTAAAATAATTGTAATTTCATTGGCGTACTACTTTTTCAGTCCGTTTGTAAATGAAACTTCAAGACTTTTCATGAAACAATCTGAGGAATCACCCCCTTAAATATTTGGCACCGATTCAAAAGCACCCTGTAAAGAAATAACATAATGTTCAGTCTATGAGTTTCAATATAGCTTATTCTATCTCGAAATACGAAGGAGATAATTCGATAGTATTGAAGAAACCAATTCCAAGTAATGGCTGAGATCCACATTTTGAGAAATAGCACGTTTGTCTCCACCAAAAAATAATCTAATTCAAATAATTAAAGTTTGAAACCAAATCTAGTATAATTCGTAATGTTGTATGGCGAAAATGCATCTGCGAAAATGTGTTTTTTTCCCTACCCAACCTGTATACGAGTTCTGCATCGAGTAAAGTAATATGATAGGCCAAGCCTCATAACTTGGCGAACATTATTGCGTAAATAATATCTCGTGAAATAAGAAAACGACCTTTCTAACGAAGTGAGCCGTAACTTCGTACAAAATTTATAACTGGGAAAACATTTCCCGGAAACTCATTCACATTCAATCGGTGATTCGCTTATTACTCAAATGAAATTGAGGGGCTTCAGAACGTAGAAACACGAACACGCAAGAAATATACCATAATACAATAGGAATAACTTTGCCAAGTACCTACTATCCGTCAGTTTTGATTGGTATGTTATGACTTTTTCTCCTCTGAAGGCAACGAAATTTATATTTTTGTTATTGATATTACTTTTTTTCTCGAGATGCTCGTTCTCAGTTTTAATACAGGGTGTTTCATTGGGAAAGGGAAATACTTCACAGGTGCATAGGTGGCACCAAGACGGTTCTAGAGATACCCCATTTATTGGGTCTCACTGTCTTCGTAGCCGAGATACAGGGTGTTTTATGAATTTTGCCCGTTTCTTCCTGAGGCCGTACCAGACGAACCACCCGGTATATTTTCTTCATATTTGGCAAATATGTTCCTAATTGAGAGCCCAAACATATCATGCAATAACCGCCTCGAAAATCCAGGCCCGGGTTAACAAAAAATTATGAATCGTTTGAATCCTCGAAACAACACCCTGTACATCGGAATTTTGAAAATCTGTTTTAATATTCGAAAACACCACTAAAAACTAAACTGAGACGTATACTTCAAATTTTCGCGCAGAAAGTTTTACTGCACAAATTTTCAAGGTAAAAGTGAAGTTTTTAAGAACTAAGATACCTGAAAGTGGTTTGAAGTGACTTTTAACAATGAATTATCAATAATATTGAATCCATAATTATTTCAACATTACTTTGTAATTCCACATTAGTTTTCATTTATTGAGAAGTGAGTTGCATCATAACGTATAATAATTATGGATTTCGATATTTTGATAATTCATTGTTAAAAGTCACTTCAAACCACTTTCAGGTATCTTAGTTCTTAAAAACTTCACTTTTACGTTGAAAATTTGTGCAGTAAAACTTTCTGCGCGAAAATTTGAAGGATACGTCTCAGTATAGTTTTTAGTGGTGTTTTCGAATATTAAAACAGATTTTCAAAATTCCGATGTACAGGGTGTTGTTTCAAGTATTCAAACGATTCATAATTTTTTGTTAACCCGGACCTGGATTTTCGAGGCGGTTATTGCATGATATGTTTGGGCTCTCAATTAGGAACATATTTGCCAAATATGAAGAAAATATACAGGGTGGTTCGTTTGGTACGGCCTCAGGAAGAAACGGGCAAAATTCATAAAACACCCTGTATCTCGGCTATGAAGACAGTGAGACCCAATAAATGGGGTATCTCTAGAACCGTCTTGGTGCCACCTATGCACCTGTGAAGTATTTCCCTTTCCCAATGAAACACCCTGTATATCTATTTCTTCGAATTTTGTCAGGAAGTATCAACTCGTGTTTTTCGGAATATGAAAATTGACATTCAAACTTAGTTTTCTATTCCATCTATTAACACATTTTACATAGGGTGTTTCACGAATGATTGTACAGGCTTTCAGGGCAGATGCAGGACATTTTGGTGAGTCTGAATCAGTGTAAGAAATAGAAGAATATAATTTTCTCAGTCCGGGCCTGCGCTATCAGCAAGTCATTATGTGCGAATATTTGCCACTGGCCCATAGGGGAAGTATGCCTATGATGGCATCCTGCTTATGATGGCACACTTCAAAGAAGTCTGTTAACATCAACTGAAACAAACTTATATTTACTGAGTTTGTAAGCCAGATGGCATTTACGCTTGATATACGTAGTTACACCTTGAATACGTGGCAATTTGTGACTTTTATAAGAGTTCAATCATTTGGGTAGGTGTTGATGTATGATAGTTATTTCATTCTTTTTTGTTTTATTTGGATATTCAAAAGATCTGTTTAAAAAATGATTTTACTTTCCTTCAATCACTCTATAACAATTCTTTAAGTGTGAAAGTTTTAGGTTTTTTCGTCTTTTTAGTACCTTTTTCGCTTTGTTGAAAAATATATGTTACTTATCCTTATGATGGCATAGCCAGAGTGTTCCTATGATAGCATAGGGTGCCATCGTAGAAAAAAAATCAAGATCAAGAGACGATTCCTCCAAAGCGTGGTACTTCGCAAGAAATATTAGAGGTGTCCGAAAATAATGATAATGGTTTCGAGTGAAGTATCGAGATCATTGAAAATCATACAAGAACTCTCAACACTGCCAACTGCGTATAAAAATTATATTTTTATATTTTGACGATGCCAAAGAATGTAAATTTAGTTCCTCTACACTTATATTTTCATTTTCATGAAATAGGACTGCTATTTTCTTCAATAAAACATTTCAATAAATAATATCATTTTATTTTCAGTTATATGCCATCAAAGGACATACGTGATCTTATGATGGCACCTGTGGCCAAATTTTAAAAAGTGCTATAATCCAAATTTTTGAAAATTTATATCGATACTATGTATAAAAATGCATACTACATACGAGTAGCAGTAAATCTGTACAATCGATGACATAGAAAAATATTTCTTTGATGAAATATGTGAATAATTCGTTAAGGGTGCCAACATGGGCACACTTCCCTCATTCCCTGAAATTTTTATGAAGATCCCTGCAGGCATTCAAGAGTTCTGCCAATTAAAAATTTCTGTAGAAATACATAAAACATCCTGTATCTCTTAAACGAATATTGTTAGGACATATTTCTAACACTGATTCAGACTCAGCAAAATGTCCTGCATCTGCCCTGAAAGCCTATACAGTCATTCGTGAAACACCCTGTATACAAAGAATTGTCGGAAAAATTTCGAAACAGTTCATAGTTTGCCAATTTTTCTATATTTCAATTGATTTTTCTGATAACACTGATGATACCATAAAAATTCTAAACATTGAAGGATTTTAATTTTCAACTCGAATAAATTTTTGGTTTGAATGGTGGAAAATATTGAAATAATTTATGAAGACATTTATCTAGCAGGCCCACTTTTTGTCAAGTTTCACTACTTCAAATTCGAAAATAACAGTGAAACAAAAGCACGCTGTACAGAAAATAAACTGACTGACAATTTACTAGACAAGTTGTCTCACATGATTCGCAAACTCGTGCATGAATTGCAAGAAGAAAGGAAAGAAGTCACTTACAATATCGAATTATCTTCGGGATTCAACTGAAACAAATAAACCATACTTCTGCTTCGTCATCTCTTTATCTTCCAAACTATTCAAGATGAAATCTGAGCAACCAGAAGCATCCATAAAATTAATTATTTCAGTCCAACCATGTCTTTCGCCGAAACTCATTCCGTTTACTACTTACTTTAACACCAAAGTTCGGTTTCGAAGTTTTCATAGCACCTACACAGAAGGTAGAGCCATTTAGGATTCTTCCTGAAAGAACTTCGATGCACTCACCTTTCCAAACTGTGGAATTGAGTTTTAAAATGTAAAAAAGTCTGAAAAGTTCATGATAGGACGCTAAAAAAACGCAATTTGTCGTGATGGCTGCTTGACTTTTTTCGTATTTTGGTTCGAAGTGAATTTTTAATAAAGAGATTTCTTTGAGGAAACTTCCCGCGCTTATAGATACCACAAGCAGAATGACAGATGAATTAATTGAATTCTTTACATTACGTTTATGCTGATAAAGGGAAACTTCGAGTTAACTTAGGTCTGTTTTGGAGAAGTTGTTTAGGATTTCATTTAACTCTTTACAGTTTGAATCTTTGATTACAAAATTATATTGAAATTGGGAACACCCTTTCTTTTCGTTATTATAACTTATTCTAATTTATACGTATAATCATTTGATTCTGAATTTTATAGCATACTATATATAATATTCACTTAAATCATACGGTGTAAAGGGACATGTAGATCTATATTAAATGAACAATGTATTCAAGGTATTTAATTGGTTGAGGATTAATGCTGTATTGGTTAAAATCGCTTCGAAAATTAGCCATTATTTGTCGTAAAAAGTAATGACAAAAAAAAGTTATTGTTGGTTATCCATAAGAGATAGACATATACAATTACGGACTTCTCTGAAGACCTCTTCAATGTGTACAATACTTAGTACATTATTTTGATAAAACTGTCTGAATTTTAGTACCTTCTTACCCTATAAGTTAAGTAGTGTGATGGAATGTCGCTTAGTTTCGATCCAAGTAAAACTGTTAAATAAATACAGTTGCATCAAAATTTTATCATAAATTCCCTAAATTATGGCGCCTACCGACCCTCTTAGTTAGAAAAGTGATCAAATACCAACTTGAAGTCTTAGTAACACTCAGTTAACAAAAACATCAAAATCATTTCAGTAGCTATGGCATCATGCGCTTCTTGACACGATCACGCTAGATTTCCGCGGGAATGAGGTATTTTCCCGCCGTAAAAAGTAGCCAGTGTCCGTGCCTAGGATCCTATCTTTATATTAACCAAGTCTTATGAAAATCCGTTCAGACGTTAAGGCGTGAATGAGGTAAACTTTTAAAACAAACGATTAAAAATCACTAACTTAATCAGTTTTCTGCCTACTGCCTACGCCTTAAGTACGATAGCATGAATATTTATAGCCCATATACTTTTCTAGGTTACTATCACCTAACTTAATTTCATCAAAATTCGTTCAGCCGTTTAGGCATGATAGAGCAAAACTCCCAACAAAAACGACTAAAAATCACTAACTCAATTTAGTTATCTACCTACTTCCTACCCCCTAAGAACGATGGCGTGATTATTTATAGCCTATGACCATTTCTAGGTTATCATCTATCACCATACCAAATTTCATCAAAATCCGTTCAGCCGTTTAGGCGTGAAAGAGTAACAGACAGACAGACAGAGTTACTTTCGCGTTTATAATATTAGTATGGATTGTAACAGTATTGAATTAGTTCTCAATTTGTTTTTCAACCTTCAACTTTGTTTGAAAATACTCTAATGTCAAAAAAGTAATTTTTTTATGGCGAAATATAAAGAAACGTAGTGAATAATATTTTGCAGAAAATATCTAATTAACTTTTTGCGACCACTAAATGGTTTTTCAGTCCATTAGATGGATGTTATACACTGTATCTCGAGCTTTTCAAAATATACATAAGAGGTTTTTTTTCAACTTAGGATGTTTGATAAACATACATCAGTCGAACAGTTTCGAATATTCACAAATACCCAAAACTATTCTGAAGCTGTAAATAGTAGAATTGGCTCTAGGCTTTCAGAAACTGTTGGAATACATAGGGGTAGGATAATGGAAAATGTAAATTGCTTCCGAAAAGTTTATGTCCATGTATAAACTAGACTAAATTCCAGTTCAATTCCCAAATTCGAATTGGAAAAATGTATACTTCTTTTGATCCTGATCCTCGAGTCTCCTTTTTACTCTTCGCATTACCATCTAGCTGTGAAAGTACAACAAATAAATAAAAGTCAATTGAAATGAGTGTTCTAGATTATTATGGGGTATTATACTGGCTAACTAACAAAAAACATCAATATTTTTGCAACGTGTTATTTGCGAAGACAACTCAGCAAAAATCCAAGAGGAAGAGGATCTTTTCAGCGATTTATTCTCTACTTTCCACGTAAATATTCCATTCTATTGTAGAATATATGAAGTGGAAACGTTATCTGTCTAGACTAAGACATAATTTGTAATTGTCCGCACTTCGGACTAGTTTGCACTTCTAGAACATCTACTTTGTTTACATTGAAAGGAGGGTCAACCCATTAATAACCTTCGGTTCGTTCCATTTTCGAAGTGAAGATTGATGAATAAAGTACGTTGTTACACTAAGTAATGTTTCTTGTAGGAAATTATTCGAACTCAGATTTTCACAGCCGAAATTACAAAACCTTCTCACATTCAGTGCGTTTTTAGTTCTGAAAATAGCGAATGGGATTCGTCATGGGGACATTTTTAGTGGCATTACTGTATTTAACTCATAAAGAGTGTAAATTCGAAGTTTTATCTTAATTGGACCAATATTTTTTGGAAAACAGCTGAACAATTTCCATTGGTACAAATAAGTTAAGTGTTGATACTTGGAGAATGCCGTCAGATTCGGGGACCTCAATAAGGGTGAATTTCTTGAAATTAATACAAGTTTCAATAGGAAATAATAGTTAGTTAATCAACTTTTTTATTAATTGCTAGATTAATAAACGAGTTGATATCTTTCTACGATCGCATTATACATTGAGTATAAATTCTCTATTGAAATAAATCTCAATTTTGTATATGAAGTACATTCGAAATAGTAAAAATCACAAAATAAAATGAGTGATTATGTTATTATTATATTTTGTATACGTTAAAATCAGCTCAAATTTTGAGGTCGACAAAAAAAACTATTTTCTTATTTATTTATTGTATGAAGTAAGAAAATTGTTTTTTTCTCCAACCATCAAAAATGTTGACATTTTCGTACTATTTTCAGGTGCAAAAGTCATACATTTCCTTACCGTACAAAAATTCACTCGTTACTTAGCAACACTTTTAATCCTAGGATTAAAAACGCTACTTTTAATCCTCCGGATTAAAAGTAATGGCATTTGACGTCTACTTGACAATCACTGTCATGATTCTGTGTTCAAATTCATAACCAAATTATGAACGATTTTTCACTAAAACCAATTTTATTGTAATTTTGACTTGGTTGGAGAAAAAATAGTATATATTATTCGGATTAAAAGTGCCTATTTTAACTTGCAATTTTGCATTCGCTCGGCTGCGCCTCGCAAACTGCAAATATTGCTCGTAAAAAAAAGAGGCACTTTTAATCCTTATAATATAATATACTATTTCTGTGACGGGAAAAAAATGTGACATTTTATATCTCTTGACAGGTCACAAAATATGACTTTTTCCCCAACCATCAAAAAATGTTGACATTTTTGTACTATTTTCAGGTGAAAAAGTCATAAATTCCCTTACCGTACAAAAATTCACTCGTTACTTAGCAACACTTTTAATCCTAGGATTAAAAACGCTACTTTTAATCCTTGGATTAAAAGTAATTGCATTTGACGTCTACTTGACAATCACTGTCATTAGTATGTGTTCAAATTTATAACCAAATTATTAACGAGTTTTGACTGAAACCAATTTTATTGTAATTTTGACTTGGTTGGAGAAAAAATAGTATACATTATTCGGACTAAAAGTGCCTATTTTAACTCGCAATTTTGCATTCGCTCGGCTGAGTCTCGCAACTGCAAATATTGCTCGTAAAAAAAATATGCACTTTTAATCCTTATAATATAATATACTATTTTACGAAATTACTTTTTTCCCTGTCAAAAAAATGATTCTCTATGTAGGCGGGAAAAAAGTACTCACTTTTTTCCCGGGGAAAAAAAGTAATTTCGTGAGAAGTTATATTTCTTTCACTATTAAATGGTCGTTTTTCCTGTCACAGAAAAAAATAATGTATTATACACGGGAAAAATATTAGATTTTAGCTCTCGGCTTTTTGTCTCCCTCCGCTTCGCGTCGGGAGACAACACAACCTCGAGCTAAAATCTAATACTTTTTTCCCTTGTATAATAAATAACTATTTTTTTATCGACCTCAAAATTTAAGCTGAGTTTAACGTATGAAAAATATAATAATAACATAATGACTCATTTTAAATGTGGTATTCTTGCAACAATATTATAATAACTGTTTATTTTCCATATAAGAATATTCACTGAAATATATAAGGTAATCAAAAGAAAATTAAAGTCTACTACACCATAATGGATCATCATCAAAGAGAAGGCAAGTTCAATAACATAGTCATCAAAATTTTTGCTCGAATTGTATGATCTGGCTTGAATGATATTGTGCTTAAGTGTTGTTTTGTGCATGAACATAACCAATTCATTGAGTGTGATTGTTTCTTCTACGATATTTTTCGAGGTCTTTGAGCATTTTGAGAAAAGAAAACAAATTTTGGAATGTAGTGATGTCAGTTTCTAAACAAGTGAACACAATTTCAGACGCAATATACTTTTTCACGTTGTGTTTTTGGTGGCTTTTCATTTTATAATCATAATTTGTGGAATTTTCGTTTGACTTACATATTATTATCAACAGGTGTTATTTATCCTATTGTATTCGATCTTTATTTTCGGAGAATTATACATTTATGAAAATTATCACCAGTGAAATGGAATTGACATTGCTTTCCATTTTTCACACAATTGATTCAGTTATAAATCACCCCTTAAGTCAACAAAATATCAAACTTTAAAGGATAGGATTGCAATGATTTCATCATAATTTTTTAGTATTATTTAATCAAAAGAGTTAGTATCATCATTGAGAACTTCGCAGAGGAAGATTTGTGATATCAAAATGTACTCAAGATAGAAGTTAATTGATTTTTCTTTTAAAAACTCACAAATTTTCTGAAATTGTCTTCACTATTTCTCAAAATTGATCCTAAATATATCGAAGTGTACCAAACCCACTCAAAATGTCACAGCCAAAGAAATCGATTCCTTCTTTTCTCTACCAGAGATGATATCTTATTTCCATATGCATTCGCAGGTTATGGCCACCGATGGAGACAAAGACAGACCTCATAACATCGTGTATTTCCTAACGGGACAAGGCATCGATCCAGACAATCCTGCCAACAGCAAATTTGACATTAACAGAACCACCGGGGAGATATTTGTACTGAAGGTAAGGCATTTTCAATTTCATTTCAGTCAGTTTAACTAGGTCGTCACCGGAGAAGACCCGGACTTTTTTCGTCTCGTAGGAATATCAAAGTCCGCCAGGGATCCGTAATACAGATAGGAACGTTTATTGACGAAATACGCTTTTCTTCAACTCCTGGGAGGACATCTTTGGAGATGGCTGATGTGAATCTTTATCTTAAATGATTTTTCCTTTCGGACGTACCTACGAACCGTATTTGTGATTTTAACATAGGGAAGAAAATCTCCTAATTCGGTCAACTGAACTTCTAGATTGAATATTTCAGATTTTTTGAATAATCTAAAAGTTCTCTCTAAAAACTGCATATTGGTCTTTGTTGATATGTATCTACTAATAACTTAATGAACACAACATATTTAACTCTATAGTTGATCCCATTTTTACATATTGTTGTTTTTATCAGGACTTATCTGAATCCAGGACTTTTTTCATCGAAAACTGAGCCGGTTGGTACTAACTGAAATGTGGTCAATGCAGTCACAGGTTGTCCAGTCCACTTCACCCTCTATTTATTACAGAATAGAACAATATTGATGCTTCAATTTTCACAAAGTATAAAGTGAATTATAATATTACATAGAATAATTTCGGGAAAGTTTATACGAGGTGTCCCAAGATGTTTCATACAACCGCAATATCTCGACTCTCAGACCAGGTAAAAAGTTCGAACTGAAAATATTTTGAATGACAAAAACTTTCAGAATCTGTCTTTAAATTTTATTCCTTTCAGTATTTCTCTTTTAATTATTTCCCGGTTGAAAATTTTCATTATTTTCATCTAAATTAAATCCATAAAAGCATAGCTATAGATTGTACCGCATTCGCCATTTTGTTAATTATGCTGAAATATTTTTTGTGTCCCAAGATATTCAATACCGACAAAAATCAACACAAGAGACACCTTGAATCATAATAAAACAACCTAATGATCAAAATATTTAAATCAAAGAAGATGTCAAAATAAAACAAAGTGGATATGCTAGAATTGAAAGTTATTATTTTTATGGTTTCAATCGTAAAAAAATATAAAGATGCAATTCGGACAAAAGTATCCAGAGGTGAATTTCAAAGCGGTGGAATTAGTAACAGAATTTTAACGACGGATTATAAGAGAATTTCAGCTGAAAATCAAAAAAACTTTTCGTTTCAAATCTATATCATGTCTGAGGGCCGATATATTGGCTGTATGAGTATTTTCTTCAGAAGAATCGATATTTCCTTTAGCAGAATTTAATCAAAAGTATGCAGTATTTTCTCACTTAATTATCGCAAAATCAGCTGCTCAACTAGACCATTAATTACATTTTTATAAAATTGAGTTCAAATAGATAATCTCATACTTTTTTCGACATTCCAAGATGATATTTCATTTATTCATTCGATAGGAATTGGAATTATTTCAATTGCTTTCAAGTTTTGTCCCGTTAACTCACAAAAAGTGAAACTAATAACGAATGAATTGGAAAATATTTAATTTCAGTTTGGTTCAAGAAAGCCGGCAGTGTCAATCGTTTGAACAATGGAAATTTCTCCGTGAGAGAAATATTTTTAGATAAAGAAGAATTTTGTTCGTAAGACGCCGAACAAGAGTTGTATAATTTCCAAGATGTAACTCAATTAGGGTTTTCTTGCTTCTGAGCCCCGTTCCGAAAAGAAAGGATTACCCTAAGGCATTTTGATAAGACGCAATTTTTAATATTCCACGGACACTCTCCGAATCCTCTTCTGCTTGTGCATGCTGGGGAAATCTCCAGATTAACTTCATCTTTTCTTGATCCATTGCCAGATCGGTCGTTACGGTCTAAACCGAACGTTTCCATTGTTTTCTTGGGTTTATTGATAGTCTTGGGATATAGAAATCACCAGGCTATAAATCCTATTTGTACTCCATTTCTTCTCGCTATATATTTTTCGAAAATTGCCGGATACAATCGGAGAATATCCTTCCTTCTGGCGCTTGGTCGGGACTTTCACCATCTCGTTTTATTCAAACCTTTTCTGATATTGATACTGACCATCTCTGAGATGTGTTGATGTAAGACAAATCAGATTCCCACGAATTTCATAGTTATATCACATTGTTCTTTGTTGAAACACGCAACTTCCTGCCACAAATTCATTTATTATTATCTGTTAATTCAGATTTTTCAATGCAAAATCAATCTACCCTTATGGAAATACTCCCTTAATTAAATTAATAATCAAATAATAGTTCGAGACCATTAGTCGCTCGATTAATAACCGAGTTGATTACAAGATTTTTCCGACGATCTCAATATGAGATTCTCATTTTGCACAAGACTCACATTTGACATAATAAAATTTCTATGTTTCTATGTTCCAGTAGAGTTTTGACATTTCTTGTAGTGCTTCTGAATACTTTGTGAACGGTTGACATGAAGATTGCAGATTAAAATAGCATAAATTGAGCATTAAAATGGCTCATTAATGATCAATTTTGTACACATTAAAATCACCTTTTATTTCGAGGTCGGCGGAAAAATATAATTAAATGGATATTTGCATAAGTTTACTTCAATTGGATTTCTAAATCAGCAAGGTTCTCTACTTACCCTGTATACTTTCTCTGGCGTTGAAAAATGTTGAAGCGTACCGTGACTAATAAAACGATGTTTTCAATGGAAATATTCAATTCACTCAAGAAATATTACATTTGAATTTTTATGAGAAGGGACTCTTCCATTTCCAACTTGCTCATTCTGTTGAAAGGTTACACAAAACAATCACTTAAACACACGTATATTTATTTGAAGACGATAAATAAACGATTGTGTACAAAAACTGAAATACATATACAAACATGAGAGAGTGGGCGAAAGCATTAACAAGCGGCATTTGTGTAAGAACCCAAAATCATAATTCTCGTGTTTTCTCGAAAAACATCAGCATACGTCCAAACATATCCTTATAATGCTTTTAACCCACTTCTGTTCGTTTCATTCCCGTATTAAACCGGTAAACTAGGAGTGAATGGAATGAATAAATAATAGGGAAGTGAGGGGTTTTGTTCGACCCAAGCCTGCCTAAACTGACGGTCAACGAGAATGGACGGTTCCCTAGGGATGCCTTTTCCTGGCCATTTATTCAAATTTGCTAAAAATCACGCAACCTCACCGCGAATATCGGAAAATTCTATCGGTTATTATGTTCCCGCTTTCCCGGTCCTCCGCTATCGGAAAATGGAAATTGCATTCCCTAAATATGTTCACGCTCATTTTCTTTATTTTCTTAGATTCGCGCTTCTTCAAATTTCCCCTTCGTTAATCGTATTTCGATATGAAATATTCGACATGTTTGTTCTCGAGGGTATTTTCGAACTTATATGGTACTCGAGAATTCAGTTGGGGGTTTCTTTGATATTATATTTTCATCTAAAAAGGAAAAGGAGGAAATGCAAGCACATTGTTCACTTCAAATTGTATTTTGCTTGAAAATTTGAAATAAAACGCAAACTTATCCATAAAAATTCAATAATAAGAAACTATCGATTGAAATATATTCTGGGAGGATTCTGCATTTTTAAAAAACTTAATAGGTCTGAAACAGAAATACTTGAATAAAATTAATTAAGATGAAGTGCTCCTTCGAAAATCTTTACACTCATTTGTCAGGAGCAAATTGGTTTTGAAAAAAAAATGTTCCCTAAGAGTAATACTGAAAAAGAAAATAAATTGAAAGGATAATGTAACGTTTCGGTGTCTATATCAGACACAAAGATCCTAATGACGGAACCTGATAATTATAAAAGGAAAATTAAGGAATCCGCACGTATTTTGTTAGATGAAGTAAATAAGTTGGCCAATTGTTCTGTTGGAATAGATCATATTTGGATTGATTTATTGAAGAAAGGAATGACATCAGGAAATTTCAAAATTAAATAAATCAACATCTCTATGTGTTGACAACTTTCAATGTCAATTAGACTGCAAATGAAAAAACACATAATTCTGAAAATTTTACAAGTTTGTCTGAAGAAGGTGTCTGATATAGACACCGAAACGTTACATTATCCTTTTAATTTATTTCCTTTTTCAGTTTTACTGTTAGGCAACAAATTTTTTCAAAACCAATTTGCTCCTGACAAATAATTAAATTTTTTTTAATTATTTCTGTTTCAGAGACTGGGAGTGAAAAGCTAGTTTTTTAGAAATAAGAAACTATACTGAATTTATGACGATTTATTGCCGAGATGATTTGAACTTCTCGAAATATTCCTTCTTCTCAGTTACTAGTCAGCAATTTTGTGAAAAAAGTAACTTCTGTTTTTTCACATGATTAATCTCCTGTCGATAATATTCTCGACTCTGTTGTGAGATCACATCTAATCATCATACTCTACGCAATAACCCAATGAAATATTTATAACTTATTTTCATCCCAGTGTCGTTGAAATCTTATCGAAGAAAAAACTTCTCCTTGTGTACATAAATCGAAATAATCATCTCTTTTCGTCAGTATCCGTCCTCTGAAACCCAAATCATCATCCCATTCAAAGACCCCATCTGCTCTTTCCTTCCGAATTCAAGCTGAAAAGTTGAAAATAACCGTTGCGAATATGGACTAAATCATGGTATAATATGGAACGTTTCCTTCGCCCAAGGTGTTTCGCCTGATTAATGGACCTTCATCAAGTCGCCTTGTCTCCTTTACATACGTACGAATCTCATTTTCGCCCTCATATAATGGTCCGTAATTTCCAGAATATTACGATTACGTTACTGTGCGATGTATCGCCTGTTGCAAAATTCTAAATGAGACTGCCTTTTCTTTATCGCTGCTTTGAAGCTTTATTTTCTTTTTCACTGCACAAGAATTGTTTTGTTTTTATACCCAACGTCAGAATTCTCAAAATTTTTCAGCTAGTAAATCGGGAATGATTGGAATTTTACTTAAGAATGATAGTAGATTATGCAACGAGCGTATAGTGTTTTTCTATTATTCACAAGGTGAAGTGAAGGCGAGTAGAAAACTATACTTTACCCACGACTCCGGTTTTTTTTTTGAAGTTTTCAACATTTGGTGACCCTTCTATTACAAGTGTGGAAAAAAATCATGATAAAGTTTTTGAAGAACTTGTCATTGTATATTTTGTAATAAGAGTTGATTATATTTGAAGTAGATTTGGCCCCCGATTGAAAATATATTCCCGCTCATATTTGTTAGTTAGGGAAATCTAATTGGAACCATTGGAAAAATAGGACTGATTTTGTTAACTTCAGAATATAATTCTTCTCCTTACCACGCCTGCAATAAGAGTTTTTTCTGCATACAGACTCTCTCATCTTGTAGCAAATTTATTGCACTTTCCGAATATGTGGTCAAATTTGATAAGACTACTAGGAAAAATGAATAATGGTCATTGTAGAGAAAAAACTGGAAATATTTCGTGAAATCAAGAAATGTTAAATTGAAGAATAACCGTCAACATTTCGACCATGTGTTATATGACATTTTTTGTTGCAAATCACTTGTATAATCACCCCTAGAAGTTTGTCCACTTTAAAAGAAGACACCATGTATAGTAAAATAACTTTCTTCATTTTTTCTAATCGCACCTTGATTTGGGGTAATGAATGAATAGTATCTCGCGTGTGTTTCCCTCCTCCATAATTGATATATAACTTGTAGACACTTCTGAGTGAATTTGTATTCGAACAGGGCAGATTTGTACCCCAAATTAGGTGTTAATTCAGTTGAATGGTCTTGTAAGCAGCTGCCATGTGTTGTTCATTCTCCAATAATGGAGATTTGATGTTCGCTGAAATGAAATGATCCCAGTCCTACCCACTTGGGAAATTGTATTAACTTGTAGTTTGGCGAATATGATTGAGGGGATTCGTCAATCATTGATTCATCAATAGCTCTTAAAAAGATTCTGATTTAGTTATATCAATCAAAAGATCACTAAGCGTTTTCTGAACAGCCAAGGTTTTTGTTCTGTTCGAAAGCAAGATGAAAAAACTTTTTTTATTGTTTTATGCCTTGTTGTACCTAAGACTTATCGAAATATTCACCAAATATTGTTTTGAATGATTTTTCCTGAGAAAACAACGTGCTATCATTTTTTCCAAATATGTATAAGTATATATTTTTTTAATTTTGGACTGAGAGTGGTCTCAAACGAATCTGTTGGACTCACTGGTGAATAATCCATGGTAAATGAACGGATCATTTCGAAATATTTTATTTTTAAGGAAATAATGATGCGAAACTCCTACAAAATTTCGTGAGGCACGTGCTATCACGAAGTATTCAAAAAATATTTTGTCTATACGTGGTAAACTGACAAAATTATGTTCGCTTTAACTCTCGAAAAAAATTCTATTCACATGGTTTTTCGGTACAAAATAAATTTCTGTGAAAAAAATGCACTCACTGTTAAATTCAAATGAAGGGGTTAAAAATGTGCAATCCCCACGAGAACCAAAATAGGTAAACTCCGCAATTCGGTAGAAAAAAACGCAACTATCCTAAATATTCAAAAGAGTTCCACCCAGAGACGAGAAGTCATATGCATGCAAATCTCTTCATTTAGCATAATATAACTCCACAATAGGAATGAATATGCATAGAGCAGTTTTTATATCGGCAAAGGTTACCCAAGCAACTTCCGAAGCAATACGCCAATGCGACCCACAGTTTTCGTCATCTAAATGCAAAACTATATTTAAACTAGTTCCATTATGGGGCGTTATTCCCTATCTATTAACTTCCTGATGGTTACGGATACCCTTTTGACTTTCGAGTGATTTGGGAATATGGAAAGTTTTCGATGAAGTAAAGTCGAAAGAAAGATCTTCAAAGCAACTAGCACTATATGAGCAGATTGCATGACTGCTCATCAGAAAGTTATTCAGGGATAATTCAAAATATATTGAAACAAAACAAAACTTATTTAATATACCCGTAAAACGAAGAACTTCAATTTCGTGAAGGAAGTTTGATACTTTCAATCGTGCTTGATTATGAATATTTTTCTTTGAGATATGAAAAAATACAATAAACTGAATAAAACTTAAGAAAAGTCCTCAGCAGGTGTTTTTGAGCGGTGGTTTAATGGTGGAGCTTTTATTGTACTTGAAATTGATACTGAAAATATGAATGCAAAATCTCAGTACAATCGGGAAGATATTCTGTGAAATTCGATAACTAAAAATATAAACATTTTATGGTTGTGATTTCACAATCCTTTTGAATTTTTGTATTTGCATGGTCATTCACTCCGCTAATTTACATCTTCAAACTCGATTTCCTCTCAATACGGAAGTATTAGAACTTTTTTGAGTGCTCGTGAATATTCCGATGGTTTTTCTATACAGTTCGGTTATTTCTAAGACCACAAAATCTTAATTCGGTCGATATTGTTCTGTCTCGGATATTGGGAAAACAAAATGTTTAATGGGCAATACGATATATGTAGCACTCGTTTATGTAGAACGAGCGCTTTTCTCAGATACCACTCAGTTTCACTTTATGAAAATTATGGCTCGATTTGAAATCATTCAGAAATGGATATTCTCGTTAAATTTCTATAGAAACATTGATTGTGTAACGATTGTTTTCTTGAGTAAGATTCTATCGACCAAACTGTCAAAACTTAGATGGAAAGCAAAGGTAACAACCCATTTGTCTGCAGTGGAAATATGGAAACTGAGAATATAGCAAAGTTTCGAATCCAATATGATTACGCTTCTCTCATAGTGGAAATCCTGGTGGATTTGCCACCTGGAAATTGACTGATATATTGGGGAAATCGCAGAGGAGAAGCAGATTTCTGCGATTCGTCCGCTCTCTCGCACAGCATCAATTCCCTTGGAATTTTTATGGTCCGAGGCAGCGGACGAGAAGTATCCGATACGGTTTAGACCGTCGATCTCCGGAATAATGGAATTCTTTCGTCGCGTTATTGGGTGAAAGAAAGCGGAAATAAATAGTCCCAATCTGTTCTCCAAATCCGGAAAGGGAAGTGTAGTTAGCCTATTGCCATATGGCTTTTTCACCCTTTTCGAAAAGGTTCCAAGAGGCTTTTATTGTGATAGGGGTAATTGTCATGGTGACCGCTTATTGAGGCCATGAGCGTAAAAACTAAGAATTAAGCTTTGTTAAATGAAGATATAAATCGAAACGAGAAATATGGAAAGGTTGGAGTAGATCGAAATAATTGAAAATTTTTTATTAAACTCATAGTCAGAGCTGGCAGTCCCTAGCGTTCAAAAAAAGCTGTTTCTACAACTTGCGTCTCTTTGATGTGAAGCACATTCTACACGAGGTACTCTTAGAACCCTATATTTTTCTGATAACTAAAAGCTGTTACAGTGATGTCGAAGAATTATCACGAAAAACCTCATATTCAATGCAGATGCCTTGAAGAATACATGAGATATTTCATCCTTCTACCGTTAAAAAAGTAGTCAACTGTTTTACAGTTTTCCACAGTAGATCCATGGCTGGAAATTGCTGAAATATATTCAAAAAAATCGTGAAAACTCATCAGTCAAAAAAATTATCGTTGAGTGGATAAAAAAACTAGAAAAAAGATTATTCTGGGTAACCCAAGCTCTTTCCTGAAATATGTTTGTGTTTTCTAGCTAATCAATTTGATTCTCTTTCCTAAGATGATATGAAACGCATAGATCATTTTCTCATTGTTAGGTTTTTCTCTTATGAAGCAGAGCAACAACTATTTCATTGAATTTGAAGAATATTCTATAATAACAACAACAACGGGAAGAATTCTCACTGACAAGTTTTATGTAGGCCAGGGTAAATAATAAAAATATGCATCAATCACAAGTAGAAGGCTCGAAACAATCGTAAAACTTGTTACTGCAGCGGCAGTATCCAAATTCTTCGACCGAAAAATTCTGTTCTTTGTTCACCGCTCCAAATTTACGTTCATAATAATGTACTAAAATTTTTATGATGAATCTGAAAAATAACGAATGCCACGGGAAAGTCGAAGAAGGCCGAGAAAGTTCAAAGGGAGGGTGAAACGGTTTTCAGAAGAAACAATGTTGAATGGAGTTATTGTTGGCAGTTTTTGACGACCCGTAGGCCTACGGACGAAGTTGCGGAAAATTGATGAACGAATTTTTACTGGGGTCAGTCGGTTCTTTTTGTTCGCCGGGTTATAACTTCCGAATAATTAAAAGTATGAAAGCTTTCAAATAAAATTTTAAAAAGCACTGACTTTAAGTCAGTAGCTTTTGCTCGTTCGTATTGGGAAAACGATAAACTAAATTTGAATATCCTGAGGGCTACTGTTTTCATTCTATACATTCATAAATTCATTTCTCCTTTTCGAATTTTAAATTTACCCTGAAGATGTTAATTATATCAAAATTCGAAAATACAGATATGTGGGCCGAATTATACAACACTGTTTCAATAGGAACAAGCGCTCAAAAATAGATTCAGTTAGTTCATTCTGTTTATTGAAACAAATAAATTCTGAACTTCAATAATAGTTATTTAATCAACTAGGTTATTAAAGACAGCTACTAATGGTGGAGATATTTTAATGCGTGAGCGGAGCGAACGCTTTAATAGTTCGGGACCATTAGTCGCTAGATTTTTTTCCGACGACCTCAACATGAATAGTGTATAAATTCTTGATTGAAATACATTCCCATTTTGCACAAGACATACATTTGACATAATGGAATTTCTATGTTCCAGTAGAGTTTTGACATTTCTCGTAGTGCCTCTGAATACTTTGTGTACGGACTGTACGGTTGCCATGAGGATTGCACATTAAAATGGCTAAAACATTGAGCATTAAAATGGGTCGTTAATGCTCAATTCCGTACACATTAAAATCACCTTTTATTTCGAGGTCGGCGGAAATAGCTATTTGATCAACTAGGTTATTAAAGACAGCTACTAATGGTCGAGATATTTTTATGCGTGAGCGGAGCGAACGCGTTAATAGTTCGAGACCATTAGTCGCTCCATTAATGACCGAGTTGATTACAAGATTTTTCCGAGGATCTCAACATGAATTGTGTATAAATTCTTGATTGAAATACAATCTCATTTTGCACAAGACATACATCTGACATAATGGAATTTCTGTTTCTATGTTCCAGTAGAGTTTTGACATTTCTCTTAGTTCCTCCTAATTATTTTGTGTATGGTTGCCATGACGATTGCACATTAAAATATTACATAAATTGAGCATTAAAAAAGGTTATTAATGTTCAATTTCGTACATATTAAAATCACCTTTTATTTCGAGGTCGGTGGAAAAGAATATTTTTTTATTGAGCTAAGAAATTAAGGTTTTTATGTGAAACTGTTGAAGAATTTCACTACGATAAAACTTAAAAAATTTTATCGACAGTTCTGAATAGCGATCGATATTTAGGTTATTCGCATTTAAGTTCTACTCATCACATTACGATTTTTCAATATTTCGAAAACATCAATTACTTCAAATATACATTTTGAATTTTCTTCTTTTCCAGCAACTCGATCGAGATCAACCAAACGGACGACCACAGTGGCGTTTCACGGTTTTCGCACAAGACGAAGGCGGGGAGGGTCTAGTAGGCTACGCCGATGTTCAAGTGAACCTCAAAGACATTAACGACAACGCTCCAATATTTCCTCAAGGTGTTTACTTCGGTAACGTCACAGAAAACGGTACGGCCGGTATGGTGGTCATGACTATGACAGCTGTGGACTATGACGATCCATCGGAAGGAACCAACGCAAGACTTGTTTATTCCATAGAGAAGAACGTGATTGAAGAAGAAACGGGTTCTCCGATTTTCGAAATAGAGTCAGAAACGGGTGTTATCAAAACTGCTGTGTGTTGTTTAGATAGAGAAAGGACTCCTGATTATTCTATACAGGTTGTTGCGATGGACGGTGGTGGACTGAAAGGGACAGGTACAGCGTCAATAAGGGTGAAAGATATCAACGACATGCCTCCTCAGTTCACCAAAGACGAGTGGTTCACTGAAGTTGATGAAACGGATGGTACAGCATTACCAGAAATGCCTATTTTAACTGTTACAGTGCACGATGAAGATGAAACGAATAAGTTCCAATACAAAGTTATAGAAAACAGCGGATATGGAGCTGATAAGTTCACCATGGTGAGGAATAATGACGGTACAGGTTCTCTCAAGATCGTTCAACCTTTGGACTACGAAGATCTTCTTCAGAGCAACGGATTCAGATTCAGAATCCAAGTGAACGACAAGGGTGAAGATAATGATAACGATAAATACCATGTGGCATACTCTTGGGTAGTTGTTAAGTTGAGAGATATCAACGATAATAAGCCACAATTCGAGAGGCCGAATATCGAAGTATCGGTGTATGAAAATGCAGATGTTGGTAAAAGTTTAGAGACTTTCAAGGCTACTGATCCAGACCAAGGTGGTAAGAGCAAGGTTTCTTATGCTATCGATAGGACTTCGGATAGGAAGAGGCAGTTTTCTATCAATCAAGAAGGTACTGTCAGTATACAAAGATCGTTGGACAGAGAAGATACTCCCAGACATCAGGTGAGATATTCTTTACACCTTTAATTCCAAACACATCTTTCAACTTCCTTCCTCATTTTTTTCACAGGTGAAAATTCTTGCTATTGACGATGGCATTCCACCCAAGACTGCAACAGCGACCCTTACAGTTATTGTACAAGATATCAATGACAATGCTCCAACATTCTTGAAAGATTATAGGCCAGTTCTTCCCGAACATGTCCCACCAAGAAAGGTTGTAGAGTTATTAGCAACAGACGATGATGATAGGTCCAAGAGTAATGGTCCACCGTTCCAGTTCAGATTAGATCCCGGTGCAGATGATATCATCAGGGCTTCTTTCAAGGTTGAACAAGATCAAAGTGAGTTCTTCCAATGATTTACATTTTATTCACTTGCGTTATCTTCAAACTACACAAACAATGATCCTAGAATTCTGAAACGATTCATTGTTGAAAGAAAAATGATTTACATAGTTGGTTTACTTTCTCAACGGCTTAAGATCGATGATAGGAACTTGTACCAATGAGAATCGCCGTGTAAAGTAACGTCATTATTACAAGACACTGGGTGAATTCTAAGAATTATCAGATCTGGTAAAATTCATTTTTCCTCTAAATTATCTCACGAAGAGATTGAATTTTTACAAATACACTGCGCAAAAAAATTAACGCACATTCTGAAAATCTCAATTTTAATGAAAGCTAACTCTACATTGACTTTATAACTTATTTTTTATGTTCTCTCGGGAAGGTTTTGAACGAAACAAGACACATTAAATGGAAGAAATATTCAGGATTTCACCGAATCCTATGTGAAAGAAGAGAAATAAACAATTTCCAAAATACTGGAATGTTGATAAGTGATTTAATACTTGGTATTTCCACCACTTGCGTTAATTACAGCTCGGCAACGACGGTTCATACTCAAAATGAGTGATCATAAAATGTTCTGATCTAATCCTTCCCAGATTTCTCTGAGTTGGATTCCTAAGTCATTAAGAGTAGCTGAATGATTTTCTGAACTTGTCAGCCTTCTACTGAGGTTGTCCCAAACCTGCTCAATCGGATTGAGATCTGGACTTCTTGCTGGCCATTCCATTCGAGAGACTTCAACCTCTTCAAGGTACTCCTGGGGGGTGATTCTTGAATTATGTCGTGTTCGCGAATCGACAAATGTCGACCAACTTAGCAGGGAAGTTGGTCGACAATTGTCGAATCGCGAATACGACATTATTCAAGAATCACCCCCCTGAACGATGCGCGCACGATGGGGTCTGGCATTATCGTCCATAAAAATGAAATTTTCACCAATGTATGGGGCAAAAGGCACTACATGCTCTTCAAGAATGTTCACCCTTCTTCTCGCAAAACTACCGCTTGGGCTCATTCCTCTTGGGTCAAATTGCGTGTTTCGCGTTGCATAGCGATCGAGTGTAGAAAATCAAACGAAAAAAAAAACTATTGATCACTAGAATTGATCGAGAACAACTGATTTCAGAATGGATCCAATACATTCAAAATCTGATAATCTCATCTTTTTTTATTCCTGCTGGGAAAAAACATGAAGAAAAACGTTGAAAGTGGATAACATATGCATGCATAATTCTGATAAAAATAACTAACATTGAGAACACCTTCAGTTGTAGAATAAATTTGAGATTTTCATAATGTGCGTTAATTTTTTTGCGCAGTGTATATTGGGTGCTTTTCTTCTAACCCATTTCCCCAAATCCGTGCTGAATATTCCCGGTTCTAAAAACAATAATAAGGCATGTGTCCCTTTGGCATGAAAATTCCTATGAGAATACTTCTTTTGTCCAAGGAATTATTGATGTTTGTATCCGATGCAGGAAGTACGCCATTCCTCGTTGTTTACCGCAAAGTGGCTCTAGTAATAAATGATCAAATTAACTTCGTCAAACCAACAATGGAAGCGAGAGTAGCTTCATAAACCATTTCGATTCCCACAAGAACAGTTGAAATTTTTTCTTCATTCTTCTTTGATGAAATACATTCATCTGTGTTACGGAATATGAGTTCATTCCGGTGTAAAAAGGACTTGAAGCGTTGATTTTTGAATTGAATTGTTACAATTTCATGTTCTCTTATTCATGATAGACATTTTTTACTTCCTTGAAAGATTTGATTGAGTACATAATTATCCGAGAGTTTATTTAGTGCACTAGGTACAAATGTTTCTTTTTCAATTTGAAAACAATTGGGATAATGACTCATTTTTGAGCGCTCGGGCTACTCAAACGAGCGCTATATCGTTTAGCCCAAATGTCTGTAATTTTCGAATTTTGTTCCGAAAATGGTTTCAAACGAATCCGGGGTCAAACTAATATAACCTAACCTTATCCAACTAATATCATGGTTAAGTAGTGATAATTTTTCTAGAGTTGTTTATTATATTCTTTCAATTCGTTATTAATATGTTATTACTCGAGAAATGAAATTCAATCGTGACCATCCTTGTGGAAAATGAAAATATCTGTTTACATTACATTACATTACATCGAAAACCAAATTATCCTAGTCTAACACTACCTGTATCTCTTCCACAGAGGGCGCCAACGGCGACGGTATGGCAATCATTTCCTCTCTGAGGTCCTTTGACCGGGAGCAACAAAAAGAATACCTAATCCCTATCGTTATCAAGGACCACGGTAATCCTGCGATGACCGGCACCAGCACCCTTACCGTAGTTATAGGGGACGTCAACGATAACAAGATGCAACCCGGGTCCAAAGAGATCTTTGTGTATAATTATCAGGGACAGTCGCCGGAAACGGAAATAGGCAGGGTGTACGTCTACGATTTAGACGATTGGGACTTGCCCGACAAGAAATTCTACTGGGAAGGACCGGAACATCCCCGTTTCAAGCTGAACGAAGACACCGGTATGATCTCGATGAGACAGAACACGCGAGATGGTAAATACCATCTGAAGTTCAAAGTTTATGATAGAAAACACACACAGACAGACGTACCGGCAAACGTGACCGTCACTGTCAAGGAAATCCCGCACGAGGCCGTTGTTAACTCGGGATCGGTCCGGATAGCTGGAATAACAGATGAGGATTTCATCAGGATTTGGGACTACAAGACCCAGAGTTTATCCAAAAGCAAAGCGGAAAAATTCAAGGACAAAATAGCTGACTTACTGAATACTGATCGGGAAAACGTAGACGTCTTCAGCGTGCAGCTAAGACGCAAACATCCTCCGGTTACCGACGTTCGATTTTCCGCACACGGCTCTCCATATTACAAACCGGTTAGATTGAACGGTATCGTGTTGATGCATCGCGAGGAAATCGAAAAAGACGTGGGTATCAACATAACAATGGTGGGCATCGACGAGTGTCTTTATGAAAACCAAATGTGCGAAGGTTCTTGTACGAATACTCTTGACATAAGTGCCTTACCTTACATGGTGAACGCAAATAAAACGTCACTTGTCGGTGTTCGCGTTGACGTTCTCGCAGAGTGTACTTGTGGCGCGCGTAACTTCAGTAAAGAAGAAAACTGTCGTAATAACCCGTGTTATAACGGTGGTAGATGCATAGACACCAGGTACTCTATAACGTGTTCGTGTCCTGCTGGATACAATGGTCCTAGATGTCAACAAACTTCCAGGAGCTTCAGAGGAAACGGCTGGGCGTGGTATCCTGCGTTGGAGATGTGCGATAAATCGCATCTACACTTTGAATTCGCCACCAGGAAACCTGACGGTCTCTTATTGTACAACGGACCGATTGTCCCACCGGAATCTGAAGAAACTATGGTGTCTGATTACATCGCTGTTGAGCTTGAACGCGGTTCCCCCGTCTACTCTTAGATTTCGGTTCGGGAACTTTGGAACTAAGGGTAAAAACAAAAAAGACTTTGGATGATGGCGAGTGGCATCGACTAGACATATTCTGGGACACTGAAAACGTGAGGATGGTTGTCGATTACTGTAAATCAGCAGACGTAGCCGAACTAGAAGATGGAACTCCACCAGAGTTCGACGATAGTTCTTGTCAAGCTCAAGGTACAATTCCGCCTTTCAACGAATATCTAAACGTGAACGCACCATTACAGTTGGGAGGTCTGTACGTCGAACAATTCGATCCAACGCATTACCACTGGCAGTACATGCCTGTTGGAAAATCTTTCGATGGTTGTATCAGAAACTTGTTCCACAACTCAAAATTGTACGATCTGGCCCATCCTGGTCTCTCAAGAAACAGTGCTCAAAGTTGTCCACAAGCCGATGACATGTGCGGAAGGACTGAATCTACAGCAAGATGCTGGGAACACGGAACTTGCGTAGGAAGCTTCAACGAAGCCAAGTGTCAGTGCAAGCCAGGATGGACAGGTCCATCATGTACCATTCCTACAATCCCAACCACCTTCAAACCTCAATCATACGTCAAATATGCCTTAAGCTTCGAACCCGACAGATTTTCAACTCAAATTCAACTGAGATTCCGAACAAGAGAAGAGCACGGAGAACTGTTTAGAGTATCGGATCAGCATAACAGAGAATATGGTATTTTGGAAGTCAAGGATTCGAGGTTATACTTCAGATACAATCTCAATTCGTTAAGAACCGAGGAGAAAGACATCTGGTTGAGTGCTGTTGCGGTAGATGACGGCCAATGGCATGTGGTCAGAGTGAACAGATACGGATCTGCAGCAACGCTTGAATTGGACGGAGGAGAAGGAAGGAGATACAACGAAACCTTCGAGTTCACTGGCCATCAGTGGTTGCTTGTTGACAAACAAGAAGGAGTTTATGCAGGCGGTAAAGCCGAGTATACTGGAGTTAGGACGTTCGAAGTTTATGCGGATTATCAGAAGGGTAAGATATTTTCATTGCAGATTTATTTCGAGTGGTACTTGACATCTTTTGGCTGTTTCAGGCTGTTTGGATGATATAAGACTAGAGGGAAAACATCTTCCACTTCCGCCAGCTATGAATGGTACCCAGTGGGGTCAGGCAACAATGGCCAGGAATTTGGAGAAAGGTTGTCCATCTAACAAACCTTGCGCCAACGTTATTTGTCCAGATCCTTTCGAATGCGTCGATCTTTGGAATGATTACGAGTGCACGTGAGTATGAAAATCTATTTTAAAATGAATCATGATCATCTCATTATACATTTCATTTCAATCATTCAAATCGTTTACTGCTTTCCAGTCAAGGGGCTTGATGCACTGGGACCTCACGTACCATTTATCAAACTGAGTGTTTCAATCACCTTACTGGAAAACAGCTATTGTTTTTAATTATTCTCATCACCACAGGCACTGAGTATTTTATGTTTTGATCTCATTAGAAGCTGATCCTGCTCATAATCCTGTATATCATTTTTATGATTTTCCATTTGGTTTTAATTCTTTATACCTACTTCACTGAATTCTTCATACTTTCTGTTGCTTATTCTTTGTTTGAACATTTTCGCAATTTATTTCGTCACTTACGTGTGTGCATTTCATCTTTATAATTTCTCACTTCGTTTCAAGTCTTTATATGTATTACTTTATATGTATTACTTCACTGAATTTTTGATACTTCTTCATGCTTATTCTTCGAACATTGCTATTTATTTTCTCATTTATGTGTGACACAGCTGCTGACATCTCGACGTGAACATTTGATCATACAGAATTTTTAAGCATGTTACTGTTTTTATAAAATAGCTGCGGGGAGGGCAGAGTTATGTCCCCTGACAACAAAGACTGCATGGACAAAGACGAATGTTTGGATCTTCCTTGTCTCAATGGAGGTACTTGTATCAATTTGGAACCTCAATTGAGATACCGCTGCCACTGTCTCGACGGGTTTTGGGGAGAGAACTGCGAGTTAATCCAGGAGGGTCGAACCCTCAAACTGAGCATGGGAGCTATGGCGGCCATTTTGGTCTGCCTGCTCATCATTTTAAGTGAGCATCAGTAATGGAAACTAATCTAGAATTTAGTTAGTTCTTGTTAATACACGCACACACACTAAATAGCAGCTGAACAACACAACGAACGAAAAATGAATGAGAGTTTGTTCTTCGTTCAGTGTTAATTGCTTGATAGATTGTTAGTACACTTTCTCAGCACTTCGCATGAATAAGTTAGCCCAATTTAATAAGTCCTAGCCTTAAATTTGCAATTTAAAATCTCAGTGCCAGGCTTCCCGGTGAGTACTTAGTGTTAATTCTGCTTGTTAATCCATAGATGTCCACAAGGTTACAAATACCGCGATAACGGCTGTACTAATGTCAACGAATGCTTATGGACACCCTGTATTAATGGAGGTATATGTAAAGACCATGAACCTCCATTAAGGTACGAATGTATTTGTCCTGAAGGCTATACCGGAGGTCATTGCGAATTGGAATTAGCTATGTCAGGTGCTATTATGCCGTCCAAAGATTTTATTCTGGCCATAGTTATATGTCTATTGGTTCTCCTAGGTAAGGTGCTCACACATCATTATAGGTACATACATGCATTCATAATCAGAAACATCTCAAATTTTTCAACTTCATCTCCATGTTTAATAGAATTTTCTTGTCAAAGATGATTCTGCGTTTGAAATGTAAGAACAAAAAATTTTGATTTATTAATATCAGAATTTTTTTGGTTCCTTGCATGAAATGGTGGAACCAAATGCTTGATAGTTTTTAGGGATAATTAATGTGTTTTAGCATTTCAATAATGAAAAATCTTTCTGTCGTTTTGTGAGAGTTTGACTACCACTCATCCTATAAGGCAATTTTTCAATGGTGTATTTGAGAGGATGTATTTGCATGCGCATCATTCTGGAAACTCACTTCAGTTGATCGCTAATTGATAGATCGCCAATTATTCTGATTCCCGTTCGAATTTTTCGTGTGCAATTATCTATTCAGGCAAACTCTTTTGAATTTAATGATGATAGTCGTATAACTAGTTGCCTATTAAATGACGCTTTTATATGGCAGCTTCAGAAGTTGGGGTTTTGCGTACGAAAACCTGGCTCTGGAAGCTTAGAACTAAATTAGTGGCTGACTACTTTAAAATTCTAAAATCTCACAAATTGTTAACGTGAGTTTTTTCAATAAGGAATCTATGCAGGATGTTTCTGAATTGATGCGACTGATTTGAGGAGGTGATTCAACAGATCATTCTATGGAAAAAAGTTCCCATAAATGAAGATCCGAACCTGCATTGTTTCCAAGATACAGGGTGTTGAAGTGTCACCGAAAAATTGACTGGAAAAGTGCTACGCCACTTGGGTATTTTAAACCAACAATTATTTTTTCATTCTCCGCCCTGTTCTGCCTTTTTTCGTGTCAGGAGCCGTTTTTATGTAAGAAAATAAAACATGTTAACGCGTATTTGTCGGTACTACAACACTCGAAGAAAAGGCAGAAAAGGTTTAAAATTTCTCAGTGGCTTGTCACTGCTTTTTAGTAAGATTTTGAGTGAAACTTCAAAATTCATTTCCGGTCCTAATTTTTAGGTTTTTTGGTTTTGGTACTGCTGTTTCAGTAGTAGTTCGCCAGCTGTTTTCAGTTAGATTTCATTCGTTATTGAAATGCCTAAAACCTGACGTATCAGTATTATATGCATGGTCTCTTGATATTAAAACAATTACAAATAAAAGCATAATTAAAAATATCAATATCAAGTTTAATAATTCACATATTAGTAGATTATTTTCACTAATTAAATTTTATTTTCAGTTCTTGTGTTAGTGTTCGTGGTATACAATAGACGAAGGGAAAACCATATTAAATATCCTGGACCTGATGATGATGTAAGAGAAAACATTATCAACTACGACGATGAGGGAGGTGGTGAAGATGACATGACTGCTTTCGATATAACTCCACTTCAAATACCGATTGGAGGACCTCTTCCAGAATTAGCGCCTCCAAAATTAGGATGTAAGTTATCAGTATGAACTTTAAGGATTATTGCATTAACCATAAAAATTGTTTTTGAACGCACATTCTACTTAAACGAGTGCTACACTGCTGGGAAAAATTAAAGGATCAAAAAAAAATTCCAAATTTTTCGGCAATTTTTGACATGCCGTAACTTTGAGAGGAATGGTCGTACAAGGAATTTAAAAAAAGGAAATTGTAGCTACAAGTGTCTAGTTTTTGGATTAGAACTTCAAAAATTTTAAGTTTCAGTGGTTTTCGAGTAATGATAGAAAAAATCAGCAACAAAAAAATTCTCAAAATTTTACCACTTTTTTTCTTGTCTACGAGCGTGGAAATTTTATTTTTGCATAATCGTTATAATGATTGGATACTTTGTTAATTCAGCTTTAATTTATTTTTTTATTGACATCAATACGTCCACTTCTCGCCGAGATATCGGTCTTCAAATGGAAAAGGATCCATTTGTCTTTGATTATCGATTTCTCAGCAACCAATGATCGCACAGAAAATTGAAGGAGGGTTTTCAGACCTTAAATGAACTCCCCATTAATGAACAACCATTGCTTATTCATAGAAAATTTTTTTTCTTCATGTCGCATCAATATAAAAATTTAACAAAAAAGGCTTTTGGTTGTTTTCTTGGAAAATCTACCTCAGGATCGAAAATGTTGAGGAAACACTAATGTTAAGTGTGACTTTCACAGTTCAATATGTTGATAAAAACCTACGAAGGGCCAACACAATCCAGCGAGCCGTTTTTTGTTTGACTCGATTGAATTTTGAAAAAAAATAAGGATCACGTTTTTTGCTCTGAGAAGCTCATAATCTTTAAAAAAAGGCAAAAAAGAATTTTCTCGAGCTTTTTCCACATTTTAGTTGCAGATAGTACATAAATTTCAAAAAGAAAAATAGAATGAACCAACAAATTAAATTTGATTAATTCAATAACGGGGTATTGCCACCCCGACAAATGGATCCTTTTCCATTTGAAGACCGATATCTCGGCTAGAAGTGGACGTATTGAGATCAATAAAAAAATAAATTGAAGCTAAATTAACAAAGTATCCCATCATTATAACGATTATGCAAAAATAAAATTTCAACGCTCGTAGACAAGAAAAAAGTGGTAAAATTTTGAGAATTTTTTTGTTGCTGATTTTCAATCATTACTCGAAAATCACTGAAACTTAAAATTTTTTGAAGTTCTAATCCCAAAACTAGACACTTGGAGCTACAATTCCTCTTTTTAAATTCCTTGTACGACTATCCTCTCAAGTTACGGCATGTTGAAAATTGCCGAAGTTTCGAATTTTCAGTCGAAAAGGACCGATAAGATTCGACTCACTGATGACGAATCCGTAGCTTTTTTAATATTAATCTTTTAATAGATCTAAGTTCTATTGGACATATTGGAATATCTTTACTTTCGTCTCATTTAGGTATTCACATTTATTCCATTGCGAAATACCGAATACAATTCGGAAAAAGTTCGTATTCAAAAACTGGTAAACAGATGGATCAAGATCTTAATCTTTCTAGATAGTAGATATCAATTTTAACGATATACCAATACTATTTTCAGTTTCAATGTTGGGAATTGGAGTAGGTCCAGAGCCAAATGTTGGAATTTTCATCGAGGAGCACAAAAAACGAGCCGACAGCGATCCGAACGCGCCACCTTTCGACGACTTGAGAAACTACGCTTACGAAGGAGGCGGCAGCACTGCAGGATCACTAAGTTCCTTGGCTTCCGGTGAGTTTCAGTTATAAACATCAGATCAGACAACCAGGCGAGTATTTCGCTTTAATGTTGTTACCACCCATTCACTAGTTTCCAAAGTTGCACATAAAAACATTCCCTACCATTAGTGATTAGTCAAAAAACGCTGAACGAAAGGATGCGATTTTCTTGGGTCAGAGAGGAAAACATGGAGAATACACCTTAACACATGCGCTCTGGAGTATCTTAAAATGAACACCAAGGGGGCGCATGTCTACATCACCACTGGCAGCCTGGCCACACTAAGATCCCTGCATAGATTAAGATCTATGGATCCCTGGAATCGCACTGCCAGGAGTCTCTGATGACCTGGGAGTGCCGTAACTCCATAAAGCAACTGACAAGAGGCAATAAAGTGACTCTAAAGGGTTTTCCAATAAGAGGTGTTATTTTGAATAGCCCGTTATTTCGGTAGAAGTCACGTTTGAAGCTGTCATTTTTTGACATTTGACAAGTAGAAACTACGCCATTGATAAAAATGGAACGATACACGCTTCAAGAACGCATTGAAATTATAAAAATTCACTATAAAAATGGTGAAAATTTGGCAGAGACGGTTCGTGAAACTCGAATATTTTTGGGTCGTCGTGAAGCACTTTGTCGGACCGCAATAAAGAAATTGGTGGAAAAACCGAGGTTTATCCATTCCTCGTCGTTCTTTGGAATTAGGCATTCCACAAACGTTATTACACCGTATTTTGTATACATATTTGGGTCTTAAGGCTTATAAAGTTCAGTTAACACAAGAACTCAAGCCGGCCGATCATCAACCATTAATCTTTTGCGGGAAAAATTTCCGGACCGTGTTATCTCTCGAAGATGTGATCACAATTGGCCACCGAGATCTTGTGATTTAACACCTTGCGACTTCTTCCATTGGGGCCACGTGAAAGAGAAGGTCTACGCCAATAGCCCAGCGTCGATTCAAGACGTCAAAGATGGAATTCGTGAGGCTATCGAGGACATAGGGCAGCCACTTTGCGATTTGGTTATGGCAAATTTCATTAAAAGGATATGGCTCTGTAAGCGTGGTCGTGGTGGTCATTTGCCTGATGTTATTTTCCACGATTAACGGCATACGATCATTTATATTGAAAAATGGCATTTTTCTTTGAATATCAAAATAACACATCTTATTGGAAAACCTTTTACTATGGGTGCCGGAGCATTTTATCGTTGAAGGAAATGCGAAAGCCGATTATTTGCAAAAAGTGCATCAAGGCTTACGCCTGCTGGACCCGAGTCCTCCTGTAGGCTTAGAAAAGACCAATTTAAGTCAGTGGTCCAGCAAAGGGAGTTCAATAACAGAATTACCCTCTGAAGTGATAGTCCTGGACTTACTCGGGCCAAAAAATTCGTGTTAATTCCACCAGAAAGCTCCTGCATCTGAGCTCTGGGTGATGGTGAAATTGCTGATGTTGCACTGTCGGTACAAATATCATTTTACTTATATTGGATAATCAGCAGATGAGATTTGTAGGCTCTGCGGATCAGAAGCAGAAACAGCCTCCCCTAAATTGCTGCTGGCTCCCCCTGAAATATGAAATGTGAAAATCCTGGTCCCCCCTTCGCCCCCTCTGTTTTCAAAAGCTGATCCTCATAAAACTCATTACAAAAATCATTTATAACAGTCGTGTAAAAAAACATCAAACCTGTTGATGAACACGAACAGTTTGAAACACAGTAGAAATTTTTTCGTAAATATTTCCTAAAAAATTCGTAACCATCGTATATTCTCTTTTAGGTACCGACGATGAGACGCAGGAATACGATTATCTGGGTGCGTGGGGTCCCAGATTTGACAAGTTGGCAGACATGTACGGGCAGGGAGAGGAGACTGAACTGGAAGAAGAATAAACAGTGCGAGTTTGAGTTAATTCATGTGAAAGACACATTCCTTCATCTCAAATTGCTTAACACGTAACGAACACGTGCCCGATAAGACTGTCGCAGTTTTACTGCATATATAAATAATTTGTAGAAAATTTATATATGGGCAAAACTTGTGACATCTCTCATTTCCAAACACAGGCTGGAACAAAAGTATTTCACCAAAGTTACCACTGCGTGTACATTGCGTAGATATTTCTAGAAAACCTAAGAATCGAACCATTGTCACATAGATCGAGTGTTTCAATATTTACCAAAGATCTTATACATGTATCGTCCTAAGATGTAATATAACTATTTATTAAGCAACGAATTTTATAAAACTCGATTATTTGATTCTTAGGGCAGTTAGGGAAAGAAGAAAAAACTTTGCCAGCCTTCCAACTTTCATTTGTCAACCCACTGCCACTATTTGATTAAGTAGTACCTAAATAATCAACCCCTCATGTTTATTGAAGTGCTCCAAAGTGGAGAGATGCATCGAGTTTTGCCGTGATGTTGCATATATATATTTAATTTGTAAAGCACATGATACCTATCCATTTTCATGTATCGTTGAGCCAGTATTCCTACAGTTTGATAGTAGGCAAAGTCATTAATTTATAGGTCAATTTAAAATTTTAGATTAGTCGATTGTGAGTGGGAAGAATGCAAGTTGGATGCATGAGGTTTTCTCATAAAATTCTCTGTGATGGATTATTATTTATTCTGATATTTTCACTGCTCATCACTTATCAACAATGGTTCATCCATATTATAATCATGGGTGAATATTTTAATTTCGTGGTCCCACAGATATCGATCAGATGTTGCTATCATTTTATTCTTTTAGGCCTTCTGAACAAAATTAGTAAAACCAACAGGTATCGTTCTGTCTTATTTTATGAAATATGGGCTTCCAAAGATCCACCTCATTTTTTTCACTTAAAAAAGAAGATTTTCGGCGCATATTTTCTAAACTAAGACAGACTGCCTGTTAAAATTGTTTTGGAGGACTGAATCAATCACCAAAGTCTGGTCGATATCTACTGGACCTCAAAAATCAAATATTAACCCAATCATAAAGGTTTTTTGGATGATCCACTGTAGAAAAAAGTAAAAAATAATATTCTCATATCAACAATATCGATGGGAAAGGAAACTAATCCAATGCACAGAGATGAATTTTAGATGTACATAAATATCGTGATCATACCGAGCCCCATAATATGTTGCCATATTGATAATTATTAAGCCATTATTTGGGCACCCATTCGTTTTGTTGTAGTAATTGTATAAATAAATACATGAATGACTTGGGAGACGATGAATGAATGGTTGTGCGTCAGTGCCAATTATTATAAAGTAATATAAATGTAATAAATTGAATGCTGTGTAACTATAATTAATATTATGTGTTTGCACTTGTGTATTGTTTAAATATGTAAACCTAACTATTCTTATGACATCGCACCGTATAAACACCACTCAGCGATCATTTGTCGATACTCATTCTGTCAATTCAAATACTCATTTTTTAGATTTTAGTTGAGTGAATTCTAGTGATTTTATTGGATATTTTTTGAGTTTTTGTCATAATGAATTCGTAGGATATTTATGTACCTTTTTGTAAAAGAGATTATTTCAGATTACATTGACTTAAATAAAACTTCTAGAGATAAAATGTGTTTTTTCTTTCATCATAATATTTTTTACAATTTATCAGACCGATTAATTATTAGAGTAGTCGTTTGAGAAATTTGAGGACTACATCATATTTATAGATTCGAAGAGTAAGTCGAGAAGAAAAAGTAAAAAATTCAAGAAAAACCCTGAGCGGATGCTTTTGAGCGCTAAAATTTTACTCTAAATTTTGTAATATCTCAGCACGATCAGAATTATATTCTGAAAATTATTCAAAAATGAAATATGAATTCTAAAAAACTTTGTAGGTTTTCATTTCCAGCCTCTGAAACAAAAATGATTAAAAAAATTAAAATATTTTCTTTTTTAGTTTTATTTTTTCAAAACCAATTTGCTCCTGATAAATAACTTCATCTCAATTAAATTTTTTTTTATTTTTTCTGTTTCAGAGACTGGGAGCAAAAACCTAAAAAGTTTTTTAGAAATGCAGAATCCTGCCAGATTATATTTCAATAGATATGTGAAAAATCCATACCAATCAATTTCAGAATTCTATGGTTCTTATTTCACAATCTTTTTGAAAATTTGTATGATCATTCACTGCACCAATTTTTTATGTGGATTTGAGTTTTTTCGATACGATAGACTTTTCTATGGCTGTATTAACCCCGCTCCCACAATTTTTTACATGCTGCTTCGATTTTTTACTGCAAAATTTCAATTCGATTCTTAATCATTCGATAAAAAATAATAATTTAGAAAAAAATAAATTCTATGGTTCTGGTTGAGCGATCCTTTTGAAATTTTGCACGAACATTCATTATAAGAAACTTCACTCTCAAAATGTATTTCACTCGAATCGGCTATCTTTTTGTGGAAGGTATTTTTCTTTTCAATGTTTCGATTGAATTTTATGGTTCTGATAACACCACAAAATAATTGCTAAGTACCTATAATCTTCACGAAAAAATTCTATAGGATCCGTGTCTTCCAATAAATTATGGAAATTTGCGCCATTTTCTGTTTGAACATTGAGTCAAATCTAGAATTGTACAGTGTCTATACAATTATTTTTTGTGAGGTTACAGTTATGTATTTTATTCGCCATAAAAACTTACTTTTATTGCTATGCTAGGTGTTTTTTATTCGCAATATTCTTTTACTTGGTGTAGATACATCAGTCTGAACAAGCCATTCAAAAGATAAAAAATTTCTCGTGCGAATACGAAGATTTATGATAGCTCCAGGAGAAAATATAACATTATTACCAGAAATTTTTTATTTGCCTCCCACAAGACATGAACCAACCTAATTATTATTCCATGTCATGTAGGAAGAAGTTAATGAACTTGTTTACAAGTATCAAGTGATAAAACACTTTCTTTATGGATTCTCTCAACTAGGAAGTTATTCTTGCACAGGATAGGAAAGAAATGGTCACCTCCAGGAATATATTGAAATTATGAAGAGTCTAAAGATTTTTGGATATATTTTTTCGCGCTTGTTCCTTGGAACACAGCTTGCTATCATTTTGCCCAAATGTCTGTATTTTTCGAATTTCGGGCTGGGAGCAGTTAAACCGACTCTGTTGTTATTGGCAATTCAATTTTTTTATATTTCCGAAACTACACAACCGATCAATCCGAAATTTGGTATTTTGGAGGAGAATGGCGCGCAATCTTCTGCAAAATTTCGTGAGGAACGTGCTATTAGGAAAACATTTTCTTAAAATATTTTGTCTATGTGTGGTAAACCGACAAAATTCTGTTTGCTATAACCTCGAACTGAACAAGTTATAATATACTTGAAATTTTGATGCTAGATTTGGGATAACGTGTCTGTAGGTTTACGACTATCGTATGCCAAGCGTAAACACGATTACTTCCGGTAGAAACGACAAAAATCGAAATTTTCAGGGTACCTAGATCCAAGATTTGAAAAGAAAAGATGAATTCATGAATGAACAGAATGAAACCCAAAGCACTCGAGATAATCATATTGGGTTTATCCTTTTTCCAATATGAACAAGAGCGTAGAAGCTTCTGACTTCACGTCAGTGCTTTTTAAAATTTTTGTGCTGACGATATATGATTTCATTCCCAATTTTATAGCATGACGATACTTTCTTGCAGGTAGCTCTTGATAGGAATATTGCATGCATAAATGGTCAGCATAAGACTTATTGAGTCATTAGTACTTAAATTTGAATGAACATATACATTTTATTTATACTCCTTCATGAATAAGACGGTACGGAATAGCTTCAAAAATTTTGAGTTGTCTAGTTATTTTTCACGAGCTATACTATTAAAATGAATGATGTGATAGCGTGATGGCGTTTATCTAAAAAATAGTTTGCAAGTTGACTGGCCTTAAGATTAGTCTGATCGAGTCCACGAACATAAAATTTAACATATCGTTGAGATCATTTTGGGTAATCGTTAAAGTGTTATTACATCGCCAACATCCGACGTAGGAAAAAACTAACAAAATGATCTTCAATGGGCGGTTTCGCACTAACCAAATGCCTATTTCAAACACAAAGATCGTATACGCCTCCGCCTCTGCGTGACTATCGTCCAAATCGACTCTTGAGAACTCATACCGGCTCTTCAGTTAACAAAAATCACGAAATCAGTAATAACACGCTTTAGATTCGGGATTTCGAAGACTCGAATATGCCATATAGCATGCTTTTATTTCCACCTCTACCATGTAATTATTTCGGTTCAAAATTAAGTAGGAGAAATAGAAGTATATAATGGGTATGGGCAACCTCAACATTGACCTTCCGACAGTTTCGCTCCCCTATGTCCCTTTTATGAATAAGGCAAAAATTTCCCACATCGAAATTGCAAATGTGAAAAATTTTCCATCGATTAGTCGTGAAAGTGTTGGACAATGTTTTATGGAAACCTCATAACCCTCGTGAGTATAATATTGCATTTACTTTGGCATATTCGAAAAGCTTCTGAATTGCTCCGATTTTATACTGGGTGTTTCAAAAATCTGGGAACGGTGACTTTATTATGCGCACAGGTGGAAAATTGGAATACGGACGCTAGTGTATTTAGCAGAGCTGTGCCGAGAACTGAAGGAAAGTGCTTCGAGCACAAAGCACTAAGCCCCATTGAAAAGTGCTCCGGAATCTCGAGCACTAAGCCCTTATTTTTTGAAAAATGCTCGCAATTACTAAGCACTTTTGGAAAGTAATTCGTTTACATGAGCACTGAGCACTAAGCACTTTTCAAAATCAAACTTAATATTTTCCATCCAAATATCTCTGAGTTTGGAATTTTGATTTTTTCTTTTTAATATTATCCTATTTTGAAGTGGACATAATTGAAATAGACAATAGGTTTTTTTCAGCGAGTCGTTTAATAGATATTTAATCAACTAGGTTATTTAAGAGAGCGACTAATGGTCAAGATATTTTCGCTCCGCTCACGCATTAATAGTTCGAGACCATTAGTCGCTAGATTAATAACTGGGTTGATTACAAGATTTTTCCGAAATCAACATGAATTGTATATAAATTCTTGATTGAAATTCAAAATTCAAATTCAAATTTATTGACGCATGCAATTTACATCCTCAATATCATTATTTAATAATAACAACATAATATACATGATACTCTTATTTTTCACAAAACATACTCGTACATTTGACATAATATAAATTTCTATATTTCTATGTTACTGTTGAGTTCTGACATTACACTATCGCTTCTGAATGCTCTATGTTCGTTTGTTCATGGAAATAGCACACGGAAACTTACAGCATCAATTGAACATTAAAATTGGTCATTTATATTCAATTTTGTACATATTAAAATCACCTTTTAGGTCCACGGAATAATTTTTTCAGATAAATTTCGGATATACAGACAGGTTACCATGACGACATACCAAAAAAAGTTATAGAGAAAGAGTTACGTCTTGTCAACAAATTAGATGGAAATGTTTCCTATGGTTTTCTGAGCTCTATATGGCATTCATTAAGTTAAAAAACTGTAACTGAAATATTCGCCAATAAATTACTTCAAATCATGATAAAAGATACCTGAATCGTATGTTGAAAAAAAGGTCGCATTGCCCCATAGAGCTTTCCTGAAAAAATTCCGCTATAACATCATAACAATCTGTTTTTCTTGTCAAAATAATGAAAACGTGAAACCCACAAAGTCCATGACATACAGCGAGATTATTTTTTTGAGACCAGTGTTTGTAATGCAAGAAAAAATGAACAAACTTTCTATCTATAACAGTGAAACGAAAAAAAATATTTTAGTTCTTTGTCTATTTGAAGCACGCGAAAGTCTGTCATTTCCATGTTCCAACAAGTCTATGAAGGGCTTAGTGCTTGGTAATTCCTGAAGTGCTCGGGAGTACTTTTTCGAATTACTAAGCACTAAGCCCTTTCGAAAAAATCGCGAAGCACCAAGCACTAAGCACTGGTTCAATCAAGTGCTCGCGAGCACAGTGCTTACGAGCACAAAAGTGCTTCAAGTGCTTTCACGAGCACTAAGCACAAGGCTTCGGCACAGCTCTGGTATTTAGTAATTTCGCCCAGGGAATCGAATGGGTCCATCAGATTTTGGGTCCAAAAGCGCGCCCTATAGGAGATATAAGACCCAACTTTGAAATTTCAAAAGCGGAACCAACTTTTTCATCTCAGATTCGTATTCAGCGGGAAATATTATATCGGAATTGGTTGAAACCGAAATTTTTTCGTTCATTTATACGGAGTTTTTTGTTCAAAAATCCTGGGCGTTCATTCAGTTAAGTATGCAGAAATTTATATTCTTATACTGGGATCTTAAGAAAATTTTCTCGGTGAATCGATATACATACGTACCCTGCGCCTATATAAAATGCGGGTTTCAAACAAAGAAATAATTTATTTCTCCACTCTTTTTTTTCATCTTTGCCTTTGCTCATTCAGAGTTAGTTACATACTTTCCTGATGGTCACAGTGTTAGCAATTCTTTGGTGGGAATTCTAAATTAAAATCATGAATATCCACTGGATGAAAACATTGATGAAGATGGAAGTAAAAATTTTCGAAAATTCTTGTGGCAAAGGAATACCTCACTTGTTTTCCCGAATAAATAGCAATTTAGATGAACTTTTAAAGCGCAAATAAACGACTTTGAAGTGTTCTTATATGGCCATTGGAAATAAATATGCCAACTATAAAAGTTTCCACTAATTCATCTGTCAAATTCGACAGACAACAATGTTCCGACTGATTTTTTATTGTTGTTTTAGCCAATGAGCATACAATTAGGCGATAATTTTGCATTAGTGCAAATTATCGATAATTCGCACTTGTGCAAAATTATCAGGTCCTTTAAAATAAATGCAGACGTAATTATGAACGTTTATTACTTATTAGAGTAACATGAAAACTGTTGAACAACTTACAGCGACACAATACGATTTGATGGATTGACAAAATTTTCTTATTAAATTTAACCTTGCAATGAAAATGAATCGATAATTTTTGACAAGTCTGCTCTCATGCAAGTTAAACTGTAAAAGGCACTCGTGCTCTTTTTCAACTTAACTTGCATTCGAGCATATTTCCCAAAAATTTTCGATAATTTTCATTGCACTAGTTAAATTACAACTGATTATTGTTGAAATTATTATAATTCTGAAAACAACTATTAATTAACGAATTTTTTGGGTATATTGAAGACTTGAAAAAGAAAACTAAATTCATTCATCAGTAGATTGTGACCAATATCCCGCTAAGAAATCAAATTGGATCGATTTCACTGTCAAATTAAAATTAGAAATACTTTTTAATTGAATGTATTTTGCATAAATTAATTCCCATTCATGCCGCCTGTTTGAAGTTTTTGTTGTTTAGGTGTAAATTAATGGATCATTTCCATTTAAAATGAAATCAATAGGCCATGAATCATGGATTTGGATATCTGCAAAATATAGGTTAACCCACATTTAATTTGTAATTTATGTTTTACTAGACAACATGCTGGTATTTTTGAATCATACGATTCACGTTTCGGTACTTTTCGTTCATGAGATATTTGAACTCATTTGAACCTACAGTATTAGACAAGATTCAGATTATGGCTAAACCTACGTTTGGCTTATACAGATTTTTCTCTGAAATAATATACCGATTGTCCATGATTCCACATTTTCATATAGCCATTCCAAAACTTGACGGAAATATCATCGAAATAAATTCGTTCGTCGGTATTTTTCGGAAATCACAGCTCACTAGACGAAATTGAAAGGTTTTACCGAAAATTCTTTCCTCATCACAAAAGAAAATTAAATTTTTACATGAAAAATTTCAGAAGTCAATGATGAATTAGTAAGTGATGTTTTTGAGGAGACGAAACATGTGATTCTTTCGCTTAATGGAGCTTGGCGTGGTTATAAAATTTCAAGATTTTATTTGAATACGTGTTTATTAGAAAATCAAGATATCGAGGTGAAATAAAACCAGAAAGATAGAGAAAAGAATGGTCATTATAATAACCTGGGGTTAAACTCTGCAAATTCTCCGAACGGTTCCACACAGTGATCAGAAATTAGGCCACAAATACATGTTGTTTCACCCTGTATAAATATGCAATCAACATTTTTGGAGAACTTGTCTGAAGTTTGTTCCAATATCAAAGAATTTATCTACAATTTGGTGTAAAACAATAGAAATTACAAAAGTTCTTGGACAAAGAACCTTTTAGGTGGCCGATTTTTCTGCCCATGAGTGTAGATTATATTTATTTTTCAAGGTATTTTGCTCCTACATTTCGTCTAACGATGCAGCCATCATCCCAACTACAGACAGACAAGGGCGATTGAGCGAAGTTGAATGGAACAATTATAATTTTCGCGAATCAGAAGGGTACGGTACATATTCATTTGGATACGACATTGATGATCCTGAAAATAATAACGTTCAATTTAGAAATGAGGAAAAACTATCGAATGGTAGCGTAGTAGGCAGTTATGGTTTTCTGGATCCCAGTGGAGAAGTATATTTGGTCAAATACATTGCAGACGAGAGAGGATACAGGTATGTATAAAATATCCGAAGTTAACCCTTTACCGCAAAACCACCCAAAACCCAAAAAATTTTTTTTTTCAATTCAGCTGAATATTTCCGTATAGTACAGTCCATATCTGGCACATTCATAAAAAGCAGTATGATACATACAGAGGTGCTGAACTAAGTAGAATGCCTACAATAGGCGTTCATTTGTCCATTCTTATAATCAATTTGGTTTGAGCTAGAGTTCGATGATATCTGTGGTCGTTTTTATAATTAAAGAGTGTTTTTCGCGGACGAAAACATATCTTGGTTCTATTAGTGATTTCAAGAACCTATTTAGGCAAGTTTCAATCATTTCGATCTCCAAAAATTTATAGAAAAAATAACAAAACAGTTTGTTCCATATGTCGAACATCATGCAGTGTCATAATCTGAAATTACATTGCATATTTATATGGATTCAAAGCAATTTTATTGAAAAATGAAAGTATTATGGATTCTTGATTTCGACAATGAAGAATATAATTTATCAGAAGAGGATGAAACACATGCAGCAGTAGGTAATATTCGCATCGGTATCTGTCTGATGAACCATACGCCCTTCTAGATACAAAGATAGCCATAGCAAATGTTCTTTGTACAGCCGGAAAACCAACTAGACAGAACAGGGGAAGACCAAGTGCAACACATGTATGAAATACCTAAGCAGAGAAAAGGATCAACAAAGAAAATACCTGCGAAAGGATGGTCTTGATTATTTACCACTGGCTGGAAACAGATCGCATGCGATGCAAATCCCCAGGCTGCTCATGGAAAACTCATATAATTTGTTTCAAATGCCAAATACCATTGTATCTGACAAAGACAGGAACTGCTTCCTTTGATTTCATACTGAATAATTTTTTTGGAAATGCCTTAATATTTTCTTGTTGCATGATGTTCCACATGTTGTTGTTGGAACAAACCGGATTTTTCAAAATTTTCAGTATAGAATTTTTTGAGTATTTTTGGGTTCAACCTGAGATCAAATTCTTTGGGAACTAATTTTTTCATAGCAAAATAAAAATTCATGCGGTAAAGGGTTAACTAACTAATCCATGTGGTTAGATTAAATAGAACCTGAAAAATGCTTTTTGAGATTCAAAATAAAAAGGTTTGGTCTACAAAAATTATTAAATTCTTAACTTCGTATTCGTAACTCGGTAAGCTGACTTGGCACATTGATTATTTTCAGGATCATCAGAGCTGAAAATTACTGAAAATATGCAATTATTCTGACTGACCGAATTGTGTATTAGATTTAAGCTTTTTTCGTATTGATCATTCTCATCATTTCCATTTCAGGGCAAGCGTTGAAAATACATTGAGGCTGAGCTTTTTGAAGCCTATCAATATAGGAACTTTTCCTCTTCATGAAGAACAAGAACCAGCATCATACGAGCATGTTGAATCTGAAAATGGGGGAGCACCAGAATTGCAGAATATTCCAGTGCGGAGGAATTTCTTATGATATGAAAAACTGATTTTATTTATTTAGCTAGAACATATTTATGCATCTGAAAATTTTCATTCGAAAAAGAATCGAATATCCTTGTGAAATATAAGATAAAACCCAATTTCCAAATCTTTTTCTATTCAAAGTGTACCATTTCGTCAATTTCAGTATGGGATAGTATACGTATTAAAATAATGTAAATACAGTGGAACTTCCCTATAACGAACATCTGTATAACGAATTTCTCTGTATAACGAATTCCGTACACAGGCCCGCCGCTAGCTGTCTGAGCGCCCGCGTGCAAATATTGTTATGCCGCCCCCTATAGGGCGCTACATCAAGGGAGTATCCAGAGAGCAATTCGGTGGAAAGTTTTAGCGAGGGACCTGAACTGATCTTGAGTGAAAATCGGGGAAAGGGGGGAGGGGGATTTAGATCGTTTTTATTCGAAGATTTAGTGTGAAAATATGTAATTGGAATTTAATTTTTGATCGTTACTGATCATACCACGGAACTGTTCGAATCGAATCATAGACAAGAGACAAGTTTCAATTTCGAATGCAAAATGCAACTGATTCTAGGAGGTGTATATTCCGACAAAGACCCCCATTCTGTTTTCATCTTTATTTTCGTAATTCTCTCTTCAAATTTACGTACCTACCTAAACTCGGCTAGTAGAAAGGGTGCAATTTGGTAACAGATGGTTTTTTATGACATGCAATAATTGGCATAACGATACGGCTTCACTGAAAATATTTAACTACTACTACTACTCCCTGGTTGTAATATTGGGAAAAAGAACATCTGCAAATTTTTCTCGTAGAATATTCAACAAAATCAGAGATGCCGTAGGAACTAGGAACCTTCTGAATCGATGTTTCTTTCAGAAAATTTTTCCCGAGGGCGCAATTCGAAGTTCCGGGAGGGCAATTTATCGGATTATGTGATTTTTTCGATCTTGAAGTTTTACGCCATAACTGGATCTAGGCGCTCTCAGTATTTCGCCAGGGGAGGGGGGGCACCTGCGGAACTTTGGGGGCGGCAGTGCCCCTCCCGGAAATATACCTGAAAAAAACACTGCAGTTAATTCACTGAATACCGTGGATATACGGAAATTATCGATGTTGGCCGCCTGTCCTCCCGATCCTTCAGAGAAAAAGTCTCTCTAAGGGGAGATGGGGAGACCTTGCCGCCCCAATGTTGAACGGAGTTGGAGAAATTTCAAAGCAGTTGGCAAAGTTTCGATCGCATATGGCAAAATTTCTATGTTTCTATGACAGCGAAATTTTAAAGCAGTTGGAGTTGGTTTACCGCACCCCCTTTTTTTCTCCCCCCTTCGCTTATCACGTTGTTTGTCCTCTCCAAAAAAAATTTCATTTTCATTGGATTTGCCGCCCCCCTGGACGTGCCGCCCTTGTGCCGGGCACGCCTTGCACGCCCGCTTACGGCGGGCCTGTCCGTACAAGATATTGCACCTTGAACCCAAATTCCATGTTAAGAACACCCTCTAAAACGAAGTAAATTCTCTTTATAACCAAATATTCACAGAACATCACTCTTTGAATTATTGGTAAGAAATTGTAAGGGTGGGTTTTTTCCGAAAATTTTTCGGACGTACGTAATTCAATTCAATTCAATTTTATTCATCATAAAGAAAGTACATAATAATTAAATTTAACAAATTGAGTTGCAGAGCATGCAGTCTAAGCAAGCTTGTATACTGTCATACTCTGCAAAAACCAATGATGAACACTCTCCGATTAAACCAAATAATTGAACGAACAAGTTTTGAAACAAGCATTGTCAGGAAACCAGAAAGATTATGCATAGAGAATAGCCTCGAATCTACTTGAGTTCAACATTATGTATGTACGGAGTCGATTTCTGTATACTTTACTCTTTAAATTAAATGATGCTTTCAATTCTGTAGGGAGGAGATTATAAAATTTGGGACCATAATACAAAAAAACACCCTGTAAACGTTTTTTATGGAATATAGGGACAACAAGATCCCTATTTAGAACCTGTCTTGTTTGAAACGAATGTTGAACTAGCTGTTTTCTCTTTTTCATCTGATCTAGTATAACTTCATATACATAAAGTTGTTTAATATTTAATTGCTCAGATTCCAAATACAATCTTTCAGTTCCAAATCTTTTTCCCAGCTTCAAGATTATCTTTAGTATGGCCTTATGTACTATATTTAGTCCTCTCATGTTATTCTCGTTGACACCACCCCACACCACAATACCATATTTCAACAAAGACAAAACCAAAGCCTCATACACTCGGAAACATTCTTTCTGCGACAGAATATTACGTATATTATAAAAAATATAGTAAAGTTTTTTAATCCGTTTCACTAGGTAAGTAGTGTGTTCACACCATCTAAGATGTTGGTCAATATGAACCCCCAAGTACTTTGTCTTGTCTATGCCAGTACACCGGCAGCCCAACTGGTTACAATGGTTTTCATGAAGGATTATCGACTCGAATTCTGGCTGTTCAGACACCTTAAGAGAAAAAGCGACAAATCTTCAATTTTCAATCCTTCCACAGCATTCCGATAGACTTCCTCCCATGTGCTTCCCTTAAAAACTACTACGGTATCATCAGCATATGCTGCAACTTTAAACTAAACCATTACGGCGGGCAGAGAGATCCTTCTGAAACAGTTTTAAATACACCCTTGGCTGTTTGGTTTCAATCTAACCAATAACCATTACGCTAGTGTGAAAAGTTGTGCGAAAATGTCTGAAAGGAAGTGCTATAGTTTGAATGATAAACTTAAATTTATCAGTGATTTATACCTCGACTCTTCTGACTATAGAAACAAATTATCTGTATAACGAAATTTCTTTATAACGATTTTTTTGCGGATTTAGCGCTTTCGTTATAGGGAATTTTAACTGTATGTATACTGAAAAGTCCATTATTTGAGCAATTGCATAAAAGTATAATGATTTATAGAAATTTATTGTTGTTTGACATTTATTCGAGTTGATGGTATAACAAATCGAAGTTGATTCACTCCTCTGGATAGATGATTATGTCCAAATTCAAATATTTCTGGAAATTCCCGCTCATTCGTTCCATATGAAATTTGTTGATAAGCAAGCATCTGCCGTTTCGAAATATCTCGACAGGATCATCTTCAATATGCGCGATGGGTCCGAAATATTTCAATCTTGTATCGTTATCTAAAGCGGACACTGCGATCGTATATGATAAATCTGTCGAAATATTCGAACCCAACCAAAAGATCCACTTATCTGTATCCTTGTGTTCTTTAGTTTTGTTGTTTTTATCTTTATTGCGAATTTTTTCATCTAAATCATGTTCTGTCAATTTGGTGGCGAGTACTAGCAGCGCCTGATGATTGGTTTTAGATGAAACTTCTGGCGATTTCGATCTGAAAAAAGAGTAGGTATATTCAGAAAATGATTGGGAAACTTCCTGTGAAAATAACATGAATAAAAATTTAAAAAGCCCTGGGCAGATGCTTTCGAGCGCTCGTTTATTGGTGGAGCAATGAGGCTATTACCTCAAAATTTTGTATAGGACTTGAGATTGATACTAAATGTATGAATGCAAATTCTCAACACGATCGGAATAATATTCTGGAAATTATTCGAAACCTAAAATATGTAAAAAATTGATAATTAAAAAAATTGAAATCTATGGCTCTGATGATGCGATCTTCTTGAAATTTTGCCAGAGCATTCTGTATATCAATTTTCATTCACGGAATTAATTTCACTTGGATCGGATATCTTGTTATGAAAATATAAAGATTCTTCTTTTCACTATTCCAGTTGAATTTTCTATGGTTCTGTTAACACTATGGCCATAAAATTTTACATGAAGTTTATAATGAGCATTTTGCATGTAGCCGCAAAATGTAATTTCGATTGGTTTCGTTTTGTTTGAGATATTGAGAAAATTACCAGATAATAATACAAAACATATAACACTTACCTGTCCGAATTTTTCATCTCATTGATTGAGGAATGATTCAAATCGAGAAGAAGCATCGTTTGTACTCTACCTGAACATATAGGTTCAGGTGAAAATTCGAGAGCGTTTCTAGCATCGAAATATGTTTGTATATGGGGAACTTCCTTGTGTTCGCATTTGAAATGCGCTCCTATGTCGAAAACACCTACAAATTTTCCACATTTCGGGAAAAGGCATCGTAGAGGCCTGAAAAAAGGTATTTTTGTGAAGAATTTGGTTTGAAAAACAATGAATTTTTGTCTAATATAATCAAGGAACACTAGAGCCGAAAATTCATAATGGTTTTCTATGAATTTTCGAATACCCATCCTATATTACTTTGATTGATTCATTCAGGAATACTATTAAATTTGTTGTTGAAAACAAATGAAAAAAACTTCTTGGATCGAAAGCTAACTCTTATAGAATATTCTTTGTTCTGATATTAAATTACTTACTTCTTAGATATTGAACTATTCACAAATGAAAAGAACTTCTTGGATTGAAAGCTTACTCTTATAGAATATTCTCAGTTCTAATATTAAAATACTCACTTCTTAGATATTGAACTCTTCGTCTGTGAATTTATTATTGTTGATGATACTCTCCCTCTGGAAAACTTTTCAGGATTTGGAAATAACTTACTAGAGGTGTTTGAGTTTTTCGCTTGCGTATTGAGCAAATCTTGATTTTTATCTAACTCGAAAGAAAAATTTAATCAATCAATTTTGCATTAGTGTATAATGTTTCGAACGAATAGGAAAACTTTTCTTATTCATATCCAATAAAATTTACTGACGATATTTCTTTATATTTTTTTGAATTTATATTGTTAATCGTCATGTATGAAATGAAAATTCTGTTGTACTGTGGATTATAGGTTTACATCGTATTTTTTCATTATTATTGTTATTAAGTATTGTAGAATCTCACTCACTTGTACATTGGGAGCAAAGACGATCCCCAGCAGGTGTAAATTTACCATCTTTCGAAAATACACTTTCACATTTGTGGCAGCAACCATGTAACTTTTTATCAAGAGAAGTAGTCATATTCACAATTTAGGAGTTTTCAGTATGTCTATCATTTTTTGACATAACGGCAAGAATTTTCATGATACTGTTTCTATGATTTTTCATTTTAAATTCAATGGTTTCAGTTGAAAACGCCATAGATTTATTTAGTATTATTAGAGTATTATAGGTCCATGTGAAAACGTTATCTATTGAATCAAAGATGCATTAAGATTATTCAAAATTGGGATAAATTTTATAGAACCAAGTAAATACCTTTTGGATATCTTCGCAAATGTTGAGATAGCTTGGGATTTTAAATTTGAACAGGCTGGGTTAAATAGATTCCAGAAGTAACAGTTAGTTTTTCCTCGTTTTTATTGATTTTTCACTCGAAACCTAGTATGTGCGCCTTCGAAATCAATCTCAATCTCTTCTTTCTTTCAACATTTACAAAGATATACAGCAGGTCCCGAATATAAATTAAAAGTTGAGGGTATTTCCTGTTCAACCAGGAGTATATTAACAACAAAAAATTGTATTCATCATGTGCATTTTGTTCCATTTATTGCCCTTTCTCGATTGAAAGATATTTACTTGGTTCTTGCGTGATTGTTTCTAGAGGAACAGCGTGCTTTAAATAGGTTTTAGATTGAATCTAAGTATAAAAGCAGAACTCTTCAAACTAAGTCAACTAGAACAGAGCAGTCTATTTTTCAGGGGATCGAACATTATCAGACCTAAAATCGAATTCGGTGAAACGAAAAAACAATAAGGAAGAGCTAGACGATTGTTCCCATCAGTTCCTTTCTTCCGTTATTTCCATACAAAGATTCCTATTCAAATTCGATGCAAGTTCGCACGTCCATTTGCTTTCCAAATACTTTGAAATACTTTTACTGCACAACGTAACAATCATAACAATCTCGATACATTTCACACTCCGTATAATGTATTTGACATACTCGAATGATTTTTACATAACAGATGCTTCTGGTCTTATTGGAATTTGATAATAATAACTGCACTGGCTATTGCTGATTCCGAGATCTCTTAAAAATGGCAACTATGTATAATATTATCAGCCGTGAGCGTATAATTAGGAATTTCATGAGTGTATACGCTGATTATTCGCGAACGTAAGATCTATGTGTTAATTGGAGAAATAATGAAATGATCAGATAATGTTACGCTTTGTGCAGTTCCTTCTTCATTCAATGTTCCATATCGTATATTAATGTGTAATGGTTCATATACGTATCATTCGTTCTGGCCACTAAATGTAACAGTGCAAGTGAAAATTTCCAAAAAACTGAATATAATTGTTTCATTTTTACAAATGAATGATCGAAAGTAATGTTCCCATCATTAATAGTTATTTAATAAACTAGGTTATTAAAGACAGCGACTAATGGTCAAGATATTTTAATGCGTGAGCGGAGCGAACGCGTTAATAGTTCGAGACCATTAGTCGCTCGATTAATAACCGAGTTTATTACAAGATTTTTCCGACGATCTCAACATGAATAATGTATAAATTCTTGATTAAAATACATTTTCAATTCGCACAAGACATACATTTGACGTAAAGGAATTTCTATGTTTCTATGTTCCAGTAGAGTTTTGACATTTCTCGTAGTGCTTCTGAATACTTTGTGTACGGTTGCCATGAGGATTGCACATTAAAATGTCTAAAAAATTGAGCATTAAAATGGGTATTAATGCTCAATTTCGTACACATTAAAAGCACCTTTTATTTCGAGGTCGGCGGAAAATTCGATTTATGAACTGTACACATCTACTTATATACTAAGTATATGCTTTCAATATAAATGAATGACAATGAGTCAATTTTAAACACCATTGGAAACCTCCGCATCTTATGTGAAATGTCAGACGGTACCTATTACCTACTCCTGAGAAGCATGGTATAATTTCAAGAACGTTTAAGCAATATTCTTTTCAGAAAAATGAGTAAATATTCAACTGTAATCGTCTGGATCGAGGAAATGGTGCGGCCGTACGTAAACACAATAACTCTCGAAAGGATTGTATAAAAGACTTAACATTTTCAGAGTAGATTCGGCTCCTGAATGCCGCGATTAGGTTAGCAAAATCGTATAGGGAGTTTCATGAAATATGACGATTCACAGTTTTGTTCCTCAATATCTCAAAAAGAACAAAATCAATCGAAATGAAATTTTGTGGCCACATGCAAGATACTCATAAGAAGCTTCATACAACCTTTCGCGGCCATAGTATAAACAGAACCTTGTAAAATTCAACAGGAATACCTATTGAGAAGAAAAATCTTTCATATATTTCAACAACAAAATTCTAGTGAAAATTATTTTGGGGATGAAGATAGTTATACTAAATGTCTAAACACAATTTAAGGGGGACTGCATATTCAAATCCATATAATGTAATTAAATTTTTCTAAATTATCCATTTTTTCGAATAATTCAGAATTTGTCAATTCGATTGAACTGAAATTTTGCAGCAAATTTGTAGGAGTTGGGTCAATACAGCCATGGAAAAGTCTATGTTAATATAGAAAAAATTCTAATATTCCAATGAAAAAACGATTGAAATGAAAACTAGTTTGTGGATGTAAATTGACGATTGTGGAATCAGAACCATGAAATTTTGATATTCTTAGTTATCTATTTTTTTCCTATTTTATTTTTTGAATGATTCTCAGAGTATAACTCCTGAGATTTTGCATTTATACAGGGTTTTCCTTTTAAGTTGGCCTATTAGACGTTTTAGGAGAACTAGTGAATATTTCGTTCTGAAATTTTAGGTGCAGCCTTGAGGCTGAAGGAACTCTTCGCCTAAAATATTTTCATGTCGACAGTGTTGCCACGTCTATCTCAAACGCATATCTACTTTCTTATTTCAAATAGAACTACCTATATTTTCATTTATGTATCGATTCAATACCAAATTTGCAGTATAACCCACTAAAAAAATTTTTTCTGCTATGCACTGTTGCCAAGTTATTCACAAATTCCTGAAACTTTTGGCATTTCCATTGCCAGTTTGGAAATGCAATATCTCAATTATTTTTTATGCGAACGGAACCAATATCAGCAGTCTCATAGTAAAGACTCCATGCATTCATGTGGTCTATTCAGTATTTTGATACATCGTAAGGTTTTTCGAAGATATTGCTCCGAAAATGTGAAACTCAAAATTGAAATATTTCGAGATTTTCAAATGGCAACCCCATATTTATTTTACAGCATTCGATTCGAAATGAAAAATGAATGGCAGTCTCCTTTTACACTAATTATTTATTTTGGATAGTTTTCGAATGAGGTGAAAAATACTGAAATTTTTCAGTATTTATAGTTCATGATCTATGATTCTGTTCACGATGAAATGGTTCTATGATTATGGCGTGAATCTTTGAAGTAGATTCTATGGTTGAAATCATAAAAAGTATTCGATGATCATGGATGTCATAGAAAAAGTTTACCCATATTATTCAAACACGATTCGGGTTGTTTCACAATTCACGGGGAATGCCAAAAAATTATTAAAAGGACCTGTAGGACCTTTAACAATCGTTATTCACATTTAGCACGAATGATCGGAAAGAAATTCCAAAAATTGTTTAGACTTTCTGTAATCCTGGCCCTATGTTCATGACCTCAACAATAGGATTCATTCCGATAATTCACTTCATAATCACACAGCATTATGTCCATTGAACATGACTATAAAAACTGAAAAATTTCAGTATTTTTCATCTCATTTGAAAACTGTCAAAAATAAATAATTAGTGAACATAAGGCCAGGATTACAGAAAGCCTAAACAATTTTCGGAATTTCTTTCAAGTCATTCTTGCTAAATGTGAATAACGATTTTTAAAGGCATTTCCCGTGAATTGTGAAACAACTCGAATCGTGTTTGAATACTATGGGTAAACTTTTCTTTATGACATCCATGATCATCGAATACTTTTTATGATTTGAACCATAGAATCTACATCAACAATTCACGCCATAATCATAGAACCATTTCATCGTAAACAGAACCATAGATCATGAACTATAAATACTGAAAAATTTCAGTATTTTTCATCTCATTCGAAAACTATCCAAAATAAATAGTTAGTGTAAGAGGAGACTGCCATTCATTTTTTATTTCGAATCGAATGCTGTAAAATAAATATGGGGTTGCCATTTGAAAATCTCGAAATATTTCAATTTTGAGTTTCACATTTTCGGAGCAATATCTTCGAAAAACCTTACGATGTATCAAAATACTGAATAGACCACATGAATGCATGGAGTCTTTACTATGAGACTGCTGATTTTGGTTCCGTTCGCATAAAAAATAATTGAGATATTGCATTTCCAAACTGGCAATGGAAATGCCAAAAGTTTCAGGAATTTGTGAATAACTTGGCAACAGTGCATAGCAGAAAAATTATTTTTAGTGGGTTATACTGCGAATTCGGTATTGAATCGATACATAAATGAAAATATAGGTAGTTCTATTTGAAATAAGAAAGTAGATATGCGTTAGAGATAGACGTGGCAACACTGTCGACTTGAAAATAATTTACGGGAAGAGTTCCTTCACCCTCAGGGCTGCACCAAAAATTTCAGAACGAAATATTCACTAGTTCTCCTAAAACGTCTAATAGGCCAACTTAAGAGGAAAACCCTGTATATTCAATATCAATCCCAAGTCCTGTGCAAAATTTAGAGGTCTTATTGCTCCACCAATAAACGAGCGCTCATGGCTTTTCTTGAATTTTCCTATATTCTTTCGACCATATGTCTTTCAAAATTTCAGTTCGTGAGTTTATAATCATTCGACAAACTCAGAGAAAATAAATATAAGATCTAATTGTTCTTTGATAATACGTAGATTTTGTACCTTGACATGTTACCAGGGGACACCAATACGGATGCTACTAATAAGCATTTCCTTAACTTACCATGCCCATTATAACCGCTCTGATCTGATATCATATAAGTATCACTAATAAGAATCGATAATCGAATAAATTACCGCATAATTTATTGATATTGTGCAATGATATTCAGTAGCTGTATCCTCTGGGATACTCTAAGAATTGAATGAAATTTCGTATCCATACAAACAAATCGGTTCGTACGCTGTAACGTATAGATCTAATAACCTACTTTCATCCTTGTCTGTTGAGTGGTAATCTTCTGTCTGCCCTCTTTCTCCATACTTGAAGAAGAAAGCATATATAAGTATTCTGAAATTTCTCTCCATCATTCAGCAAATTGTGTTCATTCAGTGCACTTCCTCAGCTTTCAATAAATCACCATGAATTTTCAGGTAAAGTTGAGTGATAAGATTTTTTTCGATATGATGGATTAGATAGATAACGGCTTAGCTTTTTTACTTTTGAGGGAAAAAAGTTCTTATTGAATCGAAGAAAGATTTTAAAGATATGTTGAGTTTGGAGTATTTTCAAAATTATTTGTTTTTTGGTCAATAGAGATAAAATTTCCAAAACTTTTCCTTCCGTAACTAATTAATATCCTGTATTTATAAATTTGAGGCAAACATTTTCAGCGATTTTTTGAGTCCAATATTTTTTCACTAGTCAATTAAATTTTCGGTTGAAAAATGAAATAATTGAATACAAATTATTTCAATATTTGACTTTTGACATGAGCCAACAGAAACAAATGAATATTGACCATTTTTTCTCTAGTTTCATTCATTGCAATACTAATACTTTTTGAACTGCAGGTAGCTATTCAGAAAAATGTTCATGTTCTCTCGAAATCCATAGTTATGGTAATTACTTTATATCGAATGGAAAAAATTCAAAATAAAGAGCAGTATTAGAATTTTTTTAAAGATAACGATCAAGTTTTCGATGGTTGTATTAACGAAACTAATACAATATTCACCTTCAAAATAAGTTTCACTCGAATCGGATATTTAAATTTTAATGAGGAAATAATAATAATAATAACAGGGGTTTTTCTTCTCAATATCCAACTGAATTTTCTATGGTTCTGTCAACAGTATGGCTACAAAATTTCATATGAGAATACTTATGAGTATTTTAAATGTGGCCGCAAAATATCATTTTCTTCGGTTTTGTTTCTAGTTATTGAGGAATAAAAATTTTCTTTTCTGTGACGGGAAAAAATGTAACATTTTATATCTCTTGACAGGTCACAAAATATGACTTTTTACGAAATTACTTTTTTCCCTGTCAAAAAAGAAAGTGTCTATTAATCCAAGGTTTTTGTCCCCCTCCGCTTCGCGTCGGGAGACAACAACCTCAAGCTAAAATCTAATACTTTTTTCCCTTGTATAATAAATAACTATTGATGTGTGTGTGGAAAAAGTGAAAACCTCCACTGTATAAAGTTGGATATTGCTATTTCTTCGTAAACTATAGGGATTATAGCTATATTGAAATTAGAAATTATGTGTTTTTAAGATGAACTTGAAACAAAAAAGTGTTCGGGTTTTCAGTTAACAATCCATTGAAATATTTCCTTTGATTTTGGTGCAAAACTCATGAATCCGAAAAAAACAAATCATGCTTGTCAACAATTTCTAAAGAACACACTTTTCGTGTGTTCGGAATTAGATCTTAAAATAAAAAATTGCACTCACTCGATGTGAAACATACTGTATCTGAGTATGATTTAATTGCACGCAACTTTTTCCAGTTATCGAGTACATATCGCTTATTATTTTTCTCAACAATGAAACTGTAATCACATTCTTTCCTGGATATAAAAATTGATGACCATAATTATGAAGTAATATTCACCCAAGATATGCAACAGTGTTATATCAAATTATCCTCAAACTTGAGAAAAATTCCTTGCAACTTTTATTCTTACCACATTATTTTCTCGTATGATGGAATCGATAATGAGAAGTAAACTGGCAATCGATTCATCTAAAGCATCTATCATTCTATTGTCTAGCCTAAACGTCTGGTCTAATCTGCATATAATGAAATCGGTGTAAAAATTTTCACTGTTTGATATTCGTTACATGCATAGGAAGTAATTACGGAAATTTAAATGCCGTTCAAGCGTGTCTTCTAGCTCATGAATAAAGTAAATTAGATTTCTTGCACATGCATGAAATTGGGAATCATGTGATTTGAAATAAATTGAATCAGTCGATATGGAAACGTGATATAACTGTCGGTAGTAGCGATCGCACTGAATCGAACTAAATTATGTGTAATTCCAACGCCTTCTTCAGGTAACAGAATTTGTTAAGAACACGCAAAGGCACCTGTTTGATACCACAGGCACTTGATGATGATTTGATCCTCCAATGAAAATATGGACTGTCCTTAATCGAATAAGAAAAGAACATAGAAGTTGTAATAGCATGCTTTTCAAATGTAATTCAGTTGGGAGTCCTAGTTGCAAATGCGGAAAAGTAGAGGGGACTTCTCATAAATTGCTGAAAGCCACCAGTTAGTTTTTAAATTGGGTTGTTAATTTTAATTCGATTTGATAGGATTCAAACCATTTTTTTTTCTGGTTCATTTTTCTGCATCGATATTTTGTTTAAGATTCTGAATTCCGAAGAGATATTGGAGAAGGTTATCGGTTGGACCTACAATCTCCTGCAATCCTTCAATACATATTCGAATCCTTTCAGGTTTTAATTTTTTTGAAACGGCAAGACTGGGTTTTGTTTCTACTCCAGTTTTTCCCTGAGCTCTGGTATCATACTTAAAATAAAATGGTATCCCGTTTTGTACTAATCTCAGTAAGGGATTTTTGTTTCATTTATTGTATTATATTAGCTCTCGATTCAAAAGAATATACCTATTATACAGGGTGTTCCTAAATTGAACGTACAAACGAAAAGGGGAGATTCCTTAAGTGAGTTTAAGAAAAAAAAAAGTCCCATAAACATGGGGTCGCAAACGTTTCGTTTTCGAGATACAGAGTGTTGAAGTTTGAATTTTTTTCAAGTTTTTTTTTGTGTTGATTATACGAGTTTATCAAATCTTTATGAATCGTAGCTACAGATAAGGAAAATTTCCATAAAAACTGACACTGAATTCATTCACCACAGCTTACAAAGTGGCCTTCATAATTTGGATTTTCACGAGGATTTCGAGAGAAACGTTCAAAATTTTTTTTCTCGAAATCGTTGGTAGATACGACAAAACTACAAGAGACCGAAAAGTTTAGTATAAGAACAAAGCTTCTTTTTACATTTTTTCGAATTAACAGTTGCTCACCAAAAAAAAGTTCTGCAGAAGAACAGGTGGCAGTGTTCCAGAAAAAATATCACCCTGTAGATCTTCTATCGAAATTGGCATGTCACGTGGTGAGAACTCTCAAATGTAATATCTATGCCAAATTTCAGTTGAATATCTTGTGAAGGGTAGATACTATGAGAAAAAAACTTGAAAAAAATTCAAACTTCAACACTCTGTATTTCGAAAACGAAACGTTTGCGACCCCATGTTTTTTCTTAAACTCACTTAAGGAATCTCCCCTTTTCGTTTGTACGTTCAATTTAGGAACACCCTGTATAATGCAAATATCTGAAAATGTGTAGGTGAAGAAACAGTCTATTTTCAATTTGAAACATTTATGGTTATTCTCAACAAGTTCAACCTGTCACCCAGTAATAAAATACTTCAATTCTTGAATACCTATTAGTTTCACTATACTATCTTCATCATTAGATTACAAGTGATTCGAATCATTAGTTTTCTCATTCATTATTTATAGGTAGAGAGAGAAAACTTGAGTTCTTAATTTGTGCAATATTCCGAAATAATTGAGGTACATTTTTTAATACATCCGATTGACGGATTTAATAAATCGTTAAATTGCTCATTTATTGTTGGAAACATACTTTCAGTATAATGCATACTCACCTTATACTTTTTCTGATGATTTGAACTTAGCCAGTTCAATTTTCGTTCCATTAATCCAATAGAAACATTTGAAATACTCATAGGGATAGTTTGAATGATTTTGAAAACAGAAAATTTCGAATTCGAAGGAAGAACTGTAACTTTTTTGCGAACATTTGCTGTTTTGCACAAAAAAACCAACTCATTGAAGAGATGTATTTCAATTTGAATCTATACTAGAACATATCTCAAAATTTTCATTCATTTCACCTTATTTAAGTGTTGTATTTTTGCAGGTTATCGTTGGTTTCTGTCTTGTAGCCATTTCTTCAAGTAATCCCATTTCTTTATACCCTCACCAAGAGCATTCTGGGCATGAAGACATTCAATATGTACAGTATGTGCCAGAACATCATCAAGGTCTTCAGGAAGAAGTACATGAAAATCAGGTTGCACAACATTACGAAGCACCTGAACATGAGGAGGAACATAAGAAGGTTATAGACTATTATGTAAGTACCTCACTCATACTTTTTTCCAAATAGAGGAGTTTCTGAACACAGTTGAAAACCTGTGATGCATCCAGACCCTTAAGATTTTGGTGAAATTCTACTCTACTATTGTGAACTTTGTGTGAACAAAAGTTTCCATAAATGTAGGTATATCTGGTAATGTATTGTTTCCAAAATACAGGATGTTTAAGTTTTACCAACTTGTGTGGGTACGCCACTGAGATATTTTGAACTAAAAATTATTTTTGAATTCTTCGTTCAATTGACAAACAGTCACTCGTGCTATTTTTTCGTGTGGGGCGCCGTTTTTATGTAAAAAAATAAAGCATCTCAACGTAGCGACTACATAATGTGTTAAAGTAACGACAAATACGCGTTAAAATGTTTTTTTTCACATAAAAACCGCCCTACACGAAAAAAGGACAATTGGGTTTTTTGTAACAAATTGAAGGAAGAATTCAATAATAATTGTTAGTAAAAATTATCCCAGTGGCGTACCCCTTTTTCAGTCAGTTTTTATGTAGAACTTTATCATATTGGTAACAATTCATTTCCAGACCTACATTTGTGAGAACTTATTTCATAAAATGATCTAAGGAATGATCTTCAGCATCAATACATCCAGTAGGTATAATAAAGTAAAAATTCAAGATTTTTTTGCCAATAATTTCAATAGTTATGGCGCGAAATGAAAAGCTTATGCTAGAAGTACTAAGCCGACCTCGATATTACAATGTAATACAACGTTTTGTCGTTGTTTTCGCCTTCGTAGCAGACTGCTACAAACGATTGAATCGACTTTCGAGCTCATCTGCACAGAAATCACCACTATTGATTTTGCTTTCTCCGAATCAACACCGATCTTTATTCTCTCTGCATACAATTACTGAATAATTGTTTAAATTGGAGATTCTCACCTATTCGACGAAAATAAATTAACTTTGAAACAGATGTTACACTGTACCGTATTTGTATTCGACGAGAGCTCTGATTTTTCCACTTGACAGCTGTGATTTTATTACAGCAATCGTGAAAAAGTAAAAGCTACTTATCTCCGATGATTTCAAGATGATAATCATAGATATTAATCATTATTACGGGAATTCTTGTGTTGATATGTTATTCAACATGTGTTACAGATTTATTTGCTATGGTCTAGAGGATACATTCACAATAATGCGCGAAATTGAGAGAATTAAATGATGAATTATGCAATCAGTGTGGAGAATATTTATCAACAACTTTTATTCCTAAAATAATTTTATTTGCAATAATTATTTAACTATTTTCTACTATGCAGTATTTACAGTGTGTTTGGTCATGACTTAGCGATAATTTAAGGGCATCAAATATAACTACTATTATCGACAAAAACACCCAAACTTGGAAGTTTACCCCCTTAGTTTTGGAGTATCCCCCATTTTAAATTTACTTCTTTATTTTCGTTGACCCTTCCAAAAAATATCGAATTATTTGGACATAAAGGCCCTACAGATGTGAAAAAAAATGTTTTTTGAAAGATGATACTACCACCTTTCAATGAAGTATAACAATACAAAAACATTCAACTTGAAAACATCATAAAAAAATTCTCTAAAAAAGTTTATACTGAAAATATGTACTGATTTTCTCAGTAAATCCACAATAGTACAAGAACTAGCACATTAAAGTATAATTTTTTTTTCAATGATTTAACACGCAAGGACACAAGCTACAAAAAAACACTCACATCATTTCTGTAAGTTACATGATTTGAGAGTTATTGCTGTTCGAACATGACCCTTATGAAGATTGATAAAATAAAAAAACCTCAGTACTGTAACTTACAGATATGATGTGGGTGTTTTTTTGTGGCAAATATCCTTGCGTGTTAAATCATTGAAAAAAAATTATACTTCAATGTTCTACTATTGCGGATTTACTAAGAAAATTTGTACATATTTTCACTATAAACTTTTTTAAAGAATTTTGTATGGCGTTTTCAAGTTGAATGGTCTTATATTGTTATACTTCAATGAAAGGTGGTAGTATCATCTTTCAAAAAACATTTTTTTCACATCTGTAGGACCTTTATTTCCAAATAAATCGATATCTTTTAGAAGGGTCAACGAAAATGAAAAAGTAAATTTGGAATGGGGGCTACTCCAAAACTAAGGGGGTACACTTCCAAGTTTGGGTGTTTTTGTCGATAATAATATATTTGATGATCTTAAATTATCGCTAAGTCATGACCAAACACACTGTATATGTAATTATTCGCATTCAAAAATATCTTCCTTCTTCGTCAACTTAAACCAGGCGTTCCAAAAGTCGTATTTCGTATAAGGGTCTTTTAAGCCCTAACTCTGATAGCATTCTATTGCTCGGGCGAAATTGTATCTGAAATCCGACTTTGCACTTGTGCTACTCTTGAAACACCCAGTATAGCTTGTTTGTATTACACTCCTATTATTTATCTCTTAGCTGCATTCAATTATTGGATATCGATAAAAAATCTATCTCAAATTCCATTTTGAACTCAACATTTTAGCAGATTAGATATTCGCTACAAATATGTAATAAAATAATCAGAAATTGTCTCCTCTATACAACTTTTTATCTTCATTTCAGGCACCACCAAAATACTCATTCAAATATGGAGTACAAGACTACCACACTGGAGATATCAAATCTCAGCACGAAACAAGAGACGGTGACGTTGTCAAAGGTCAATACTCACTCGTTGAACCTGATGGTTCAATCAGAACCGTATCTTACACAGCTGATAAACATAGCGGATTCAATGCAGTCGTCAAGAAAACAGCTCCTCTGAAAGAACACGAACCGGAAGGTCACTATCAACCAGAAGCTCAATATCAACCAGAAGCTCACTATGAAAGTGATGATCATCACTATCAACCAGAAACTCACTATCAAACTGAAGCACTCCACCATGAAGGAGAAGCTGAAGAACATTATTAAATATAGGGAGAGTCTTTTCAGGATTTTATTATGCATGACTTACAATTTGTTTACTTTTCGCGATGAAAATCTAAAAAAAAACGATATTTTTCGTTGAGAAATTTCACGAAATATTTGTGCGCACGATCAAATCTTTGACTGCATAATGCATATATTTATCTAGTCAAAATTAGTATAATTTATTGTAATGGCAATTGCCCACTTTTTTGTTGGAACCAAATAGTTGGATGAAGTTATGCAGTTTAATGCGTCCATATCATATCTGAAGAATATGTGTTACACTTACAGTATTAAACATGTTGTTCTTATGTTTATGAATTTGAGGTGCTGCAAAATTAGGTTATAAGTCTATTTAAAAAATGTTTTTTGATATTATCGTCGTTGAAACTGTTATGAATTTTAAATTTGTTGATTAGTTTTATGATGAATTATTATGTGAGATTATCCTATAAAATAAGGAATATTTAATAAATATTTTGCATATAAATATTTCTCTCAGGTTTCATAATATCCGATTTCCTCAGTAAAAAGGTACTTTTTCAAAAAAAAAGAAATACCGATTCAAACTGTAAGTTAAACCTTCCCAAGGTGATAATGGTGAATCAATAGATATAAAATGTAATACCTCTTAAAACATAACTCTTAACTTTTATTGCCGTTCTCGAGAAAAATCTTTTTTTTTTTTGAGAAACATGGCCAATTTTATGACTGTTAGTGAAGGAGGTTGAAATAAAATTATTCCAAGAATTTGACCATATTTTTCGCAAAAATGATTCATTTTATTGACGACTAGTAGACCTAACAGACGTTGTTCTGTATACACAAAAATTAATTTAATTCGATCCAGCCGTTTAGTTGCAGAGTAGATGAATAACCTAAATAATGACTACAGCGCCATCTGTTGATCTGATTTGATATCATAAACATACGGGCATCAGGCAATCCAAAATACATTCATACATCCCTCACACTTCGGTACCTTCTCCTACCCGCCTAGTGATTACCTCGGAGACGCATTTTGGTGCGATTTCATCTTAAACCTGCCATATCTTTTGATGTATTCATCATAATTGAATGATGTAAAAGGCAATTTCGTTCTAAATTAAATACTGGGGATGAACGACGTATTTAATTGGATAAGGATCAATAGCGTATTCATTAAAAAATACTCCCAAATAATGCATAATTTTGAGAAACATTCGGATACCTTTAAAAGGTGATACCGAGTAAACCTTGAAAGATAGATATATGCTATCGCGGACTTTTTTGTAGAACTATTAAAGAGGTACATTTCCGTCATACATTGTTTCCATGTACCTACGTCTTACGGTTTTTGCAGCGCACCTGAAAATAGCTGATTTTGGTACTCATATTTATTATCATTGAAGTTATAGTAGGTTTCCTTAATTTTCTCGGGTGAAAAGTATAGCCTATGTTACTCAGGGTTAGTGTAACATTCTAAGGGTGAAAGAATTATTGAAATTGGTCAAGTAGTTTATGAGTTAACTCGTATCAAACCCACAAACATACAAATCTTTCCTCTTTATAATATTAGTATAGATGAACACGAGTACCTTATCTTCTGCTTGAGTTCGAGGTATCCAAACTTGTTTTTTTGAACACTTTATCATGAAGGGTGTTAGAAATGTAAGCGTTAAAATGTACAACCTAGTCCTCCTCTGGTAAACTAAACAAACTAGTTCAAATTTAAGAGCTCTATCTCAAGAGGTCCTCACTACTGTTCATCATAACAAATTTCCCACATTTTCACGGACACCCTATATAGAAATCACTACACATTAAAATAATCTTTCAACTTAGTAGTAATCATTAATTTTTTTGAGTTCAATCCGTCATTGTTAAGGCTTTCCATTCAAAAGTGATCAACCTGTTCCAATTTTTTAAAAACGTGAACTGTTGTCCAACAATTTGAGCTTCGGTAGGTCGCACCCTTAAATAATAATAGAGTTCTTTGATGGAGTTCGGTGAATTAGATCGAATGAACAATATGAATTGAGTAGAATGGGATCATTTTGAAAATAAAAATATCAGCAAACCTTGAGACAAACGGTGAAGGAGTTTTGAAATCCTCTCTATAAAAGAGAACTGGGGGAAGAGTTTAGCATCATTAGATACAGTGTTCCCAACAGTGTTCTTTACAAAATGTCATTAGTTCAAGTAAGAATAACATTATTTCTTCATTGTACCGTCCGAGCCTTCCTTCGATTGATATCAATAATTTATTCTGATCCTCATTAGCGAGGAAATCAGTGAAGATGATATATGAAGTTAATTAAATTATTATTCTTAATTACATATTTCAATGAATTTCCATAACGATTATTCAGACCTTTCTGTCTTCATTGAATTATCAAAAATTTTATATCAATCGAAATCAATTATGACGCGAATTCTACTATGCATTATGTTTTTTCTGAAATTTCTTGTCGAAGTAAAAATTTGAACGGTTTCATTAAACTCACTGTTGAAAAATTTTACCGGGGATGTTATTTGCTCAGCACCATCTGTAATTCTCTGGAACATATTGGCTTCAATAATTGAATATTTTCAGGAAAAGGCTTATCAAAACATATTTGAAATAAAAGTCACTCAAAATTTGAGAATATTCGGATGAGAAAACTGTCAAACTCCCAAATTTTTTAAAGAAGATACCTTAAGAGTGTTGGCAAATGCTTTTGCGCTCTCGTTCTTATTGGGAGAACGAAAGGACCAGATTGAATATCATATGGGCTATTGGTTACATTATATTCATTAATTAATTCATTTTTCTTTTTAAAATTTTAAACATAACATCGAATATTTCAGGTTCTGAAGTCCCTCCCGGAAATTATCGTGTTTACGCCCGGCCAACGGCCGACCATGAATACCTATACACACATTTAGTTTTCTCAAATACAGTGTGAAAATTTCCATTCGAGAGTTATAGCGATCAGAATTTTGTCTGTTCACCTGGCATAGACTAAGTATTTTTTGAAATTTTTCGCTATAACACGTTGCTCATGACATTTTGCAGAACTTTGCGCGTCACTATTCTCCCTCAACATACCAAATTTTTAATTGATGGAATTTGTATTTTCGGAAATACCAGGAAAATAATAAAAAATTCAAATTTCAATAACTCCAAAACTACTGAATCGATTTGGTCCGTTAACAAACTCAACAGCGGCATTCGGAATCCAAACCAACTCGCAGAATTTCAGAACTCAGCCCTATCGAAAGTTATCGTGTGCAAGGTCGGACAAAATTCTCATTGACCACGGAATCTTCATCAGTGAGTCCAACCGAGTCGTTTGAGATCACTCTCGACCCCAAATTCGAAAAATACATTTCGGCCGAATAATAGTACGCTGTTTCTCTAAGAACAAGCTCGCGAAAACTATGTGTTATCCGAAATTATATCCTATGTTTTATTTATTTCTTCATGAGAAGAATCAACTTGAAAAAAAACATAGTTTCTGGTATGATAAAATGCGAGTGAGAGCTTTCTGTAAAACCAGATACGAGTAAGAATTATTGTACCTAACTTTTAAATGCGTGAAAAAAAATACTACAACACTACAAAAATAAAACTACAACAAAAACTAACAACAAATACTACAAAAATAAAAACATATTCTATGCACCGATGCACCGTAACATTATATCAATTCATTGATGCATACGAGATTCGTGGTTAGGAGGGATTCTCTGATATATCACGATTAATTGCTAAATGAACCTTGTTCACGAGTTATTGAGAACTTTGTCGTTATTCGATATGGAAATTGCACGTTTGTCAACTTGTCGCATTGCCATTGCAGGCGCTTTACATTCAAATCTGGATATAATCATACGGAATAGAACAGTAAGAGGAACTCAGAAAGACAGCAATTTTCTCTTACTATTTTTACTGTAAATACTTCGGTTGATTCGGAATAACTATAGTCCCACGAAAGTAGGCGTTTGTTTATTTATCTGAAGTTGGCAGTATTTGCTGTCATAACGTAAAATAAAGTCAACGTTGCCGAATGTACCCGGCCTCGTCCGACGAGCTTGCTCAGCTAGCTAGTTATCAGAGAACTCTATGCAATATTGACAACATTGCGTATCAATCTGACAAGAAAATAAACAACATAACCTAAAATTTTAATATACACAGTGGAATGTGCCAAATTTCCATGGCCAACCGACGGCTCAACCTTTCGTGAACGGACTATAGTTGGCATTTAGAAAGCTTTAATTTGTCAATTTATACGAGTTCTATGCGAGGGCTTAAACATAAGGATAAAGACATGTACGTGTCACCACTTGCTCATAAGTTACTTATAGCTGTCTGACAGATATCCTTGAAATAAATTCATCTGCAGTTTTAACATCCAAATACTTTAAGGTTTTTCATGAGAAAAATCATAAAAAATGAAATACCATTTTTCTGACTGAAATATCTGAAAATCTTCGATTTCAATAATGAATAGAGATACATATATTCAGTTCAGTGATATCTGAATCAGCATCTAACTTATGTGAGTGATGACACAGGCCCTGAGTTGGACGATATTGGTTTGAAGAAACTTATTATTTCATTATCGTTTCAGGTACTCCTTTCAGTAATCTGTACAGTTGTATTAGTGCAAGCAGGAAATCTGCCTTACTCTTATGGAGCAATAGGGCACACAGGAATTTCAAATGTTGGTGGAGCTCATTTATCAGGAGGTGCTGTTCCAGTACCGGCTGGTCCTTACTCTAGTAGTGTTGATTATTATGTAGGTTCATGTTTTGAATAATTTTATTCGTAATCAATTTCCTGCATGTGAACAGTAAGTGTAGTGTAGTATAGAGAAGTTGAAATAACATTTCTGTAAAAAAATATATCGGGGATATAATCCATACCTTATTCAATTTCACAATAAATATAATTGCTTGAGGGAAATTTTGAAAATAAATAGGAAATGAATCAAATCCAGTCAATAATGGATCGATTTCTCATTCGTCAATCGATCAGTAAAGGTCAGAAAGTATTAGTTTTGGCGCACTTCTTTCACTCAAGACGAGATGAAGAAAAAGCTTCTTCCAAAGTTCCAAACGTTTTCTAGATGTATTTCACTGGAAATAATAAATTGTTACTCTTGTTTTTTTCAGTCAATTTATTTTCATGTTTTTTAAAGCTCTGGGTTTCTGGTCAGTCAGGAGTCAAAGAAAATTAAGCGACTACTCACTAGCCAGAAAGAACACACAAACGCCACTTACGTGGCCACAAGAAAGAGTTTTTAGAGAAGAAGGAAACTGAAACAGAAGCACTCTGCAGGAATCTTTCAGGAATGGATCATTCCAAAATATTCCTTCGAAACTGCAAAACCCAAAAAGTATTTGGATGTCAGAAAGAATAAGTTACACCTCTCCACCGACTTTCTAAGAGGATATTTTTGTCGTGGGGAAGCATATAATGAGAACTGGCTCAACAAAATTGACAAGTGTAGATTCTGTGGGAAGGAGGAGGAAATTTCTGTTCACTTAGAGAATGCTTCGAGGTTGCGAGCCTGTGCAATGAATATCTTCGATAGGAGAATCATAGAGGAAACCCGGATTTAGGTCCCTTGAAATCATCCCAAATATTGAGGATCATTGAGGTTCTGGAACTGAAAATCAAGTGCAGTTGCGAGAACACTTCTGATGGAAGCACAATAAACTTGAAAGTCGCAGTGAAATGTAAACGACAATCTACTGCAACCGAACAAATAGTACTCTTCTGGGTATCCCTAGATTAGATTAGATTAGATTAGATTGTGGTTGATTACCCTTCTGCACTGCGACCAATAAGGTCTTTTGTGCGTTACCATGCTAAAACTATGTTTTTCCCAGGAATCTAACCTCCTTAGCAAAGCTGGTTACTTCCTTAGGAGACTTCGCTCTTATGTCGGCTGGCGTTAATAACGCGCCACCTAGTAGAGTAAGTCTGGTTTGCGCCAGCGCAGTGCATTGGCATAGTATGTGTTCGGTGGTTTCAGTGGCCGATTCACATAACCTACAAATGTCGGAGTTTTCTTTACCGATCTTGTGTAGGTGATATCTCACGGGACAATGCCCTGTGAGAAGGCCGATTAGCAGCCTTAGCTCGTTTTTTGACAACGATAGAGCTTGTTGAGCCTTCTCTTTGGAAGGTTCGATTAGTCTCTTTGCTTGTCTTTGACCGGATGTGTTTATCCAGTAAGAGTGTTTCTCCCTTTTTTCCCAAACGCCTACCTCTGCCCTAATCAGTGTAGGTGATACCCAACAGGAGGGCACGGGTCCGGTGAAGGGTGTGTTTGCTCCTCTTTTTGCAAGGGCATCAGCTCTTTAATTTCCCTCAATGTTCTGGTGGGCAGGTATCCAAGCTAAAACTAGCTTGTTGTACTTCGCCAGTGTTTTGAGGGACTGTTTGCAGGTCCAAATGGTCCTTGATCTACAATCAACGGCCATAAGGTGCCTCAGTGCCATCTGACTATCAGAGGCAATGCAAATTCTGGCTCCCTTGTACTGTCTGGACAGACAGACTTGGGCGCATCTTTCTATGGCCAGAATTTCAGTTTGGAGCGTTGTTATTGGCTTTCCCAAAGGCACCGATTCCCTGTATTTGGGAACGTATATGCCTATGCCTGCTCCTCGTTCCCTTAGGGACCCATCTGTGTACCAGATGAGATGGTTTTTACGAAGTCGAGACAAACCTTCCACCCTTTCTTGGCGATCACCTTTGATCACTTCGGGGTATCCCTATCATATTCATAACTTTTTGGATTCAGTGGCGTTAAATGTATAACATTCTTTCGATTTTAGGCACATCCCAAATACAACTACAACTACGGAGTATCCGATTCCTTGACGGGTGACAACAAAGCTCAATCTGAAGTCAGAGATGGAGATGTAGTCAAAGGGTCTTATTCGGTCGTTGAACCAGATGGTTCAGTTCGAGTGGTTGATTATGCAGCAGATGATGCGACAGGCTTCAACGCTGTTGTAAGGAAAGTGGGGCCCAGTTTGCATACAGCACCTTCACCATTGGTTCCTGGCCCCATCGCTGCTAGGCATTATGACAGCTACCCTGGAACAGCTCCTTATGCTGGTTATGACGCCCACAGGCCGTATTATTGAATGAAATATAATTGAACAATTCTCATTTTATATTCAGAATTGTATTGTCAAACAGTTTTCGAAGAATATCATTATTGAATAAATAAAAGAGAATTATTAATGTAATCTATCACCTGGTATATTTTGTTGAACTCCACTATGTCGTACCGATGGATGAATTGGAAACGAATCACAATAAGGAACGTTATGAAGATATGATGATGATTCCTTTCGATAGACAAAATAGTAAATAATAATCAGTAATTTACGAAAAGAAATACCGTTACAAACCACAGGGTGTCTCATTGGGAACTCTACCATACTTATGCCACAAACACAATCCTCATTGTTACGAAAATGGTACCTAAAAATGTTTCTTCTTTCTCTTCAAGGATAAGCAGGTTTATTTGATAACTAGCTTTTACCCGCGACTTCGTCCGCATAAGTTTTTTTGTTTTCTCCCGGCTTTAAGTCCCCCTGCAACAATGTCCCACTATCGTGTTCCAGTCCTCAACTCCACATCAAAATTTGTTCAAAATCAACCTAAGCTACATAATGGATAGCTCCGAATATTTCCTCAGTAAATATAAAAAGTAAATAATGTAAATCGGTTTAAAATACTACTAACTATACCTACCTGCCAACCCCCGATGTTAGACAGTGTGACATCCGCAACATCGTCTGCGTAGGAAGTACTAACTTAATGTAAGTAGTATAAAAATGTAGGAAGCTAAAAATAAGAGGCCTTATTACTGTAGTACATTTTTGTAAACTATGTTCTTTGTTTTTCCCTCTCTGGCCAACACATGGAGATTCTGTGGACTTGAAACACGTGAGCAAGCCACGTATAATTAAAAAAAAACATCAAAATCATTTCAGTAGCTATGGCGTCATGCGCTTCTTGACATGATCACGCTAGATTTCCGCGGGAATGAGGTATTTTCCCGCCGTAAAAAGTAGCCTGTGTCCGCGCCTAGGATCCTATCTTTATATTAACCAAGTCTTATAAAAATCCGTTCAGACGTTAAGGCGTGAATGAGGTAAACTTTTAAAACAGGCCTACTGCCTACGCCTTAAGTACGATAGCATGAATATTAATAGCCCATATCCTTTTCTAGGTTACTATCTATCACCTAACTGAATTTCATCAAAATCCGTTCAGCCGTTTAGGCATGATAGAGCAAAACTCCCAGCAAAAACCATAAAAAAAATTCTGCCTACTCCCTACTCCCTAAGTACGATGACGTGATCATTTTGATCTTATATCCGTTTTTAGGTAACCATCAATTAGGTACCTTACTAAATTTCATCAAAATCTGTTTAGCCGTTTAGACGTGAAAGAGCAAAAGTCCCAACAAAAACGACTAAAAGTCACTAACTCAATTTAGTTATATGCCTACTGCCTACCCCCTAAGAACGATGGCGTGATTATTTATAGCCTATGACCATTTCTAGGTTATCATCTATCACCATAGCAAATTTCATCAAAATCCGTTCAGCCGTTTAGGCGTGAAAGAGTAACAGACAGACAGACAGACAGAGTTACTTTCGCATTTATAATATTAGTATGGATGATGAATGATTCCTTTCAATAGAAAAATAGTTAATAATAATTGGTAATTAACGAAAATAAATACCGTTACAAACCACAGGGTGTCTCATTGGGAACTCTACCATACTTATGCTACAAACACAATCCTCATTTTTACGAAAATGTTTCTTCTTTCTCTTCAAGGATAAGCAGGTTCATTTAATAATTTTGACCGAATATTGAGAGTAGAAAAACTTCAAACGATAGTTCAATTACATTAAAAAATAAATCAGAATATTGTTCATTGAATACAGGGTGATGCAGAGAAACTGATTCATAAATTCAATTAAACAAAAACTTATGCAAATACCGATTTAATTATTTCTCCATCAACAAATACAAGATTTAAAGTTTATGTTCAGACAGTTCTGAAGATGATATCTGGTGAATGGCGTCCATTAATGTCAATACACTGCGTTAATCGATTTGTGAATTTTCGTTGAGTACCTATATGTTGACGAGAGCCAAACGCATGCACTATTGCGAGTTGGGATAATTGACCCATATTTTTTCTAGGAAAACGAACAGACGGTTTCATTGTCTTCCGAACGTTATGATCGTATGATTCAGGAGTTTTCCCTTCCAGGGTTTTTCTGGGAGTTCCGCGCTCAAGCACATTTGCCTGATTTAGCCCCTGCGATTTTTTCATGGGATTATCTAAATTCACATGTTCCTGGCTCACATGAAGAACAACATTCACATTCGTTTGTTTATTGTCAACATATCCAAAGTTGTTCACCATTACTGAAATCGATAAACAATGAATTGAATATTGTACTTGATGATAGAAAAATAAATGTATCGATATTTGAATATGTTTTTTTGTTGATTTTCTAATCAACGAGCACTTTTGCCGCACCCTGTACCGGGTTTTTCACTATAATTTGACCCCCCCTTTAACTTTGTTACTGAAGGAGATACAAAAAAATGTTTCGTATAAAAGTTTCACGAAATCAACTGAGGTTTTTGGATATGAGTCAAGAAACTGAAATATATACAGGGTGACCAACATATTGATGGCAACTTCATTTTTTCAAATGGAACACCCTGTATATTTTTCCATATTTGGTTAGCTCTTTTTCCCCTGATTTCGAATATGTAACATATGTTGGTCTATCTTTCTTACTCTGAGCACCACAGAGTTTCAAATTTCAATAACCATCTGGCATAGCGTTTTGGAAGTTGGTGAATATTTAAGTGGCCAATTTGATTTACTTTAGCAATAATGACAATCAATGAAAGCGGAGAATAATTTTAATGATTTAAAATCAATCAATATTAAACCCATAATTCGGAACTAATCCCGTCAACGCACAAAGAATAATGATAATATTGTAATGATAAGGAACAAAATTTTGAAGCTTTAATTTCTGACTTGAATCAGAGCCATAATAATGCTATCAAAAATAGTCTAAACAACTTGAGACAACTATATGAACTATGTGTATTGAATGAAGGTGGTCATTTTAAGCAATTTCTTTAGTTGATGTTATTCTTACCATACTACCATAGTTTATCATTTTTCATTGGTTAAGTAATTGTTAAGTATATTCATTCTAAAATAATAATTTTAAGTAGATTGTTTGGATATTAATAATTTCGTAGGTATTTCACATATTTTTTTATTAGGTGTCATCATTTCAAAACTTTGAAACTCTGAAAATTGAAGAGACACATCCGCATACGCATTTATATTAGAGATCAGGAGGAAATAGCCTATCAAAAAAAGGAAGAAAATACAGGACAGGGTGTCCCATTTGAAAAAATATAGTTGCATTCAATGTTGTTCACCCTGTATATATTCCCATTGACGTTATTATCTCCAGAAATCTCCAGAAATGAGCATTTTCCTTAAACGCACTCTGCCACTTGTAAAATGATTACAGATCTTGGCAGGTGGTTCTTAAAATTTGAAACTCTGTGGTTCTCGGAATAAAAGAGATAGACCAACATATGTTACATATTCGGAATCAGGGGAAAAAGAGCTAACCAAATATGGAAAAATATACAGGGTGTTCCATTTGAAAAAATGAAGTTGCCATCAATATGTTGGCCACCCCGTATATATTTCAGTTTGTGGACTCGTATTAAAAAACCTCAGTTGATTTCGTGAATCTTTCATACGAAACATTTTTTTGTATCTCCTTTAGTAACAAAGTTAAAGGGGGGGTCAAATTATAGTGAAAAACCCGGTACATGACCACTTAATTCCAATTCTGGACATACTTACCTAGGACGTTCTAAATTTTGAACTTACAACCTTTATTCCCATATTAATCATGGGGCACCCTATCACTTTGGGATGATTATAGCTATTAGATACAATCAAAATTCGAGACATAGGTACTACCTGTCGCAAAATGTTGTTTGATTTTCTGATATGACTCGTTCCGCAAGAAATTGTTCATTGTTTTGTTTATGAAGTGTGATGTATTTCTAGCCCAAAAGTATTGCGACCTTGTTTCACGTGGGACTCTGGTTTCTTAATTCTGCAAATGGGGGGGCGTTGTCGCTTTGCCAGTAGGTACTTCATGTCGGGAGGAGTTTATAAAAGAGTACTAGGAATAGAGGATAATGTCAGTGTGTTTAGATTTTCTTTCAAGTACTTCTAATTACTGTGTTATTATGACGTGTTATCTTAAGGTAATATTTAAAAATATCATAAGCCATTTCAGGAAAATCGGCACGAAAAATGCAAATAAACTTTTCATGTTGAACACTAATTGGAGATTGGTCAAAAATGTGAAATTTTTGATACTACTTATACAATAAGTTTCTTGTTTGAGATCATAAACATTATCAATTCCATGGTTGAAGCATAAAGTAGTAAATTTTTCTCCCGAAATTTTCTATTCCTTCGAAAATATTCTGTTTACCCGATAGATATTCGATCATATGATTCACTCTGATAAATATATTCATTTTTCAGTTTATTTATTTATTTATTTATTTAATTATTTATTTATTTATTCTTTTGAATTGAGAGCTAACAAAATACAATACATGAAACAAAAAAGTCCCTAGCTGAGGTTGGTGCAAAACGGGGTACCATAATATTCTGGCGTATGATACCAGAGCACAGAGAAAAACCTCAGTAGAAAAAACCCTGCCTCGCCGTTTTTACAAAATTGAAAATTGAAACTATTCGAATAAATACCTTCAATATTCAGATACAAAATAGTTAATTCATGCTCTTGGGCCAGGAGGGTATTTTAAACCAGGGGCCTATTGCACCAAAATACTTTGCAACTTTTCACTTTGCACTTTGCATTCTGACAAATTTCAAAAGTGAAAATTAGTTATATTGCATAACATTTCTCCCAACATTTAATTTCTGCGGAGTACTTTTCACTATGCACTTGACTTTTCACATTGTATTTTTCAATTATGAATGCATTTCGTGAAACTTGATTAATTTGAAAAGTGAAAAGTGCAAACTGAAAAGTTGCAAAGTATTTGGTGCAATAGGCCCCTGGTCTGGCATTACAAGTGATGATTTTTCGAATCTCCTGTTCTTCTAAGAGCCTACTGAAGGTTAATCACCTCCCATAGATTTAAATAGTGGTATTTTATCCTAAATATCGAATTCAATTTCGGAATGATAAAAAACGTGTGACAAACTTATGTCAAAATGACATATTTTTCAGTTGAATAATAAATACGCAATATTTTTTTTAATATTTATAGAGTTATTTTTGACCATTGATCGTTTTCCCTAAAATGTTGAAATCGAATGCTGAATTTTACTCATAAGCATATAAAAAATGAAAAAATAATAGGTTTTTGAAACGAATGAAAAAAGTTTGTAGCATTCCTTGCAATATTAGTGCATCAGTTTTACGAAATGAACTAGCTGAAGCTTTATCTGTCCCCCAATAGCATTCTGCAGTAACTATTTCAGGTATCTCTTGATTGGAAACAGTTCTCGATAATATTTCATAAAAGAAAGGAAAAATTGATTATTCTGTAGATAAAACGAAATCAATTCATTAACATTATAAATAGGCATGAAAAAATTGAAATTGATCACAAAATCTTCAATACTAAATAGAAAGTGATAATTTCAAAAATTCATTATTTCACTAATAGAATGAAATAAGCGATCACCAAGAAATTGACCATTTCGTTAAATAGATAGATAGGCACGATATCATAATTAAATGGAGAAGAAAACAAAAACATTCATCGCGAATCAAGATGCCTCCTTCCAACTTTCTTCTTTATCTTTATCTGTACACATGTAAATCACATCTTATCCAATACAGTAAGACCAAGTTGACATAGGAAACATTTCACCGAGGTTCAACTAAAAGCAACCGTTACGATATATGTAATCGATAATCTCTCTTAGTTTACGCTAACCATATGTCGTTTTATATTTTTCTCCACCGAAATTTCCATAAGAATAATCGGTAGCCAAAGTATTAAGTTGTGAAATAACAACAATTTTTTTAATTGATAGAAAGCGCCCAATCTACCTCATTCATTCAGTTGCTGTATTTCACTGAAACTGGGAGGTGTTTCTTGTTAACACAGAGTAGATCTCGATGAATAAACTGCACATTATTTATCAATGGCATTCACGGGCTCATCTCGAGAAGTCCTGTACTGATTTAAGTCCTTCCAGTTTTTGAGCGTTATGGCCCTTCAAAATTTTTATTCCTCAATTTCTCAGATAGAACATAATCGAATGAAATAAAAATTTGTTGTTACATGCAAAATACTCATAAGAGGCCTCACAGAAAATTTTGTGGCTATAATATAAACACAACCATAGAAAATTTGATCAGAATAATGAAAAGAAAAATCCTTACATTTTCACCGCAAAAAAAAAAGTTTCTAGTGAAATTTATTTTGAGGGTGTAGATTATTTGATTCTTATATTGAATTTTCATTCGAAATATCAAGAGAATTGCATTATCAGAGCCATAGAATTTGATTCTTTCCTGAACTATCCATTTTTTCGAATAATTCAGAATTTGTCAGTTGGATCGAGCTGATATTGTCAATGCCATTTCAAATCAGTTTTTGGGAGTTGCGTTTATAACTACATCCATAAAAATTCCATTGTAATATCTAGAAAAAACTTACGATTGAAATGATTGGCGTAGTGAATGATAATGCAAATTTTCAAAAGTATTGTGAATGAAAACCATATAGTTTTGATGTTTCCAGTTATCGATTTTTTTATATTTCATTTTTCGAATTATTTCCAGAATACAATTCCTATCGTGATGAGATTTCACATTAATACAGGGTGTTCCTAAATTGAACGTACAAACGAAAAGGGGAGATTCCTTAAGTGAGTTTAAGAAAAAACATGGGGTCGCAAACGTTTCGTTTTCGAGATACAGAGTGTTGAAGTTTGAATTTTTTTCAAGTTTTTTTCTCATAGTATCTACACTTCACAAGATATTCAACTGAAATTTGGCATAGATAATACATTTGACAGTTCCTAACACGTGACATGGCAATTTCGATAGAAGATCTACAGGGTGATATTTTTTCTGGAACTCTGCCACCTGTTCTTATGCAGAACTTTTTTTTGGTGAGCAACTGTTAATTTGAAAAAATGCAAAAAGAAGCTTTGTTCTTATACTAAACTTTTCGGTCTCTTGTAGTTTTGTCGTATCCACCAACGATTTCGAAAAAAAAATTTCGAACGATTCTCTCGAAATCCTCGTGAAAATCCAAATTATGATGGGAAGGCCACTTTGTGAGCTGTGGTGAATGAATTCAGTGTCAGTTTTATGAAAATTTTCCTAATCTGTAGCGATGATTTATAACGATTCTATAAACTCGTATAATCAACACATGTTTTTGATTAAAACTTCAACACCCTGTATCTCGAAAACGAAACGTTTGCGATCCCATGTTTATGGGACTTTTTTTCTTAAACTCACTTAAGGAGTCTCCTCTTTTCGTTTGTACGTTCAATTTAGGAACACCTTGTATATTCAGTATAAATCTGAAGTCCTATACGAAATTTTGGGGTAATAGCCTTATTGCTCCACCGATGAACGAGCGCTCAAAAGAACCTACTCAGTGCTTTCCTAAAATGTTTTTCTGATATGTTGAGTGAAGAAGGACTAGGTACATTTGGTAAAAAGGCCAAAAACAACAATTATTCTTAGGTGTTTATCTGTGTTAATCATAAATGCTGCCACAATTTAATTATAATTTTACGTGTTCAAAGAGATTACTTCATTTCTCTTCATAATAACACAACAGTTAGCATTATTCATTAGGTATTCTTTCAGCCACTCAAGTTTCACACGATTAGTTCGTATTTATTTGCATAATTCACAATGTGAGAAGATTTTCCTCTTAAAAGTGTTCGAATGAATCACAGCGTTGATTCAGCTCTTTGAAATTATCCATTTCACATTAAAAAACGAAAAGTGTGCTGAAAGATAATTGTGTTATTGTTCCCACGAAGGAAGTATGCTTATATGGTATTTCATAACTCTATGTTGTATAATTCGTAAAGTTCTTTGCAAATTAGAAAATATTTAATTCTTTGTTGTGACATTTTGGTAACCTTGAACGAAAATTATGTTAAAACCTTAATTTGTTTATATTTCAGAGTGTTACAGTTGCATTTTCTGTCTTCATTTCTGCAACACTGGGAGGAGTTCTAGTGGAACCTTCAGTGTATACCAATTACGCACCAAAACATCAAGCAGTGGATTATTATGTAAGCGAAAACATTGAATTATTAAAAATATTTCTTCATAGTAATAGGGGTGCAATTAAGTTTCATTTAGTAATTAATAGAATCGTTAAAGAATATTAAGAGATCAATGATCGAGCTGTTACTGTCACAATTTGTCGTCAGTAATTTTCTTAACCCTGAGATGCTTGTTAATTTTACAGGTCATATCCTACCTATAGTCCGTTCACGAAAGGTTGAGCCGTCGGTTGGTCATGATAATTTGACATATTCCACTGTCACTCAGTTGCAGGAACGTTCATTAAAATTTAAAGGTCCATTAAACTCTTAAACCTCCATTATTACAAGGAACTAATGAAGGATTAAGGGTTTAATGGACCTTTAAATTTTAATGGACGTTCCTGCAACTGAGCCTGTGTATATTAAAATTTTAGGTTATGATGTTTATTTTCTTGTCAGATTGATACGCAATGTTGTCAATAATGCATAGAGTTGCCTGATAACTCGCAAGCTCGTCGGAAGAGGCCGGGTACATTCGGCAACATTGAATTTATTTTACGTTATGACAGCAAATACTGCCAACTTCAGATAAATAAAGAAACGCCTACTATGTGCTCAACCTTTCGTGAACGGAGTATAAATCCGGCCAGACTACATGGGGAGATTATACCGATTATTTGCGAAGGATGATTGATTGATTTTACAGAAATAGTTCTTGAAATGAAGATAACTGATAACGATCAAAATTGCGACCATGTGTCAAGAATAGTTTGCTGTGAATGACAGTTTCAATTTAACAGTTTATCTGTCTTAAAACTAAACAACCTAAATTCATTCAGGGTGTCCGGAAAAATGTGAAAAATCTCCTGGATTCAGATAAAACATAGAAACATAGGATGACAAATTCGCATCTTTTGTATCTAGCCACTTGACACTTCGATGGAAATTTGAAACTAGTACGGATCTCTCAAAATATTCCCCTGAAATTTGAATCAGCTTGTTCAGTTCACCAGGGGCAGACAAGGCTCTATATTTCAGCAGAAGAAAAGGTACAACTGTTCTTTGTTGATAAAATGAACCGTTTTCAAGAAAAATCAACTTTTATGTTGAAAAACATGGTCAATGATTTGACCATGTTGGTGAAACAGTTTAAATTGAAATTTTTCCATACAGGGTGGCCGGACGATTGACGTCAATAAAAAAAACAGGTTCCTCATGTCATGGGATATTCGAATCACCCCCATGTATGTTATCCGATTTTTCACGGTTTCCGAGTTATGATTTTTTTTATGAAATCTGAGAATTTTCAACTTGAACATCTTCGAAAATTTTTTTAAAGAAAAGTAAAAGACTTTTCTGATATTTTTTTGTTGTAAATAGATGGCCATGAATTGTACTTTTATACATAAAATAACCAGCATCGTAACTTTGATAAAAATTATAGAAATGTTGGTCTCAAGTGAAAAAGTTACGTATTTTGGATCATGATCTAAATTTTCAAATTTAAATTAAAAATGTAAACAGGCTACTTCATGGTTTCTCAGTAGGCTTAAAAACTGCGCTCAACACTCAGCTTTCAGAATCATTAATAAAAAATGGTACTCAATAGTCTACTTTTGCTAGAATTAGCCTTCAAAGTCAGCGAGGTGGAAAAAATCAAAGAACTAGACGTTTACTAAAAAATTATTTTTTGCCATTTTAAGATTTTTCTGATCAAGTTATGATAGAAAATGCTGAAAATTTGCTTTAGGAGAAGAGTTTTGGATAAGAAAAAGAAAAAGGTATGGCAATAAATCACACATCATGTAGATAAAAAAAATTATTTATAAAAATTACAATAAAAAAAAATAAATGATTAAATACATTTTGGGAGGAAGGTGTAGAATGTGTATTGAGGCTGGAGTTGGCCTTTTTGAAAACCTATTGTAAATTGTATAAATAAATTTCTTTTCATCTACATGATGTGTGATTTATTGCCATACCTTTTTCTTTTTCTTATCTAAAACTTTTCTTATAAAGCTAATTTTTATTAATTTTCAGCATTTTCTATCATAGCTGGATCAGAAAAATCTCAAAATGGCAAAAAATAAATTTTGAGTAATCGTCTAGTTCTTTGATTTTTTCCACCTCGCTGACTTTGAAGGCTAATTCTAGCAAAAGTAGACTGTTGAGTACCATTTTTTATTAATGATTCTGAAAGCTGAGTGTTGAGCGCAGTTTTTAAGCCTACTAAGAAACCATGAAGTAACCTGTTTACATTTTTAATTCAAATTTGAAAATTTAGATCATGATCCAAAATACGTAACTTTCTCACTTGAGACCAACATTTCCATAATTTTTATCAAAGTTACGATGCTGGTTATTTTATGTATAAAAGTACAATTCATGGCGATCTATTTACAACAAAAAAATATCAGAAGTCTTTTACTTTTCTTTAAAAAAATGTTCGAAGATGTTCAAGTTGAAAATTCTCAGATTTCATAAAAAAAATCATAACTCGGAAACCGTGAAAAATCGGATAACATACATGGGGGTGATTCGAATACCCCATGACATGAGGAACCTTTTTTTTTTTATTGACGTCAATCGTCTGGCCACCCTGTATAATTTACCATTTTTGACATAAAAATTGATTTTTCTTGACCACCGTTCAATTTATGGACAATGATCAGGAATACCTTTTCTTCATGATCATATGTATCCAAATTTGGTTTTTTCTAACTCATCATCATACAGGGTGTCAAAATGTAAGCATTAAAATGTACAACTTAGTCCGCTGTTGTTTAACTAAACAAAGATATTTAAATTTAAGAGCAGTATTTTAAGAGGACCTTAGTACTGTTTATCATATCTAATTTTCCTTTGATTATATCTAGTAGTTTGAAATTTATTCCAGTAAAATGGATTTCCAGTGGCGTCAGGAAAAAAATTATGGGAACTTGTCATCTTCGTTTTTTATGTTTTATCTGAATCCGAGAGATTTTCCTGCAAAGCTAAATGGCTCAGAAACCATTCCCTTTCTTTTCTGAAAGGGAAACAATTAATCTAGTTCACATTCAGGAATCAAAGTGTTAGAAATTTATCAGAATAGATGCTGTTGTTGGGGTATCTAATAATGAAATGACATTCTCAAGATAGCCAGCACTTGCTACTACTAAGTAGGTAACTGGTTTTTGACTTAAGATGGAAATCCGAGAATAGTATGTCAATTTTTTTATAAAATAATTTGAATACATATTTTTTCAGATCAATAAATCAATATTTTTTCATTCCTTATAGTCACCCCCAAGATATTCCTTCAAATATGGTGTCTCAGATCCCCACACTGGTGACCAAAAGAGCCAGCAAGAGAGTCGAGTTGGTGATGTTGTCAAAGGTCAATATTCTCTTGTGGAACCCGATGGTAGTGTTAGGGTGGTTGACTACAGTGCAGACCCAGTGAATGGTTTCAAAGCTATCGTATCAAAATCAGCACCATCTATTCATGTACCAACGAAACATCATGTAGAAGTGGTACCAGCAGTAGTTAGAAAGTTGCCACAGGTAGCAAAACCTGTAATTCCTGTACACTACAAGTCAGTACCAATCGTAGCTCCAGCGCACTCTGTACAAACTTATCAAAATACGATTATAGCGCACCCTATTGAGGAAGGTGTTTACTCTAATGAAATTGGTGAGTAGATTTTTCATTTGATGTGGAAAGCAGAAATCTTGAGCATAGGTCTCTGTTGACAAGGCAAAGTTAGTTCTCTCATTTGTAGTTTTCAACGCATTCTTCTTAATTTACTAATGTGTTAGTAGCTTCCTGTACCGTAACTATATTCATATGTAAGTTGCAATGATCTGACTAAGATCGATATGCAAGATTGATAATTGAGACATAAACAGAATGTTGCAAGAAAGTATTTTGAATGCCAGGAAAATTCTTTCGGCATTTGTCTTAAAAATGTTGTTTCTGATTACCATCCCTAAAAAAACTTGCCCCGGATATTTTTCTTATTGCGCCCTTATCAGTTTTTCCTTTCAAACGATTCTCCAGTGAAGGAAAAAATATATTTAGGCAATTTTTTATCATTTCGCGTAAATTCAAAAACTATTTTGAAACGTTTTTCAATTCAATTGTTTTAATTATTGAGTTGTTTCAAGGTATTTCTTGTGTTGATTTTTGTTTATTGTCTGTATTGAATATCTTGGGACACCCAAAATATTTCGCCATAAATCGCAAAATGGTGAATGCGTCAATACTTATGCTATTATTAATTAATTCAGTTCACGTAAAATGATAAAAATTTGTTTTAACATATACTTATTTCTTTTGATGAGGAGTTGTTTGAACAGAAAAAATATAAGGATAGTTTTTTAGGGGTGGTAGGGGATCTTCAACAAAATTTTAATGACATATTTCGAAAAAATTTGTTATCTGAGAGTAAAAATATTGGGCCAGTATGGAACATCTTAGGAGCCTGTATACGAAGATGACATCTGAAGATATATCAGAGCTCCAGTTCTGACCAAAAATAATTTATATCACCATATTTTTTTGAATTTTTTTAATGATTTGTATTTTGCTTTCAAGCTGCAGCAAATTAGTTGGATGGATTCAAATTGAGTTCAAAGAAAAGTCCATATGAATTAATTTATGCGTTATTATATCTCTTCAGAAGTAATTTTGAATTGAATCAAGGTGTAGATGAAATATGTACCGGGTTTTTCACTATAATTTGACCCCCCCTTTAACCTCGTTACTAAAGGAGATACAAAAAAAATTTTCGTATAAAAGTTTCACGAAATCAACTGAGGTTTTTTGAAATGAGTGCAGAAACTGAAATATATACAGGGTGGCCAACATATTGATGGCAACTTCATTTTTTCAAATGGAATACCCTGTATATTTTTCCATGTTTGGATAGCTCTTTTTCCCCTGATTTCGAATATGTAACATATGTTGGTCTATCTCTTTCATCCTGAGAACCACAGAGTTTCAAATTTTAAGAACCACCTGCCAAGATCTGTAATCATTTTGACAAGTGGCAGAATGCGTTCACTGAAAATGCTCATTTTTGGAGTTATAATAACGTCAATGGGAAGATATACAGGGTGAAAAACATTGAATGCAACTATATTTTTTCAAATGGGATACCCTATCCTGTATATTCTTCCTTTTTTCGATAGGCTATTTCCTCCTGATCTCGAATATAAATGCATATGTGGATATGTCTCTTCAATTTTCAGAGTTTCAAAGTTTTGAAATGACACCGAATAAAAAAATATGTGAAATACCTACGAAATTATTTATATCCAAACAATCTACTTAAAAGTATTATTTTAGAATGAATACTTAACAAATACTTAACCAATGAAAAATGATAAACTATGGTAGTATGGTAAGAATAACATAAACTAAAGAAATTGCTCGAAATGACCACCTTCATTCAATACACATAGTTCAAATAGTTGTCTCAAGTTGTTTAGACTATTTTTGATAGCATTATTATGGCTCTGATTCAAGTCAGAAATTAAAGCTTCAAAATTTGTTTCTAATCATTACAATATTATCATTATTCTTTGTGCGTTGACGGGATTAGTTCCGAATTATGGGTTTATTAATATTGGTTGATTTTATATCATTAATATTATTCTCCGCTTTCATTGATTGTCATTATTGCTGAAGTAAATTTTTTCCTTCAGGAACGGCTATAAAAACGTGTCCAACGGTGTTAAATGGGACTATTTGATGGCCATAAAATGGGTGCGCCATTACCAATCCAAAGATCAAATTGGCCACTTAAATATTCACGAACTTCCAAAACGCTATGCCAGATGGTTATTGAAATTTGAAACTCTGTGGTGCTCAGAATAAGAAAGATAGACCAACATATGTTACATATTCGAAATCAGGGGAAAAAGAGCTAACCAAATATGGAAAAATATACAGGGTGTTCCATTTGAAAAAATGAAGTTGCCATCAATATGTTGGTCACCCTGTATATATTTCAGTTTCTGGACTCATATCAAAAAACCTCAGTTGATTTCGTGAAACTTTTATACGAAACATTTTTTTGTATCCCCTTCAGTAACAAAGTTAAAGGGGGGGTCAAATTATAGTGAAAAACCCGGTACTTCAGTGCATATGTAGGAAGTATTTACATGATATTTAGTAGACGAATACATTTGAATCACTTACGTTTTTGAATATTATCGAATAACATATCATTTCCTACCCAATAAAACCATCAATCAATCATAACCAGTTATCGTGGGGTATGAACAAGGTTCCAATGGCTGAAAAAAGAATCCTTGATATTTAGATGTTTCTATCAAAATTAGATCTGTATCAAAATTTCGACACTCAAGAATGATCTGTTTTAAATGTCACATATTTTAACCTTGAAATACACCGGTTTCGGTTGAGAAAGTCATGCAGCAGGCTATCCAAATGTGACGACGTCGACATTATCTTCATCGAGTTACCATTGTGATAATTAATCTCGATATGGGACGTTGAACTGAAGATGTGTCTTAATTTATTCTATTAAAGAGGGGATTAATTAGTACAGAGAATTATTTCTAGGATATAAATAATGAAAATTTTGGTTATGGATATTTTTTGTTCGTTTCGTTGTATTTTGTATCTTTTTCGAGCGCTTGTTTTATTTCAACGAGTGCTAGGTAGGTATATCGTTTTGCCCAAACTTTTGTGATTTTCGAATTTTGAACCATGGACCTATAATACTAACTGGACGTCGAACTTCCTAACTGTCACGTAGAAAAAAGTGAGGCAAATGGCCGCCATTTGCAGTTTGGGGTGAACCACAAATATTTTGATGTTTTATGCCATCTGTGCTCAAATTCATAGATTTATAATAGGTCCATGCTCGAATTTTGATTGAAACATAGACGTTCCTTTGAAAGAAGTGATGAAAAACGAACTCTATATATTAGTGTTCTGTGAACTCTGACATTTCGGTCATAGATTTATACTAGATGTCGAACCTGTCAAAAATTTTGAGGCAAACGGCTGCCATTTGCAGTTTGGGGTGAATTTGAGAGGTGTCACTTTTTCTATGAATTGAAATATTAGAATTACCAATATTCCTTTATTTATTTTATTTCAACGAATTAAAATGATAGAATTACCAATATTGTTTAATAACTCATCACAAGAATCGAAAATATTTATAATTTCAATAGACCGAAATGTCAGAGTTCACAGAACACTAATATATAGAGTTCGTTTTTCATCACTTCTTTCAAAGGAACGTCTATGTTTCAATCAAAATTCGAGCATGGACCTATTATAAATCTATGAATTCGAGCACAGATGGCATAAAACATCAAAATATTTGTGGTTCACCCCAAACTGCAAATGGCGGCCATTTGCCTCACTTTTTTCTACGTGACAGTAAGGAAGTTCGACGTCCAGTTAGTATTATAGGTCCATGATTTCGGTCTATTAATATTATAAATATTTTCGATTCTTGTGATTAGTTATTGAACAATATTGGTAATCCTATCATTTTAATTCGTTGAGATAAAATAAATAAAGGAATATTGGTAATTCTAATATTTCAATTCATAGAAAATGTGACACCTCTCAAATTCACCCCAAACTGCAACTGCACTGATGACGAATCCATGATCAAATTCAATTATATCCGTGGGGTCATCCGTGAACACGATAACTTTTGGAAGGATTCTCCTAGAGACTTGAAATTTTCAGGGTAGGTTAGGTTCTTAAATGCCGCAAAAAATCAGCAAAATCGTGCAAAGTAAAATATGGCCATTCAAATGATCTCACACAGAACAGAACTGATCGAAATGAAATTTTGTGGCCACATACAAGATGCTCATATTAAGCCAGAACTAAATTTTGTGGCCAAATCCTTATATTTCCACAACAAAATTGCATTTCGCCTGGAATTTATACTAGTGTTAATGCAAAATTTCAAGAGAATCTCATAATAGTCCGAGAGCTGGCACGAATTTTTGGGTAGGTATTTGAGGCAAGCTGAAAACTTGTCAGATTACTCTCTTATTATACAGGGTTGGGATAAAGTTCGGCACCAAATTAATATCTTTAAAACGAAACGGGCGATATTTTTGAAATTTGGCAGCTGAGTGTAATGGACCGCAATGCATCTGATGAGCATATTTTCACTAATGAGATACTTCCGGTTTAACCGGAAATGACCAAAAATTTTTTTATTTAAATGGGACACCCTATATATTTCTGCAGATTCTGAAAGTGCACCTCGTTTCGGATCTGTCCATATCTGGTTCCATGTAAAAATTCTCTGTAAATGTCTTTTTGTACGTTTGAGAAAAAATCCATTCAAATAAATAAATCGTTGTTATTTGTATGAATAGTGAGAAATAAAACGAAATACTTTGTAGTAGATAACTCTTTCTGCTTTTCATGACGTATTTTTCATGAAAATCTATAAAAGAGAGAAAATACTTTACTAGTAGAAAAAATTTATTAAAATAATTTAAAAAAAAATCATTTTAATTGTTCGAAGTACTTGCCATTCACCTCCTGACAATATGCCAGTCTATTAACAAATTTTTGAGTATTTTTTCTCAAGACTTCTCTATGTATTAATGCACATTCATCAAGAATCCGTTGTCTCAATTCTTCTTTTTAGAGATAATTTTTACATGGAACCTGGTATGGACAGATCCGAAACAAAGTGCTCTTTCAGAATCTGCAGAAATATACAGGGTGTCCCATTTAAATAAAAAAAAAATTGGTCATTTCCGGTTAAACCGGAAGTATCTCATTAATGAAAATATGCTCATCAAATGCATTGTGGTCCATTACACTCAGCTGCCAAATTTCAAAATTATCGTCCGTTCCGTTTTAAAGATATTAATTTGGTGCCGAACTTTATCCCAACCCTGTATACCAACTCGGGATTGCAGACCTGGCTGATGAGTAGCGGGGCTAAATCAACCCCTACATTTTTAATGGCCTGGCAGGTAGAAAGCCCTACCGAAATGATCTGTCTTTTTGGGAATCTTATTTTTTAGTTATAAGTAACACTCCATTAAAATTTCAAGCTGCCAAATAATTTAATCAGGGTTTTAACATTGCCAGACGCGTGCAAAAATATGTTGCAAAAAATTATAAAAAATGTTTTTGAGGCAGCTTGAAATTTTGATGGAGTGTTACTTATAACTAAAAATAAGATTCCCAAAAAGACAGATCATTTCGGTAGGGCTTTCTACCTGCCAGGCCATTAAAAATGTAGGGGTTGATTTAGCCCCGCTACTCACCAGCCAGATCTGCAATCCCGAGTTGGGATATAATAGGAGAGGCATCTGACAAGTTTTCAGCTTGCCTCAAATACCTACCCAAAAATTCGTGCCAGCTCTCCTACTATAATCAGAACCTTATATTTAAATTTTTTTTCAAATTATCCAATTTTTCGAATAATTCAGAATTTGGCAATTAGTCCATGAAACTGAAATTTTGCAGTTCATTGCCAATTTTAAGTAGTAACGCAAAAATTTGTGGGATTTACTTCAACACAGCACCAAGTGTGCACTGTCGCTAGGCTCCTGTATGAGCGTCTTTCAAGCGGAAATCTTAGCTATTGAAAGATGTTTAGATATAAATCTAGAAAGAAACTATCAGAAGTGTGATAAAGCCATACACTCAGATAGTCAAGCTGCTATTAAAGCATTGAGCTCCTACGTCATCGACTCTAAAATGATCTGGGAGTGCCGGAACAAACTCAACGAGGTAGGCAAGAAAAATAAGGTCTTTTTAATCTGGGTTCCCGGCCACTCGGGAATCAAAGGAAACGAAGAGGCCAATACAATTGCCAAAGAGGGCGCACAAATGTCACTCATTGGCCCAGAACCCTTCTGTGGTATATCTAAATGTACCTATAAGAAGGAGTTTCTGGAGAAGGAGAAAGCCGAGATGGAAAAGCTCTGGCGGAATCTCCCAGGGATGGATCATTCCACTGAGTTCCTTCGGAACTTCGAGACAGCGGGATCCAAAAGATATCTGGATCTTGGTAAGAAGCAATTGCACCTCCTCACTGGCTTTCTTACAGGACATTGTCGCCTCAGGAAGCACCTGTAGAGGATGGGATTGTCGGACACTGACGAGTGTAGGTTCTGTGGGGAGGAGGAAGAAACCCCCATTCACCTAGTCACGGAATGCCTTGGCATTGCGAGCCTGAGGAGGGAATACCTTGGACGAGAAACTTGCAAGAGTGAGGAACTAGCCTCGTTGAAGCCTTCACAGTTATTAGATTTCATTAGATCTCTGGAGCTGGAAGGCGAGCTGTGAAGGGTCTGACCAGAACAGCTCTGTAAGGGGGCATAATAGACCTTTAGGTCGCAGTGAACTGTAACCCCTCTTATACTAAACTAAAATAACTTAACTACTTCAACACACCCATAAAAAATTCTATCGTAATATCGAAAAAAATATTCGTAATATTTCCATGAAAATACTTTCGATTGAAATGAAATCTAATTTTAAAATGTTATTTGGCGAAGTGAATGATGCAGATTTTCAAAAGGATTGTGAAATCAGGACAATAGAGTTTTGACCTTTTCAACTATCGATTTTTACATATTTAATTTTTTCGAATAATATCCAGAAAATTATTCCGATCGAGCATTCGTATATTTTGTATCAATCTCAATTTCTATACATAATTTTGAGCTAATTGCCTAATTGCTTCACCAATGAACGAGCGATCAAAAGCACCTCCTCAGGTCTAAAATTCATATTTAGGTCAGTCACCAAAAAATAATAAGATAAAATTAATTTCTTTCAGAACCACCTATTTAGTTCAGTTTTAAGCCGATGTATTCCGAAAAACAACCTACAATTCAACATGGAAATAATGAGTTGAACAGAGTCTTCTGAAACCCAGCTGAAGACAGATAAAAATTACCTTTCGAGCTGTATCTGGGTCGATAGGTACTTATACTTCATCCTAACAATAAATCCGGTTATTTCCATATTTCTAATAAATATCCGCCTTATATCATTTATCCATGAAAATGCAAAAATTCAAATGCCCCGAGTGGTCAACGCAATATACAAAGTCGAATCAAATATAAACGGGACTTTGCGCTTTTCAGGCACAATAGTGGAGGGTGAACGTTCCTGATTTTTTTGTTGTTGGGTAGGTTTGTCATGAGTAGGGAAAGCACGTGGGCTTGCCTCATCGACCCTCTCGGTGTCCACTGCGACGATGTTTGAGCAAGAGGTACCTCTGTCAATTGCGCAAAGTGTTGTTTTCTCCACTCCTTACTTGCGTGTTTAGACCCTAGGGTGTAGTGGTGCACCAATGTTTCATCACAGGTGATAATGTGAGTGAGAAATGGGTCTCATTGTTCCTGAAATCGTGCAAGAAGACGCACACACACCTGAAAACGATGCAACTTCTGGTCAGCTGTGAGAAGGCGAGGAAACCACCTGGCGCAACCCTTACGGTACCCTTGGTCTTCTGTGAGTATGGAGTAGGTGCTCCCAACTTATCCTGACCAAACTTGCAATTTCAGAAGTGGTACGACGTTGGTCGTCTTTAATAAGCTGTCGAACACTACTGATGTTGTTCGCCGCGGTCATGGCTCTCATTTTCAACACAATCACGACCCTCCACGAACTGTTTATGCCATGCAAACACTCTGACTTGCGACAGTGTCTCTTATCCGAACATTGACAGTCAATCTCCTCAAGATTTTGGCCAGTTTTAATCCTTCTGCTACGAGAAACTTGAATACAACACGTTGCGAAATTGACGGAGGTACCTCTTGATCAAACATCGTCATAGTGGACACCGACAGGGTCGATGATTCAAGCCCACGTACTTCCCCTACTCCTGATAAACCCACCCAACAACAAAAAAATCAGGAAAATTCTCCCTCCACTATTGTGCCTGAAAAGCGAAAAGTCTCGTTTATATTTGATTTGCCCTCGTAATTGAGCAATGGAGGGAATAAATTGAATGAAACCATTATTGGCCAACCCATCAATTCTCAACCACCATATTTAAGGTAGTTTACGATGAAGCTATTATTGCATAGAATAATAATTCAATCTGATTATTTTTGTATCGATACCCACTCATTTTGGCGAAGGATTCATCTCTTCGGAATTATTATCTCATGGACAAGGAACTGCATTATTTCGTAATAATTGCTGTTTCTGAAGGCATTTCTGAAAAAATATTATTTCTGTCGTATTTTTTCGTTTGGTAACAAGTAACAGTAAAATGATCTAACGATATTGCAAATCATAGTGTACCTACGTGTGAGAGTAAGAGGAATATAGAGATTTATATGACAGTTAAGTTTCTTCGTGAACTTTGGAATGCTGAACATTTTGAATATAATGATGAATTCATAAATGAGTAGAAGCAATAGTAATTGATATATTCAATCTTGAATTTTCATTATCTCAAAGAAAAGCCCTGAGTTCGATCTTTTGAGCGCTCATTGGGTGGAGCAATATGAGTATTGGGTACCTCAAAATTTTGTGAAGCATGCATCATATTCTGGAAATTATTCAGAAAATGAATTGAAAATTTGCATGAAAATTCATTAAGCCATTTTGCATCCTCAGAGTCTATTTCATTTCATTCGAAAGTTTTTTCATGGGAATATTAAATTATCTTTGTATATCACGATAAACTTTTCTATGATTGTATTGACGCCAGTCCTACAAATTTTTCCGTACTGCTTTAGAATGGTATTGAATGTTTTACTGAGAAAATCGATTGAACTGATAAATACTGAAATATTCGAAAAAATGGATGGTTTAGAAAAAAATTTAATTCTATGGTTCTGATTATGTGATCCTCTTGAGATTTCACATGAACATTCGGTAGGTATAAGAATTTTCGCCCTCAAAATGAAGATCACTCTAATCGGATACTTTATACTTCTATATTAATAAAACAGGATCTATGGTTACTGTTTAAATGCCGGATCTATTGAACGACTGCACCAAATTCGACAATTCTTTTTTTGTTGTGTTCATTATTGTTAGGGCAAGGTTTTATTTTACAACAAAATATTCAAAAATAAATTTTTCGGAAAAAAATAAAAAGCTTTCCTTTTCTTTTTCTTCTTTGATGTAAACAGTAGACTGAATTGAAACGAGAATGAAATCTTTCTTTTTCTTCTTCTTCTTTGGTGTAAAAAGTAGACTGAATTGAAACGAAAATGAAATCTTTTTCATTCTATTATAATATAAGGATTATTGATGTAAGACAAAAACATTTGAGAACACGCAATTCTGACAATTGGAAGAATAAATTCTCGAACACATATTTTTCCAGGTTTCTCGAACTTGGAGGATAAGGAAAAAGAAGAAATAGATTACCATTTCTTTAGGTTAAGTTAACACACAGAACATAAAAATAGGTTACATCCTTTACAGCTGATGCTGAGGTTCAAGGTTGAGGGTTGAACCTTAAAGAGTGATCTCCGTCTTTTGGTTTTCCTTACGAATTTTCCGATTTTGTGCTAAACAAGGCGTAATTTACAGTTAATCTCACTAAATTCATACTAACAAATCTGTTGTGCATATATTTTGTGAACATCAGGTGGTAAGTTAATCATTTCTATTCATCGGTTGCATATAACCTAAAACCGGCTTTTTGAGCCGGCATGTCAAACGCTCCAGGGGGTCTCGCGAGCCCCCTGACAAGCAAACCAACTTATATTTTAATAAATTTGATATACATAGAAATTTAACATCCCCTAATGATTCACTCTCCTCTCAAGTCGATATAGATTTATTAGCTATGGAGGTGGGAACGGACAATTCCTTTTTCCCCTCTGATGCTGAAGTTCAGCAGGAAATTACAGTCAAGTACACTCCTGAGATTTCAACTTCTGTCGAGTCCACTCCGGATAATTCTAAACAAAAAATATCCCTGAGATACCCTGTTATGAATATGGGTCCATTCCTGGTTATAGCAGAGACGACAAACGAAAACAATATTGGTAAAATTCACCCTATGGATATCGGTAAAAAACTTTTCAACAATGGTGTGAGAGGTATTAAAGATATAACCAAGAAAGGCAAAAAGAGAATAGGTATTGAATTTGTTACTGGTTCGGCTGCTAACGAATTCTTAGAGTTAGACCCTTTTAAAAACGATGAAATCAATTGTTATATCCCGTATAAATTGGTAACGTGTAGAGGTGTGGTCAGTGACATTGGTTTCGATGTCACTGAAGAAGACATTAAAAATTCATATACAAAGGCAAAAATCATAAACGCCAAAAGATTGAATAGACGTTCAGTAGCAGATGATGGTACTGTTCAGTATGTTCCTTCAAAGACTTGGCTTCTCGTATTTGAGGGCAATATGTTACCAGACAAAATTAATATATGGAGTTGTCTGAGAGATGTCTCCCTATATGTTGCACCTGTTATTCAATGTTATAAATGTCTCCGATATGGTCACTCAAAAAAAAACTGCAAAAGCTCGGTTAGATGCAGGAAATGCGGAGAAGGTCATGAAGATACTTCTTGTGAAACTGAAAAAATTAAATGTATCCATTGTAAAGATGATCATTTGGCCACAAACAGGTCCTGCCCAGAATGGTTGAGACAGAGAGAAATAAACAAATTAATAGCTTTGGAAAACCTGTCATATTTCGACGCTGCAAAAAAGATAACAAAAACCTATATCAGTCCAAATTCTTCCCCACAAAGTTACCCCATTTTAAGAAAACCAAATTCATCCCATAGTCAGGATCCAATTAACCTTGTTCCAATTCATAGTCGAAGTCAACTAATGCCAAAATCTACTTCTCAACCCTTCCCTTATGCATCTGTAGCAAAAAGAAGAAAACGACCCCAACACTCAAATGAAGGATACGATCACACAGCCCACAAAGATCAATTAATTTCCCAATCTAATCCGTCATTCAACCCAGCCCCATATCTTCTTAATAATAGAAATAATAAAGACTTCCTTAATATATCCAACCATGAACTGATAGATGTGATCTCTCAAAGATCACTCAATAAAGAAGAAATTGAATTATTACAGAGCCTGGTAGCGCACCCAAACAATAAATCAAACAAAAAGTCAAACAACAACAAAGAAATTTCTAGATCAACAAAGACACCCTTTTCTCTAGACACCTAATTACTAATTTTACTTCAAATATTTCACCGACAATATGCTGAAGATTTTACAGTGGAATATTCGTTCTTTAAAGTCGAACTTAGATAATTTGAAGATTAAAATTAAAGAAGAAACCCCTCACATAATTCTCCTCAATGAAACCTTTTTAAATGCAGATGATAAACTCAGAATTAACAATTACGACCTATTACGGCAAGATAGAGATGGAATCGGTGGTGGTATAGCGATTCTTATCCAGAGTAATTTAGTTTATAAAGAGGTACCTTTCTCCAACGGGAATATTCCCAACAGAATACAAATCCAAAGCATTCGGATAGACAATCTTCAGATTGCTAACCTGTATTGCCCCCCAGATATAATACTTCAAACGAAATTCCTAGAAGATGTAAGAACTCAGCTAAGTCCACCTTTCCTCCTGGCAGGAGACTTTAATGCTCAAAATCCAATATGGGGCTCAACAATGACCAACCAAAGTGGGATTCTTATGGAACAATTTCTGTTGAACAATGATGTCTTTCTTCTTAATTCGGGTTTCGCCACCCGAATAACCCCCCCAGGTCATAATAAAAGTTGCCCAGATCTTGCACTATGCTCACCTGATATAGCTGCAGAATTAGATTGGGTTGTCCATGACGATCCAGGACATAGCGATCACCTCCCAATTTCAATAAAATATACCAAGGGAACTATCCCCTCACTACCAATAAAGGTCCACCCTTTGAATCGATATTGCATTAAAAGAGCCGATTGGGATAAATTCTCGGAGTCATCGTCAAACATACTACGCTCTCGCGATTTAAATGATCTGGAGGCTTTCCAGACCATGATCCAGGACGCCGCCACCCTCTCCATCCCAAGAAAAAAACAATCCCAAACACACTCCAAATATCGTGTTCATTGGTGGGATGAGCAATTATCCCAGAGGGTTAGAAATAGAGAGTTGGCCTTTCGAAAATTTTTGTTGAATCCTACTGAACAGAATTTTATTCATGCCAAACAAGCTCAAGCTATGGCAAAAAGAGATATAAAGAAAAAGAAAAAAGAGTCATTCCATCTATTTTGTGTCCAATTAGCGCCCACAAACTCCAAAGATTTATGGTCAAATATAAAGAGGTTCAAGTCAGGTATCAACCCATCTCCTCAGCAGACAGCCACCATCCCGGTAGGTTCGGGTATTCTGGCTGATCTGTGTCCACCACCGATTCCCAGAGACTCACAATTTATCATCCCCTCAGGAAATAAAGACGTCCCCATTGTCATTTCTATAAATGAATTGGAGAATACTATTTCTTGTAAAAGGGAGTCTGCCCCAGGACAAGATGGGATAACATATTCCATGCTGAAAAATCTGCCAAAGGAGTCCAAATTGAAGTTCTGTGAACTAGTGTGTAAATTCTTTGCAACAGCTGAAATTCCCATCTCCCTTAAATCAACAGTTATTATTCCAATATGTAAAAAAGACAAACCACCCAATTGTGGAAATAGTTATCGCCCGATTGCCCTTACTTCTTGTCTACTCAAAATAATAGAAACATTAATCTCAACGCGGTTAGAGAGAATTTATGAAAGATCGAATAATTATAATGAACTCCAAATGGGTTTCAGGAAAGGTTATTCCACCACGGATGCCCTGACATACCTGATATCTTCGGTTCAATTATCGTTTGCAAAGAATGAAGTAGTTCTGGTCACTTTTCTGGATCTCAAGTCGGCATACGATTCTGTGATTCATGATGTATTGTTTGAAGATCTTTACAAGGACGGTGTTCCTGGTACAATTATTCGGGCAATAAAGTCCATTATTCAAAATAGAAATATCTATGTTATTGATCCTTATGATTGGCAGATAATTGGCCCAGAACAGTCAAACCAGGGTATCGCTCAGGGTTCTCCAGCTAGTACGAGTTTATTCAATTTTTATGTGAAAAGTGTAACTCGTAAACTAAGAACAGAAGGAGTAGAAATTTTAAAGTATGCCGACGATTTTAACATTATTACTAAAGGATTTACTTTTGAATCAGCCTATGAAAAGATGCAACATGCGCTAAATGAATTTGGCATTTGGGCTCGGGAACGCAACTTTACAATCTCATATGATAAAACAAAATCGATAGCATTTCATAGATCAAAACACCTTACGAATCTACCTCCCCTGTCTATCTCTGGAATTCCCATTATATGGGTAGAATCGGTCAAATATCTGGGAATGTACATACACAGAAAACTAAATTGGACACTGCAGGTCAATAGCATGTGTCAGAGGGCGACTATGGGATTGAATACCATGAAATATCTGTGCAGAACATGGTGGGGAGCACATCCCCATACTTTGCTTACTCTCTATAAATCGTTGGTACGGCCGCATTTGGATTATGGTGGTATTTTTATTGGTGGAGCAATGTCCTCCTTATGTCACAGGCTTGATAGTGTTCAAAACTCAGCTATTCGAATCGCTATGGGATATATGAGATCTACCCCCATAAATATAATGCTAGCAGAAAGTAATATCATTCCACTTAAATGGAGACGTTCGTGGTTAGCATCCAAGTATGTAAGCAAGTTATATAGAGTTAATAAAAATCCGGTTTTAGGTATCCTAAAGGATCTCCATCCATGGAAAAATTATTTTCAATACAGATCCCCGTCAGCTCTTCTGCAGGCGTGTTTTTGCTTGGAATACATGGATTCTGTCGAATCAGGTGAAATGCTTCCTTGTTTCAGCTTTCCACTGTCTGTTTACTTTGAACCCATCAAATACTTATCCATAGGACTCAACAAAACACATCCAGACAATTCAGCCCTGTTTTGTTCAGCAATAGCAGAGAACTTCCCAGAACATTCCATTATATACACTGATGCTTCCAAGGGGAAAAACCATAGTGGAATAGGCATTTACTCCCCCAACCTTATTTCGTTATCAATTGGAGTTCCCCAACTTTTGTCTATATGCTCGTCAGAACTATTGGCCATTTGCAAAGCCCTCGAATATGTTATATCCCTCGGTCTGGAGAGATCAGTTATTGTTTCAGACTCTATGAGTGCTCTTGAGAAAATTCAAAATTGCAAAATTAAGGCGTCCAATAGTCTACTTCTTCTCAATGTTAGGAAAACTATCCTAGACATCAGGAACAAGGGTTTCTCTGTAAAATTGGTGTGGGTCCCAAGTCACACCAATATCTGGGGAAATGAGAAAGCTGATCAGTTGGCCAAAACTGGATGTGAAAAAACTCCTGATCCTTCTGCTATCCCAGTTAATGACATTTGGCCTATTTATCAATCAAAAATATGGGAAGGCTGGAAACAGGAATGGGCTCATATTTCTGAGTCAAAAGGGAGGATTTATAAGATAATGAAAAAGGCTCCCTTGCAAGGGAAGTCCTGGATCCAGGTTACAAACTTACCACGAAAATATATAACCACCATAAATAGAATAAGATCAAATCATTGTAGCTCTCCTTATCACTTACATAAAATAGGAGTCCTGGACTCGTCAGATTGTAGTTGTGGACAAGTAGGAGACCTTCTACACATATTTATGAATTGCAGTGCAAATTTGGAAAATATCGAGAAGTTATACTCGGATTTGATATGCTTGAGAGAGAGAAATGATCCTTTACCCCTTAATATATATGACTTCATTTACCGTGATAATGCAGAAGTTATTAAGGTTGTAGTTCACTTTCTGTCAGTGTCGCGGATTAAGTTGTAGAGATGAATAGATATGGTTTTAATAATATATGTTTTCCTCTGTTTGTGACCTAGTTACGTCCAGTGTCAACCCCAACCTAAGATCACACCTGTAACAAACCATCTAACAGTAGTATGCCATAATCCATCAATCCTACTCCAGCTGAGTATTGGATTATCCAAGACCTGCCAAGCAGACTCAGTTGGGCAATTTGAAAGCTTGTCTGAATGGCCAAAGTTGCCGTGGACACATAAAAGAAGAAGAAGAAGAAGAAGAAGAAGCTGATGCTGAGCTTAGAGAAACTGTTTATTTGTCTATACAACTGATACGAAACGTGTTTCATATTTTTGTTATCTGTTATATCTGTCTGTGGCGTGTGACACGTGTGTCTAGGATTTGCAGAAGTTAGAAGAGAAGTTTAAAAGTGTGTTTGATATATTATATCGTTGTGCTGTTTTGATAAAAAATGTCATCTCAACGTCGTCCAAATATTGGTCGGAGGACGCGTAATTCAAGACGAATTCGCAATCATCTGAACAGTCTGACTGAAGAAGAGCGAATGGATGCAAGAATCAGAGCTTCTCAATCAAGATCTACACCGGCTTCGGTAGAGATACAACAGAATCGAGAACAGAATATCAACTTTGAGCGTTTGGCCTTTAGATATGATCCCACAGTCGATTATGCAAGCAATATATTGGTCTCTGTAGGAACTATGAGCACTATTTGTCAATACTGTAATGCTCTTAGGTATCAAAACGAACCCCCAGGATTATGCTGTTTGAATGGGAAAATCAAATTGTCACAACTGACAACGCCACCTGAACCTCTGAATTCGTTACTTTCTGGACAAGAACCACTATCTAACCATTTTTTGAAGAATATTCAGCATTATAATAGTGTGTTCCAAATGACATCATTTGGTTCAAACATAATTGAGCAACGAGGTTTCAACCCAACATTTAAGGTATTTTTTTTTCCATATCAAATATATCATAACATTATACATATAAATATAAAAACTTCTTAGAAACTCCAACAGTTTTTTCTAATTTTTTTTAATTTTTAGATTCAAGGACAAATTCACCACCGTGCAGGAGCATTATTACCACCTGTAAATGGTGAATACAAATTTCTCCAGATCTATTTCCTTGGAAATTCTGAAGATGAACTCAATCAACGTTGTGCAATCAATAGTGCAGCAAGACGGGAAATTATTGCTCAATTGCAAGAACTTTTGCATGAACATAATCAATTGGTACAATTGTTCAAAACAGCCTTGGAAATGATGCCATCTGATGAACATAAATTAGTGATCAGAGCAGATAAACGGCCAACAGGGGAACATGAGAGACGTTTCAATGCACCAACTCTGAATGAAGTTGCCATTGTGGTGGTTGGAGAAAATATGGACTCTCGAGATATTGTAATTCAACGACGTGATGGTGGCAACCTACGACGAATCAGTGAAACACATCGTATGTATGATGCTCTACAATACCCTCTTATATTCTGCCGAGGAGAGGATGGATATCATTTTTTGATCAAGATGATAAATCCAGTGACTGGTGAGTACTAATAGAATTATATCATGAATATAGTAAGAATTCATTTAAATAGGGTATCTTCAGAAAATTAGGTCCTTAAAGGTGTATCATTTAAAGTTATTTTCTTAGTGAGCTTTCATAGATCAAAATTTTTTATCTGCACTTCTTGAAATGGGGTAGTTTTTCAACATATATTACAATTATAGCCTTCTGTTTTTATGTGTACATTTCTCATTAATGTTGGTTATTCTCTTACAGGTCAAGAAACAAACAAGAAGGTCAGCTCAATGAATTTTTATGCATACCGTTTCATGATTCGTCTAAACGAGGACAACCATATTTTGAAATGCCGCCGATTGTTCCACCAGTTCGCAGTTGATATGTATGTCAAAATTGAAACAGAACGTCTAACATATATACGTTTGAATCAGAGAAAGTTACGTTCAGAAGAGTACATTCATTTGCGTGATGCTATGAACGCAGATGCTAATGGAAATAATGTTGGCAGACTTACTATTTTACCAGCCACTTATGTGGGAAGCCCCAGACACATGCACGAATATGCACAAGATGCTATGACTTACGTGCGTCATTATGGTCGACCAGATTTATTCATAACATTTACGTGCAATCCAAAATGGCATGAAATCAGTGATTTGCTATCATCTGGTCAATCATCCAGTGATCGACATGATATCACAGCACGAGTATTCAAGCAAAAACTCAAAGCGTTAATGGATTTCATTGTGAAATATCATGTTTTTGGAGGTGTACGATGTTGGATGTATTCTGTTGAGTGGCAAAAGAGGGGGTTGCCTCATGCTCATATTCTACTATGGATGGCAGAAAAAATCAGACCCAATGAAATCGACTCAATTATCAGTGCAGAAATTCCTGATCCAGAAGTAGATCCAGATTTACATGAAATAGTGATTAAAAATATGATACATGGACCGTGTGGTGAACACAATCGACAAGCACCATGTATGATCGACAACAGATGCTCCAAGCGTTATCCACGTGCTTTGTTGGCAGACACTATAACAGGTAATGATGGTTACCCTCTGTACCGTCGTCGCTCTGTAGAAGATGGTGGTAGAACTATAGTTTTGAAAGTTAAGGATAGGGATGTTGTAGTCAACAACACCTGGGTGGTTCCATATTCACCATTGCTGTCAAAATCATTCAAGGCACATTGCAATGTTGAATTCTGCAATTCAGTGAAAGCCATTAAATATATTTGCAAGTATGTCACGAAAGGGAGTGACATGGCTGTTTTTGGTATTGCAGCTCCAAATAATAATGATGAGGTTTCACGATATCAGATGGGAAGATATGTTAGTAGCAATGAAGCTATTTGGAGAATCTTTGCATTTTCCATACATGAACGTCATCCCACTGTAGTTCATTTAGCTGTTCATCTAGAGAATGGACAGCGAGTATATTTCACAGCAGAAAATGCAGAGCAGAGAGCCGAACGTCCACCAGCAACAACACTAACAAGTTTTTTTGAGACATGTGCAAGTGATCCATTTGCAAGAACATTGCTCTACTCAGAAATGCCAAAGTACTTCACATGGAATGCATCATCCAAAAAGTTCCAACGACGAAAACGAGGACAGCCTGTACCCGGATATGTGAATGTATATTCAACTGATGCATTGGGGCGCATTTACACAATTCACCCAAGCAATGAAGAATGTTTCTATTTGCGTTTGTTATTGCTGAATGTTCGTGGACCTACTTCCTTTCAATATCTGCGAACCATTGATGGTGAAATATGCGCAACATATCGAGAAGCCTGTCAACGTTTGAATTTATTAGAGGATGATATTCATTGGGATCATACACTCTCCGATGCTGTTGTTTCTTCTACCCCATATCAAATACGTTCACTTTTCGCCATCATAATTTCAACATGCTTTCCATCTAATCCTCATCATTTGTGGGACAAATACAAGGACTCTATGGCTGAAGATTTTTTGCATAGAGTACGTTCAACAACGGACAATCCGGAAATGGAAATTAGTGCTGAAATACATAATGAAGTATTGGTATCTTTAGAGGATTTGTGCATGACGATGTGTGGCAAGCTGTTGCATGAATTAGGAATGCCAGCTCCTAATCGCTCCATGCACGATGTATTTAATCGTGAACTTCAACGAGAACATGGATATGACAGAGATGTGTTGCTTCAATCCGTACAAAGTAAGGTACCACTTTTGAATCAGCATCAGAAATCAGCATATGACACTATCATAAAATCTGTAAATGAGGACAATGGAGGTATTTTTTTCCTAGATGCACCTGGGGGAACTGGTAAAACATTCTTAATATCTCTAATTTTAGATACGATTCGAGCACAAAATCAGATAGCGCTGGCAATTGCATCCTCTGGAATAGCAGCAACATTATTGGAAGGCGGAAGAACCGCGCATTCTGCCCTCAAACTGCCATTGAATTTGCAGACAGTAGAAGAGCCAACATGTAACATAAGCAAAACATCACCAATGGCGAAAGTGCTTCAGAATTCAAAAATAATAATTTGGGATGAATGCACAATGGCTCACAAACGGGCGTTGGAGGCACTAGAAAGAACCTTAAGAGATTTGCGCAACAATCAGAATCTCTTCGGTGGTGCGATGATACTATTAGCTGGAGATTTTCGACAAACGTTGCCAGTCATTCCCAGATCAACACCTGCTGATGAGATCAATGCTTGCTTGAAATCGTCCAATTTATGGAGGTATGTTAAATATCTCAATTTAACGATAAATATGAGAGTGGCATTACAAAATGACATATCGGCTGAATTGTTTTCAAAAACATTGTTGGACATAGGCAATGGGAAAATTCCTGCTGAACCTTCTACTGGTCTCATTTCATTTCCACCAAACTTTTGTCAGTTTACTGTGTCAAAGGACGAATTAATAGAAAAAGTGTTTCCAGACATTCAGATTAATCATAAAAACCATGATTGGCTGAGTGAACGAGCCATTTTGGCGCCAAAAAATAAGGATGTAGATGAACTGAATTTAAAAATTCAAGGCAAAATTGATGGACAAATACATTCATTCAAGTCAATCGATTCCATTATCGATCCAAATGAAGTCGTCAATTATCCAACCGAATTCTTAAATTCGTTGGACTTGCCAGGATTACCCCCACACAATTTGCAGCTGAAGGTTGGCTCAGTTATTATTATGTTACGCAACATTAATCAGCCAAAATTGTGTAATGGAACAAGACTCGCAGTAAAAAGACTTTTTCACAACTTGATAGAAGCTACTATCATCATAGGAAAGTTTAAAGGCGAGGATGTTCTTATTCCAAGGATACCGCTAATGCCATCTGACTGTCCTTTTGAATTTAAGCGTGTTCAGTATCCAGTGCGGCTTGCATTTGCTATGACAATAAACAAATCGCAAGGTCAATCCTTACAAGTTTGCGGAATCAATCTTGAATTCTCCTGTTTCTCCCATGGCCAGCTGTACGTTGCGTGCTCCAGAGTTGGTAAACCAGCTGCTCTATTTATTTTCTCTCCAGAAAAAAAAACCAAAAACGTTGTACACTATAGGGCATTGCAATAAATTATAATTTATGATATTGTGTGTTATTTTACCAAATTAATCTTCACTTTGAAGGGAAACATAGTTTTGTTGGAATATCATACACAGCACGTCTCCTTTACTCATATGCCACATTATCAAGCAATCACGGTGAGTTAGTTATTATTTTCTGCCCTAGAAATAATTTAAATGGCAAAACTAGGTTTGCCGGGTCAGCTAGTTATTCTATAAATATGAGGTTTTTTGTTTTCAATATTCCAATTGGATTTTCTATGGCTCTATTGATACCAAGGCCACAAAATTTCGTATGAGACTTCTTATGAGTATTCTGCATATGGCCCCAGAATTCATTTCGATCGATTCTGTTCTGTCTGAGATTTTGAGGAACAAAAATTTTTGACAATACCTACCTTGAAATATCACTCCTTTAGGACAATAATTTCAAGATTTATTCTGTTTACAGAAGGACGGCCTCACGCATATATTAATTTGACCACAGATTCGTCATCCCTGATATGAACTTTCTCGTTTAAAATCATTTCAGGCTCAAAATTCGAAAACTACCTACAGGTATATGGACAAAACGATATAGCACTTGTCTTGTTTAAGTAGAACTAGCGCTCCAAAAGAGCCTTTTGTAAAAACAAAATCACCTGAACGAATTGAAATAACAATTTCAGAGTTATCCGAGAAAACAACAAAAATTACTACCTTTATTAAGCATTGACTATTATAAGGTCACATAGTAACTTCATAATTATCATCTGTCCGCAATAGGTACCATTTGGAATAATTTCACGGTTTAGTAACTACCCAATTCGTAATTCATCCAAGATCTGGTTTCATAAAGCTATCATCTAAAATATAAGAATTGCAACGAACAGTTTTGCATATAACTCAGATCTATTATTCATGTTAGAAGTCCTCTTGTGTAACATCCACCAAGTACCAGGAGGTTCTTCGCGAAAGGATGGCGAAATTATTTCATTCAATTACCTTATATGGCGTCATTTATGAACTGCTTCGGGTGTGAATAGGATATAAATAACATCATATTTTTAATGGGTTCGTTTGATCTTGCTTGGTTAAATCGATCGACGATGCAGGATTTTGTGGAAAATCCCTACAAGAGAATCCGGTAGGAAATGGATGAAATGTCAGAGAAAAACGAAATATCAAGGTTGCGAGTGTGAATTATTCTTGTAACTTTCAGTATATTAGATTATAAATGCGTTTATGATGAAGTTCTAGGATGTAACAGTCACAGAAACCTTGTACCATTTACCTAATCATTTTAATCTTTGAGCATCTGGTACTTTTCAGGATCTTTGAAGAATGTTGCGCATCAATTAATTTCTAAATATTGAGTATCAGTTCGAGAATAGTCAAATTGAAATACAATAAATTTAACTGTGGTCCCGAGTCTCTTTCTCTTCAGCCCTTGATATTAAATATAGTAGGTAACAAAAATTATTCAGGAGGACTTCCAGGGCGTCATATTTCCAATTTGGGTGGAACTTAATAGAATATGATTTTTTATTCATTTTGCCTGTCACATTTCAATATTTTCTATTGAGCTGAGCTGTTCGATTTTCTTTCATTTATCAATTGTTTCCAGATCCTGTCCACTATTATCAGGATTATCAAGATACTGCCTATGCCTACCCACAACAGTTCGAATTGGATTCTTATTATGATCATGATCAACACATTCAACACCATGATCAACACATTCAACACCATCATAAGCAGTATTGATATTAAATCAATGTAGTTAGGTCATTTTTGAGTATACCTAAGTTGAGAATTTTTTATTGAAGTAAATGTACAAAGAATACCTATTGGATTTTTAGAAGTATAAGAATTTTTTATATGAGTGTAAAATTCAATGTTTAGTTTCCAGAATATGACAAACACTATAAATAGAAAATTCGAGAGGCGTTTATGAAAATCGAAACTACAAATATGTTTTAGGCGAAAGAAGTAGAAATGTTAATCGTTATTTAGTTTTCATATTTCATTTTTATGTAGTTGGAAATATATGATGCCCATAAAGTCATTAAGTGTTATTAACAGTTTCCATTTTTCATGCATGTTTAAATCCATTGAATTGTTTAAATGAAACGAACACGCTACGATGTTTTGTGTCTTTTTTGACACTTCAACATTTTTTCTTTCAAAAATGTATCCGAACATCTAGAGATAGTTCCACATAAACACTTATGATGATTAAACTCGTTTATAGATGAAATGTGTTTTGTGAAGAAAATACTGAATATATACTGATGGACAAATTAGCGCACCACCTAAAATTTCGTTAAATTTTAACAATTGATATCTTCCCAGTCTTTAGTGGGATTTCAACGTATTTTTCTTTCAATTGTAGCTCTGTTATTGTCAAATTCCCTCCATTAAACAGAAGTCCAAAAAATAAAAGCATCATGTTGTACAGGGCGTTTAAATAATGTCATGTTTTATAGTCAAATTTTAACGTCTTCTGTGGGCAATGCCAGGTTGCTGAGGCGTATAAAAACAATAAAGCGTTGTAGCCTAGTATCTCTTGAGTATTTAATTTTTTTAAAAACCAATTTATCTTGAAGTCGTCTAGAGATATTCAACATTTTATCAACTCTTGTATTTTATGCATTAGCCATGAATATCTTCGCAACCATTTGTCCGATTTGAATGTTTTTTTTTAGTTGTAGCTCTTTTATTGGCGAATATCATAATACAATGAGATGTTCAAAAAAAGAAATGCATCATGCTGTACAGGGCGTTTAAATTTTCGGTTTTTTTTCATTACAGTTTAACGCCTTCTGTGGGCAATACCAGAGATATGAGGCTTCTAAAAGCTATACAGTGATGTAGCCTGATGTTTCCTGAGTATTTTGCTTTTTTAAAAAGCAATTTAACTTGTACTATTCCGGAGATATTCACATTTTTATAACATCTTGAATTTTTCTGTTTTTCTTAATTTGTTTTCGTTTATTGTTGTGTTGAAAGTTAATTCCAATTTATTTTTCTTTGGTCGTTGTCTCCGTAGACTTATGGAAACGGGCTCTCACGTTAAAAGACCAGATCAAAGTAAAAAAACCGCCTTCGAGTTATCCGAAATGTTACAATTTCATCAAAAACTGCAAGAAGAAGACTCAATGAATATGGATTGAATGCAAGACAGCTTTTTTCACTTCACTGAAGACTTCAGAGTAAGCTTAAAATCATCCCATGGATGGGTATTTATCTGGAGAAGACAAAACATTTCCTTGATTACTCGTATGGATCTTGTAGCGATCCGGGAAGGGGCAATAAATTCTGCGAGATACATAGGCGACAATTTTTTGCTGATAGACGATAATTCCATATCGTGAATACCTTAAAGAGGTTCGGATTCAACATTTACAGTGGCCGGCTTTTAGTCCTTACCGTTAACGTAATCGAAAACGTTTGGGATCAGCTTAAACTACGTATTCAACGTCGAATGAAAAGAATATTAAAATAAAGAAAACTTTAGAAATTAACACAATTATTAATTTCAAATGAATTTTATTAATTAGAAAAAATTATGACCACTGTAAACCCCAGTATCACTTGACTGAAAATATTCATTGTCAATATATTGTATGAAATGCAAGATGTTATAAAAATGTGAATATATCTGGAAAGGTACAAGTTAAATTGCTTTTTAAAAAAACAAAATACTCAGGAAGCATCAGGCTACATCACTGTATAGTTAGTATAGTATAGTAGATAAGCCTCAGGTATCTGGTATTGCCCACAGAAGGCGTTGAACTGTAATGAAAAAAACCCGAAAATTTAAACGCCCTGTACAGCAGGATGCATTTCTTTTTTTGAACATCTCATTGTAGTATGATATTCGCCGATAAAAGAGCTACAACTAAAAAAAACATTCAAATCGGACAAATGATTGCGAAGATATTCATGGCTAATGCATAAAATACAAGAGTTGATAAAATGTTGAATATCTCTGGACGACTTCAAGATAAATTGGTTTTTAAAAAAACAAAATACTCAAGAGATACTAGGCTACAACGCTTTATTGTTTTCATATACCTCAGCAACCTGGCATTGCCCACAGAAGACGTTAAAATTTGACTATAAAACATGACATTATTTAAACGCCCTGTACAACACGAAGATTTTATTTTTTGGACTTCTGCTTAATGGAGGGAATTCGACAATAATAGAGCTACTATTGAAAGAAAAAAACTCTGAAATCCCACTAAATATTGGGAAGATATCAATTGTTAAAATTCAACGAAATTTTAGGTGGTGCGCTAATTTTGTCCATCAGTATAGAAAAAACTTGCACCGTGTTGACGAATTGGGGAAAAAGAATTATCGCTTTCTAACGATTTTTGTATTGAATTGTGTTTGTTCGAAATGGGAAATGGTTTTTTTGGTACATGAATAGTGATTCATAGTATTTTCATTCTTGGCGGATTTTCCTCGCTTCATCCTGAATTTTTCCAACTCTCCAATGTCGCCTTTAGTAGCGTGAACTTGTTGAAATTTTTTGGATCATGATTTTTTTGACTATCATCTACCTCATTAGACATTCTTTCCATCTTGGTCATGACTTATACACATTATGATATAATACGATATTCATCTACGCTGCATTACGTCGAAGTGTTGTGATTTATAATGAGATTGATCTCGATTTCAGGAGGCAAGGCGGATTATAAAATGTTGTACCTATTATTTCCATTTCATTTCATCTCTTAAGAATTAAATTTCAGGTTACCGTCAATACTTGATTTTTTGACGACTATTATTGTGTCTCCCAGAAGCACTTACAACAATTTACGCTTGCAAGATGGTGCAGTATGCAGCTGAAAGCCGATTGGAGATCACGTAATATTAATAGGTAGTCCTGGGGCTAACAATGTCTCGGTGTTAATTCCTAGATAGCTATTCGGTCCAGAGTTATTAATGGTTAACTTGGACAATTCTCATATATTTGATTAAGTTCGCCTCTCGTCAAAGGGAATTCATTTTGATTTTAAGCGCCGCATTTCCTGTAAATTTAATGAAACTGGGTTATATGACATTTCATGAGTTAATAAGAAATATCACATGGGCTGAAAAGTCCCGGGCCTAACACATAGATGGCGGTTGTTTTGTCGCAGTCACCTTGTTTTCTGTAAATGCTAACCTTCAAAAGATAGCTGTCAAAATTTCATGACACTCTATTCATTAGTTTGTGAGTTATTGTGCTAAGAGTTCTTTTCCATTTTCATTTTCAAAACAATGGATCAAAAACAGTTTCGTGGTTTAATTTTAAACTGCTTCTTGGTGGAAAAAAATACCGTTCAGGCGAAGCAAAGGATTGAAAAGTGTTATGGGGACTCCGCTAAATCAGAACCAACAATAAAACGTTGGTTTGCTAACTTCAAACGTGGTCGTAGAGACACCGATTATGCAGAACGCAGTGGACGTCCAAATGAGGCGGTAACACCAGAAAACATAAAAAAATCCACAAAATCGTTTTGAATGATTGAAAAGTGTACTTGCGTGAGTTAGCTGACATCATAAAGATATCAAAAAACGTGTTGGCTTTATATTGCATGAGCATTTGAATATGAGAAAGCTCTGTTCAAAAGGGCTGCCGCGTTTGCTCACTGTTGACCAAAAACAAGAAAGTTTTAATGCTTCTGAGCAGTGTTTGGCCATGTTTAAACGTAACAAACCGGAATTTCTGCGTCGATATGTGACAATGGATGAAACATGGATCCATCACTTCACTCCGGAATCAAAACGATCGTCATCTGAGAGGACAGCAACTGGTGAACCTCGTCCAAAGCGCCCAAAAGCACAACAATCGGCTGGACAGATTATGGCCTCTGTATTTTGGAATGTGCGTGGTGTAATATTCATCGACTATCTTGAGAAAGGAAATACCAACAACAGTGAATATTATATAGCGTTTTTGGAGCGTTTGAAGGACGAAATTGCAAAGAAACGACCGCATATGGCAAAGAAAAAAAAATTGTTTCCTCGAGACAACGACAGTGTCACAAGTCAATCGAAACAATGGCAAAACTAGGTGAATTGAACTTCGAATTGCTCCTACATCCACCCTATTCTCCAGATTTGGCTCCCAGCGACTACTGGCTGCTCACAAACCTGAAAAAAATGCTCGCCGGTAAAAAATTTCGCACAAATGAAGAGGTTATCGCTGAAACTGAGGTCTATTTCGAGGCAAAAGATTAATCGTTCTACAAGAGTGCTATTGAAATGTTAGAGCGGCGCTGGAATGATTGCGTTGCTCTTGATAGAGATAACTTTGATGAATAAAGCTAGTTTTTAACCAAAAAACCGTGTTTTCTTTGTTAGGCCCGGGACTTTTTAGCCCATGTGTTAGGTAGGTACTAGAATAGTATTCACTCTGCTCAGATTTGAATGACCAGACTTAGACTTGCAGGATGTAGGTACCTTCATGTCCTATCTCATGACATTGGTTCACTGATTCGAAACTTCATCGATGTGCCAATTGAATTATCCACATTCCCTAGAAAAAATGTTGTTGTAGGTGAAATGGAACTTTATTACTCTTCTCAGATTTCAATAGCGAGAATATCCAAAGTCGATGATGTTAGAACTTGAAGAGGATGTCACGACTATGACTGGTGAATGAATTGTGACTCACAATTGCAGAAAAACTTATTCATTCCATGCAGTAGAAATGCTGAAAGAATGAACGATTCAGAATCAGGGTGATTCCAACATTCATAGATATCCTCATCATATATTCAAGAAATTTAGGACCTTGAAAATTTTTTGATAAAGTATGCTAAAATCAAAATAAGAATACCCCTCTGTCTTCTGTTGAGCAGTTTCTTTGTCAGTTCGCCTACCATTATGAACTAATTTAGTTCAACTCATAAATAGGTGACTTCTGTTATTCATATCTTCTTGACCTCTCAAATGAAGATTATTTTGAAATACAGGTTAGGGCAGAGGAATATTGATTTAAATTTTCAATGGATCAAAAACTTATGTAAATATCGATTTAAATATTTTTCCATCATTAGTGACTCTATTTTAAGTTTTTGTTTAGGCAGTATTGAGGATGACATCTGGTAAATGCTGTCAATAATAATCGATTTCGAAAATGTCCGATAACTTTGTCTAGCAATTCGTTAGGTTAGTTCGCAATATCCAAACGAATGTTGGTCTTCAAATGTGCTCGTGAAATTGTCTGCAGCTTTCAGTACATTCGCATGATTTAGCCCCCGCGTCAATTTTTATGGGGATATCTGGAATCACAAACGATTCTTCTGAGGACTCTAGCCCACTTGAAGTTGAAGAACAACATTGGTTATGGCCAAAATACCCAACAAAATGCAGGACAGAATTATCCGACATTTCCTAAATCGATAAACGTAGTGAATTGACAATAATGGACACCATTTTCCAGATATCATCTTTAAAACTGTCTGTACAACTTCAAATGTTGTTCCTTGAAAATGGAAAAATAATGGAATGGATATTTGCATAAGTTTTCTTATGATTGAACTTCTAAATGAGAAAGTTCCTCTACTCTGTATAAAAACCACATTTTATTAGAGATGGTCACAATGACCATTTGTAGAATTAAGAATGGGGTAAGGAGCTTTCAGATATGTGGCATAATGTTAATTTGAAGTTATCATGTTTTTCAATTTTTTCTTTTCAATTTTCCCTACGAATTATACATCTTTAAATAGTCGTGATATTTCTCGTAGAGTAAAATGAAATGTATTTATTTTACCGTATAATTTAAGTCTTCTTGCATAAACGTGACTGGTCGATATGCAAGAAATGAGCAAACACGTAGGGCATGTCTGCTTTGCTACCGAAGTAAAGCGCTTCGTTCATTCATCATGATATCTGCAGACATTATTCCATCTATCAATTTACTTCGCAACATTCCACTAATCGACTAACAACTTATCAACAACACAAAAGGTTTTATGCAACATAAACGATACTGTGCTGCATTTTTCAACTCGATTTTAGTAACGCTATTGTTTTATTGGAGCAATATTATTTCACCTTTTGTATTAATTCAAATGGGTTTCGTTACGATTTCAACTCAAGGTCGATCAACAAGGTAAATATCATCAACAATTTTAATTGATACTTTTGGTTTCCTTGTTAACCGATTAACGGCGTTTTTATGATGTGCTGATGAACTGATAATTCCGAGAACGGTTTCAACAATAGCAAAAGGTTTGTTGGTGAAATACATCTTCAGAACCTTCAACTGAAAATCGAGAAATTTTTCAATTGAGGATATTGCGTTTTACTAGCTGTTGTATGGAGGATATATGGAAATGAATTAAAAATTTAATCAATTTCATCAGACATATTCATTCATTCAATAACACAGGGTGTTCCTGAAACAATTTCAGTAGAGAAGGTAGATACCTTGAATTAGAGATACTTATCCTTAAAAGCAGGTTGGTGAAGTTTGAAAAAATCTAACGTTTCAACTTCAACGAATGGTGAGAAAAACGAAAAAAAAATTTTTCGACACAATTTCTTCGCCAGTAACTAAATTTTCTGCACGTGCGAAGATGGACTAGGTAGGTATACACCAATAAAGAAGAATGAAGCAATTTGTTTTATTTATTCATAATGAAATACCAACAAGTCTTCATCAAAATGCATATTCATGTACGGTACCGTTAACCATATCTGATAACTTTCATTCAGAAAGTTAATTGCATGTAACTACATAAGATTCGTGCTTATTTTGTTGTGGCAACTTGAAATTCTTCATATTTTGTAATCCTAAAAAGTGCACTAGTTATGAATTTCACCTTTGAATTAACATTGGGAGTATAACAATTTTTTTTAAACCATTCTAGAAGTCTCAAATCAAATTCCTACCAAGAGAATTCCAGATGCACTCAATTTTCATGAAAACCATGCTATTCAAATTTATACTAAATTCTTAATTTTTCATCTTCATTTGAAGTAGCCTCAGTAACTGTGAATATGTTTTTGATTTGTTCTTCACGTGGAATTATTTCACGAATTCTGGATTCATTTTACAATTGGATGAACGTTTAGGAAATGAAAAATTGAAGTCAGTTTTTTCGAGCTGTTCATATTAGGAAAACGATTAATCCAAGTTGAATACCCTGAAGGTTATTATTGGTTTCATTCATTGTATTAATTAATTCATTTTCCTTTTCAAATCTCAAATGCACATTTCCTTTTTTTTCGTTCCTTCTTGGAGAGATGGACATACAGACATGTAGTTATCCCAAATCAAGAGTTATAGGGAACATAATTTTTTTGTTTACCAGGCACAGAGAAAATATTTTTTGGAAAATTTTCAACGTTCCTCACGAAGTGATAGCATGGCGTTCCCCTAGGAAAAAGCTCACAAAATTGTGTCTCTATTCTCTAATTTTGATTTGTTTCTCACGTGGAATTATCTTACGATTTCACAATTTTTTGTACAATGTACTTATGGGGTATTAAAATGTAGCAAAAAGAATGCCTACCTATACTCATCTGACCATATAACCTCGATTAAGATGTACATAACAATAATAGCATTGGTTTATGAGGAAAAAGTTAGTCGCTCTTAGAAACATTTCTTGTCAAGGTTGATGACAGCCAGAGGGCTATTTCAAAATAACAGTGATGCTCGATGATCACCTTATTAGAAAAATAGATTTGTCAATATATAAACACTCAATTCTTGATGACATCTTCTAGATTATTGCAATACAGTTGAATTCTTCAACAAGAAGCTATATTTCTGATGAATTCCAATATTCTTTCATGTACTTGACATGAATATCTCAATGATCGACAGCTACCAGAAAAAACACTGGTGAAAATAGTGAAATTCTATAATTTATTTCCATACAAATCAGACCTGGCAAATGTCACTTATGAGATAATATTTCCGAAAATTTGATAAGTCTGAGAAATAATCACAATTATCAGTTGTAATTTAACTAGTGCAATGAAAATTATCGATAATTTTTGGGAAATATGCTCGAATGCAAGTTAAGTTGAAAAAGAGCACGAGTGCGCGGAGCGCTCGAGTGCCTTTTACAGTTTAACTTGCATGAGAGCAGATTTGTCAAAAATTATCGATTCATTTTCATTGCAAGAGTTAAGTTTAATAAGAAAATTTTGTGAATCCATCAAATCGTATTGTGTCGCTGTAAGTTGCTGTCAGTTTTCATGTTACTCTAATAAGTAATAAACGTTCATAATTACGTCTGCATTTATTTTAAAGGACCTGATAATTTTGCACAAGTGCGAATTATCGATAATTTGCACTAATGCAAAATTATCGCCTAATTGTATGCTCATTGGCTAAAACAACAATAAAAAATCAGTCGGAACATTGTTGTCTGTCGAATTTGACAGATGAATAAAATTTTCGTTTATAAATTTTTATTCATGAAATTATCACTGTCACACAGATTTAATCTCTGAATCATTACCGAAATTATACCGAATTCAATGAGGGTCAAAACAATTCAAAGTCATTCATCAGATACCTACTACATCTGATATAATTATATGTACTCATTTCGCATGTACATAAAGTAATCGCGACCTTACGAATGGATGACAAGTAACTTCATGGTTCATGGTTTGTCCTTAAAATAAGCTTTTCCTGTGTAGCTGAATGAAATCCGAATTCGATGTGTTCTGCTCGTCATAATATTAATACATGGAATATTTTTTATGTATCAAAATATTTTTGTTATCTCTTTTTTTCATATATTGCCTTTTCATTGCTTAAAACTTAAATTCGACAAGTAGCAAATTTGGTTTTTTCAAGCTGAAATTCTTTTTTGATTTCGTCGACAGACTTCGAATATATTCAGCTAAAAATTATTTCAAACACATACGAAATTAGATGAGTTTGGAGTTACTCAAATGATTTTAATTGGCTGTTAATGGAGTTCATATGATATCGAAACAAACTATCACAATTTTATTATCTTTTGCCTTTATATTTTTTTTTGGGAGTATAAATCATACTAAATTGTTTGGTTATTGTTTCAATTTTTCTATTTTGGCTATGATTATTTATAATCTTACGTTTTATAGGTTTGCCCTTTTTCAAGTATGGCTGGAGAGTAGTAATAAAATGAGAAAATGCTTTTACCCCTAAATTCCTTACTCATCCTGGCCCGCAGCTGGAAACGCTTTTAATGGTTTCAATTCTGAAACACTTTTTTTGATTGATTGATTTTGATAGTGTTTTGAAGAATATGAAGAACATGATTGTACAATATACTTTTCACAAGGAGTTTCCGAAGAGAAAAACTATGATTTAATATTCTTCATCTTTAGCAAGCAGTTTATATTATACGTTTGTACCCACTGAATTGCTCGTACATGTTTTGTTCAGATGAAAATTGTACCTACCATCCGTGCAAAGAGTGAAGTTACCTTGAAAAATATATTCTTCAATACAATCCAGTTCATAAGAATATACTTACCTGATTGTCGGCGATAATAAGATCAAACAATTAACTGCTTCTTGCATTTCTCTGATGATTCCGGAATCCAGCAAGGATCTGCATATTCGTTCAGAAGGCAAACATTCAAGGTCCAGGTTGATGGCCGTTATTACAAAGGCTTGGCTGGTATGCTTATGCTGGTTAAAAATGAAAACAGCGAGGTGTTTCTAGAAGACCCACATGGAAGTGTTTCATAGTAATTGAAAGTTTATTCTGTATTATCACTGGATCATATATCATTTTTCCAGATCTGATGAGAACTCGATTCAAGTTCAATTCGAAAAATGCATATTTTTGAAACAAAATGAAGTCTATGGTTCTGATTATGTGATTCTTTTGAAATTGTGCAGGAAAACTCAATATAAGAACCTTCACCCCTAAATAAATTTCACTCGGATCGGATATTTTGTTGTGAACATGTAAGGACTTTTCTTTTCAATATTTGGATCGAATTTTCTATGGTTCTGTTCACATCATCTCCTCAAAATTTTGTATGAAGCTTTATGTGAGTATCCTGCATGTACATTTCAATTCGATCTGTTTGGTTCAAAAATTTTGAATAGCTATATTTTATGGAACACATTGTGTAATTTTGCTGGTTAACGAACTCAATCGCGGCATTTATAAACCTTATACCGGCCCTGAAAATTTCGGGTCGAACCCTATTGTTTGAGACCATTTTCAACAGACTAAAATGTTCTCTGTGAAATTGAAGAATTTTTAAAAGCTGTAGAATTTTATCTGGACTCGAATATTTCGTTCGACTATAAATGTGAACAAATATTCATATATTTAGAAATATCCCTGAATTCCACAGGGAAATGATTAGTAAAACTGCCTAGCAACAGCCCCAAGTTCAAATGGTACTTGAAAGGGTCTGATCAACCTAACGTAACAGGTTAGGCAGTGCATTGGTAGAATTCGAACCGTGAACACATTCTCAAACAGAGAATAATATTTCAAATCAGTGCATTCAAAAGTACAGGTATCACTAACTCAAAGCTGTGAGTTCTAGTGATCTTTGCATTAGATGTTGATTAAAAATATGTAAAGGAAAAATTACCTTTTTCCTTTAAAATCACATTGCTTGTTGTACGTTACTATGTTAATCGTTTTTGTTTGTCAATGTCATATTTCAATAATTGTAATTAATAGCTTAAAATGTCGTTTTATAATGAATTGATAGCCTTTCTTCTTATTGTAGATTAATAACTAAATTGAGTTTTAATAAATCAAAATATTCTGCAAATATTTTCTTCCCCAGGAGGGGTGATGTAAAGGAAAAATTACCTTTTTCCTTTAAAATCACATTACTTGTTCTACGTTACTATGTTAATCGTTTTTGTTTGTCAATGTCATATTTTAATAATTGTAATTAATAGCTTAAAATGTCGTTTCTCCATTTCAGGTAAGATTTTACCTATGTTTGTATATTTCAATATTAAATAGAATCTCCATTTCAGTGAAACTCAATTTAGTTATTAATCTACAATAAGAAGAAAGGCTATCAATTCATTATAAATATTTAATTAAAAAGTGTTTAAATTCAATCACGCACCTAATCAACATTATATTTTGTATACAGAAGAATACAAGTGTATTTTCGTGGTCCTACAACTTGAAGACGGATCAAAATAGTCGATATTTTTCATGGTCCTTCGAGCCGGATAGTCGATAATTTTCAAAAGCAATGTACTATATTTATACCCACTTCATATCTATATCTTCATCAAAATGTAGGTATACCCAGAAAACGAAACTGAAGTATTAAATGGCCAATTTGACATTTACCCAAAAAATGTTTAACGAAGCATCCGAACAAAATAAAAGAGAAATAATACTTGATTCTTTAAATTGGGCACATATGGCTGACCTTCTGATAATAAACAAATTCGAAATCACATCGTCTTCACTTTCAGCTTATGCAACACCAGAGCCATTATACATCGAACCTGTAATACCCGATTCGTAATGATCGAGCGTGACTTGTGTTGATCGTCTTGTGGCCCAGATTCTTCAACACTTTGAGAAGATGACATGAACCATTTCAATCCGAGTTCAAAGGTAATAAATGTTAGGAAATTACTTTTTCTTTGAAATGCATCAAACGTTACATCATTGAGGCAACCATCCATTTGGATGGATGGATCTTTGAAATCTTGCTTGTCGAGTTTTATTTGCATTCCAGTGACCTATGATTAAGTTAACGAAATAATTCGATAGAACTGGATTATTTCGAAGAAGATAAGAACTCGAGCATAACGAATTCACATGCAGTAAACTATTCTTCAGGTAATTACAAAATGAAGCAGATATGGAGGATTCAATAACAAAAAACGTATGTTTTCAGTTCGTTCACTCAAATGAAAACAATTTCAAGAAAGCCCTGAGCAGATGCTTTTGAGCGCTCGTTCATTGATAAGGCAATTTCCTCAAAATTATTGACTTGACATTGATTCTAAATATATGATTATGATCGGAATTAAATTCTACAAATTATTCATACAATGAAATGAATACTTTGGTTTTGATTACGCGATCCTCTAGTAGTTTTGCATTAAGTACAAAAATCTCCACCTTCCAAATAATTTTCGTAAGTAATATCATAAGGGCATCTAATTTTTCCGAAAAGAATCGAAAAAACACGTTGCTAAGTAATATTTTGACAAGAAGCATGAGTGCTGGTGGCAACAAAAATCCGAGTCGAAGACGAGCACCTGCACGAATGCTTTTTGTCAAAAAATATTACTTTGCAATGTGTTTTTTCGATTTTTTTCACAGGAAAAATTAGATGCCCGGATGGTATTTGACAAGACTATTTCCTGAGTGACAACTGTCAAGTTTTGCCGCGGGTAAACGCGAATAAACTGCTGACAGGTCCTGCCAAACAGTTTTTCCGCCTAGAAACCATTTGTAATTCAAAATTGCGCGTTTCTGATTGGTGCAAATTACGACGAGGGAAATAGTCACTCAAATCGAACAAACAATTAGGTACAATAAATAATGTTATCGTTTGAAGAGACATATTTTTTCTCAAACATTTGGTTGAAATATTGAATATTGAAATCCAACACATACTGATATTTAAAATAGCTATAATTCCAGCCCTTCAAAAGTACACATTTCATCAATTTTGAATAGTAAAAGTAGATCAGATGTAATACAGTCGCAAATAATATTTAAATGTCAGATCATAACATCTGTCGAAGAATAACAGGGTGATGAAATAAAACTGGTAAAATCACCACAAACTTGCTTGTTATACTCTTTACTATCTCTCTTCGTTATCCTCTTACATCAACGAAATTGGTTCAGTTCTATCGTCAGTAATCTGCATCTAAAAGTGCATTATTCAACATTTTTCAATTCACCAATAAACTGAAAGGACCTTATGCGTTACTTTAATTTATACGTGTATTAAAAATGTCTAAAGAAATAACTATACGAGGTGCCAACATGCATTGAACTATGTTAGTTTGTTAGTACGAGTAAGAAAGAATAGTTTCAATGGGTTCTTTATAAATTTCGGCTCATTTTCACATTTGGAAATATTTCTGATTAAGCCAGATTGACTGAGTCTGCTCCTGCTCCTCTCAGAATTAGTAGATTTTTTAATACTCAACTCGAAATAAGTTCGATCTGAAAAAACTCTATAAGAAAATTTGACATGAAGTCAGAAGGGAAGACTATCCATCTGGGGGCTTCAGCGATATATGTCCAACAGTTTTTCGAATTCGTTTGCGGTCATTTCCGGTTCAAAATTCGAAAACTGCTGACATTTGTGCAATACCGTAGCACACTGTTGTCCTTGGAGCAAGTTCGCTCAGGATTATTTGCCGGTTATATCCTTCATAAACTAGATGGTGATTGAATAAAAAATTATCAAATGCCGGAACTTGGAGAATGTATCAAGGTTTGCCAAGTAATCCTATCTGTCTTTGCAGCTTATCCGCCAAATAGGATACACTTTCTTCACTGCAAGTGCCGAAAATGGCAATATTACATATAACTACTGTGGGAATTCGGAATTGTTCGGAAGTAAGAAATTAATCTTATGAATCTTTCAGTAGGGGCGGGTTCACTTTGAGTCTAGATCTAGTAATCTTTAACTGGAAGCCAACGTTACAGAGGCACGAGACACATTGACAATCTGTGGAATTAGTGGATTGTCCCTATACAGAGTGAGTGGTAAAGCGGCTTTTGAAATGGATTATTGTGAGCGGTCTATGTTAAAGGTTAATTCATTTCTGTAGAAAATTCAAATTTTGTTCTTAATTAATCCACCTACAAATAGAGAGACTCAAATAAAGAGGTTCGACCGAATGCAAGTCTGTACAAGAAAATTTCGAGTTATGTTAAATTTTATTATTAGGAGGTATAATGCTATTAATTGTTATTGGATATTGTATGCGGGGTGCAGAGCTGTGCCGAAGCCTTGTGCTTAGTGCTCGTGAAAGCACTCGAAGCACTTTTGTGCTCGTAAGCACTGTGCTCGCGAGCACTTAATTGAACCAGTGCTTGGTGCTTCGCGAATTTTTCGAAAGGGCTTAGTGCTTAGTAATTCGAAAAAGTGCTCCCGAGCACCAAAGTGCTCCCAAGCACTTTAAGGAATTACCAAGCACTAAGCCCTTCATAGACTTGTTGGAACATGGGAATGACAGACTTTCGCGTGCTTCAAATAGACAAAGAATTAAAGTTTTTTCTTTCGTTTCATTTCTATAGATAAAAAATTTGTTCATTTTTTCTTGCATTACAAACACTGGTGTTAAAAAACAATCTCGCTGTATGTTATGGACTTTGTGGTTTTTACGTTTTCATTATTTTGACAAAAAAAACAGATTGTTTTGATGTAATGGCGGAATTTTTTCAGGAAAGCTCTAAACAATGCAACATACGATTCAGGTATCTTTTATCATGATTTCAAGTAATTTATTGGCGAATATTTTAGTTACAGTTTGTTAACTGAATGAATGCCATATAGAGCTCAGAAAACCATAAGAAACATTTTCATCTAATTTGTTGACAAGACGTCACTTTTTCTCTACAACTTTTTTTGGTATGTCGTCATGGTAACCTGTCTGTATATCTGGAATTTATCAAAAATAATTATTTCGTCGACCTAAAAGGTGATTTTAATATGTACCAAATTGAATATAAATGACCAATTTTAATGTTCAATTGATGCTGTTTCAGTGTGCTATTTCCATGAACAAATGAACATAAAGCATTCAGAAGCGATAGAGTAATGTAAGTTACATGGAAATATAGAAATTTATATTATGTCAAATTTATGTCTTGTAAAAAATAAGAGTTTATTTCAATCAAGAATTTATCTACAATTCATATTGATGTCGTCGGAAAAATCTTGTAATCAACCCAGTTATTAATCAAGCGACTAATGGTCTTGAATTATTAATGCGTGAGCGGAGCGAACTCTCTAAAATATCTTGACCATTAGTCGCTCTCTTGAATAACCTAGTTGATTAAATATCTCTTAAACGACTAGCTGAAAAAACCTATTGTCAATTTCAATTATGTCCAGTTCAAAACACGATAACATTAAAAAGAAAAAATCAAAATTCCAAACTGAGAGATATTTGGATGGAAAATATTAAGTTTGATTTTGAAAAGTGCTTAGTGCTCGGTGCTCGTGTAAACGAATTACTTTTCAAAAGTGCTTAGTAATCGCGAGCATTTTTCAAAAAATAAGGGCTTAGTGCTCGAGATTCCGGAGCACTTTTCAATAGGGCTTAGTGCTTTGTGCTCGAAGCACTTTTCTTCAGTGCTCGGCACAGCTCTGGCGGGGTGTCCAGGAAAATGTGGGAAATCTCTCGGATTTGGATGAAAAGTGAAATGTTTTTTTCCCACGGAGATACGGTCTCTTAAACGACACCATTGGAAATCAATTTTAATGGAATAATTTTTAAACTACTTGATATAATTCAATAAAAATTTGATATTGTGATAAACAGGAGTGAAGGCCTCTCAAAATAATGGCTTTTAATGAGAAATTCTCATACTGTTCACAATAGGGAGGTTATTTATTTATTTATTTTTTGATTTGAGAGCTAACAAAATACAATACATGAAACAAAAAGTCCCTAGCTGAGGTTGGTGCAAAACGGGGTACCATACTATTCTGGCGTATGATACCAGAGTACAGGGAAAAACCTCAGTAGAAAAAACCCTGCCTCGCCGTTTTTACAAAATTGAAACTTAAAACTATTCGAATAAATACCTTCAATATTCAGATACAAAATACTCAGTTCATGCTCTTGGGCCAGGAGGGTGTTTTAAACCAGGTCTGGCGTTCCGAGTGATGATTTTTCGAATCTCCTGTTCTTCTAAGACCGCTACAGGACCCTACTGAAGGGTAATCACCTCCCATAGATTTAAATAGTGGTATTTCATCCTAAATATCGAATTCAATTTCGGAATAATGATAAAAAACGTGTGACAAACTTATGGGCAGGTTAATATTGATGAGTATAGGTAATTCTCAAAAAGCTCACAATGTTGAGAAGCTCTTATACTGCACACATTGCAGAGTTTGTTGAAAAGTTCTCATAGTGCTCACAGTGGGAAGTTTATACGATCATGTATCTCCAAATTCTCCTCAATTTGAGAATTTTCATTAGGGATATCTTTCAGAGCTCGCTATGAGAATATTCTGAGGAAAAATAGCGTATAATCATTATAATCTTTATTATAGGAGTGATTGACATTTTGATGAATGAAATTTTCTTTGGTTCAAATGTATTTTGAAATTCATGATTCTTCAATTATTACGCTTGGTCATGTTGTCAACAAGTTGAAGGCAAATTAAAATTAATGTTTTGAAGATCAAGAACCACAAATCTATAATATAAAAATGAATCGCAAAATGTGTTGGTAAGCGCATAACTCAACAACGCCTGGACCAATTTGGCCAAATCTTTTTTTAAAATGTTCGTTGAAGTTCAAGGATGGTTTTTACGGCGAGAAAAATTAGAATTATTGCTGGAAAAACCCTAAAAATAGCCCTTTTTTCCCATACATATTTTTTTGACGTTTCTCAAAATCGATTTTTTTTCCGATGTCATTCACATCGGAAAATTAGACAACTGTCAGATCTATTAACGTGAGGGAAGTGCTCGAGAATATTGGTTCATTGTGAACGAAATGGGACAGATCCAAATGAAACAAGGTATGAATATCATTTTTTAATCCTTTTATAACGTTTATTACTAAAGGTTTCTGTTCTAGGAACGATTGAATTAAAAGGATAAATGGAATAAGATCGGAGTAAGTGACATTTGTCAAGCGAGTTTACAGGTAAAAAAACCTCTAGGATATTTGCAATTTTGTGAAGGAAAACCAACAGATTCGAATGAAAAAAGGTACGAATATCCTTTTTGAATAGTTTGCGAACGTTTATTGATAAAAATATTAGTTTCAGGAATATTGAAATTACGAGAAAAAACCAAGTTCATTCGTGGATAACTGAAGACCTATCACAGAGGAATTTGATGAAAGCAATTAATGTATTTATTGTTACAATTGGATTTATTATAAAGTCAGTATGTATTGGTGCTTTATATAGATCCTTCCACGATTTCCATAACTGTTTCAATAGTTTTAAAGTGATGATTGTTATTGACATGTCCTGTCAGTGGTGATTGAAGGAATTTGAATGTCACCGATGTGAATAAAAGTAAGTACTTGAAGATTGCATTTATTGATCTGTTTAAAAAGGTAGATCTATTTAAAAAGGTAGATCTATTGGCCAAACTGATGTGCCATTTGAGTTTAAAGACTACAGTTTCCAGTGCGGCTTGCTTTTGCTATGACTATAAACAAGTCCCAGGGGCAATCATTAAGTGTTTGTGGTATTAATCTAGAAAACCCATGTTTCTCACATGGTCAATTGTATGTTGCCTGTTCCCGTGTTGGAAAACCATCAGATTTGTTTATCTATGCGCCAGGTCATCAAACAAAAAACATCGTATACCACAAAGCACTACAATGATAATAATAATAATATGATTCACATGATCAACAATAAAGCGATTACTTACTTTTAAATCCTTATATATGTTTTATTTAATTATTTTTTATTCACAACGCACTATCACCAGGGTGACGGTTCTGTTCAGGAGAATTTTTTAAAATACGTAGACACAAAAACTGCCACATTACAAATCTTTTTGACAGGACGAAGTCTGTCGGGTCAGCTAGTATTCGATAAAATCGAATTGGGGATCTGTGTGTGGGACTCGTAACTGAAAGGATCCCACCTCGTAATATCCAGGTGATAGTTTATAGGTACACAGAGAATTGTACCTAAGTGAACATCGGTTTTCGTTGTGTGGATTGCGGAATGATGAAGCGGTAGAGAGAGAGCTTGGTCGTCCACCATTCAATTAGTTTATTTGGTAACGCACTAGCGCGCCGATCGCACGTGTACCAACATAATATTGTGGGTGTAAAGAGAGGCATGCTGATTTAGTGACACTGGATTGATATTGGATTTTTTTTCTTGCTGGTTTGTGGTTGTTGAGTGAAGTGGAAGATGTCGCATTGTTTCCATATGATTAGTTGTGTGGTGAGTTTGTTTCTAGTTGAATGCGTTTCCGAGAATGTTAGATGAATGTTACGTAGCTGCTGTTAAGTAATAACTGATAGTCAAGGAGATGATTCCGCAAGTGATAATGTGAAGGAAATGGTATTTAAATATTTGTCAGTACAAGCTTCTTGCGTGCTTGTTTAATATGTAAAATTTTCAGACAAATGTGATAATAGTGACTAGGTCGAATCGAATTAGGAGTCGGTTGGAATCAGCAAGGATCTTCTGACACTTTAAGAGTACCGGGTTTTTCACTATAATTTGGCCCCCCCTTTAACTTTGTTACTAAAGGAGATACAAACAAATGTTTCGTATAAGGTTTCACGAAATCAACTGAGGTTTTTTGATATGAGTCCAGAAACTGAAATATATACAGGGTGGCCAACATATTGATGGCAACTTCATTTTTTCAAATGGAACACCCTGTATATTTTTCCATGTTTGGCTAGCCCTTTTTCCCCTGATTTCGAATAGGTAACATATGTTGGTCTATCTCTTTCATTCTGAGAACCACAGAGTTTCAAATTTTAAGAACCACCTGCCAAGATCTGTAATCATTTTACAAGTGGCAGAGTGCGTTTACTGAAAATGCTCATTTTTGGAGTTATAATAACGTCAATGGGAAGATATAAAGGGTGAAAACATTTAATGCAACTATATTTTTTCAAATGGGACACCCTGTCCAGTATATTCTTCCTTTTTTTGATAGGCTATTTCATCCTGATCTCGAATATAAATGCGTATGTGGATGTGTCTCTTCAATTTTCAGAGTTTCAAAGTTTTGAAATGATGACACCGAATAAAAAAATATGTGAAATACCTATGAATTCTTTATATCCAAACAATCTACTTAAAAGTATTATTTTAGAATGAATACATAACAATTACTTAACCAATGAAAAATGTAGGTAGTATGGTAAGAATAACATCAACTAAAGAAATTGTTCAAAATGACCACCTTCATTCAATACGCATAGTTCATATAGTTGTCTCAAGTTGTTTAGACTATTTTTGATAGCATTATTATGGCTTTGATTCAAGTCAGAAATTAAAGCTTCAAAATTTGTTTCTAATCATTACAATATTATCATTATTTTTTGTGTGTTGACGGGATTAGTTCCGAATTATGGGTTTAATATTGGTTGATTTTATTTATCATTAATATTATTCTCGCTTGTCATTATTGCTGAAGTAAATTTTTTCCTTCAGGAACGGCTATAAAAACGTGTCCAACGGTGTTAAATCGGGACTATTTGGTGGCCATAAAATGGGTGCGCCATTACCAATCCAAAGATCAAATTGGCCACTTAAATATTCACGAACTTCCAAAACGCTATGCCAGATGGTTATTGAAATTTGAAACTCTGTGGTGCTCAGAATAAGAAAGATAGACCAACATATGTTACATATTCGAAATCAGGGGAAAAAGAGCTAAGCAAATATGGGAAAATATACAGGGTGTTCTATTTGAAAAATCAAGTTGCCATGTTATGTTGGTCACCCTGTATATATTTCAGTTTCTGGACTCATATCAAAAAACTTCAGTTGATTTCGTGAAACTTTTATACGAAACATTTTTTTGTATCTCCTTCAGTAACAAAGTTAAAGGGGGGGTCAAATTATAGTGAAAAACCCGGTACATTTTCAATCTAAATACCACGAGTTCGTCATTGAACAGTATCTGTCGAACAGTTTCGAAATTATTGGATATTTTTTTATGTCGACTGACATTATGATATTTATGAATCCGAATAACTTGCAGATATCTATTGAAATATAATCTGGGAGGATTCTGCATTTCTAAAAAACTTTATAGGTTTTCACTCCCGGTTTGTGAAACAAAAATAATTAAATGTTTGCACTTATTTGTCAAACCAATTTAGAAATGCAGAATCCTCCGCATTTCTAAAAAACTTTATAGGTTTTCACTCCCAGTTTGTGAAACAAAAATAATTAAATGTTTGCACTTATTTGTCAAAACCAATTTGCTCCTGACAAATGAGTGCAAAAATTTTCGAAGGAGCAGTTCATCTTAATTGAAATTTTTTAATTATCTGTTCCAGAGACTGGGAGTGAAAAACTATAAAGTTTTTCAGAAATGAATAACTTGCAATTTAGCGTCCAGAGAATCATAATTATTCAAATGTTCGCTTGAATGAAAAAAAATTTAGAAAAGGCCCGATTTGAAATGACAAACTTTTGCTCGTTTGTTAAATTTTGAAAACCAACAGCCAACCGTTAACGCGATAACTTCCAGTACTCCGAAAGCAAAAAAATTTTTCTAGATTAAAATTTGAATTATAGATGCAAAGAATGAAACCAGTTGATCTCAGAGCATTCAAATTTGAATCACCGTTTTCCCAATATGAATGAGCGCAAAAAAGCATTGAGAAGTCGACTCGGCTATAGTCAACAATATAAACATACAAACGTCCCCTATTCCGTTCGAATGTTACGCTTCTGCTCAAACGAAAATACCAAAATTACAAGTGCGGTTTCGGAAATATTGTGGAAATAGTAAAAAAAATTCAAATGCCAACTACTGGACTGATGCTTAGACCCTAGCCTACTCCCAAAAACTTAAAGTTTTAACTTTATCCGATCCGCACAGAATCACTTTTGACCTCGAATTTTTCATGGAGTCTAACTGAGTCGTTTGAGACCACTCCAGGCTCATAATAAAAAAATTTCAGGCATTTGTGCAAAACTATAGCACATTTCAGATCTACCTGATTATCTTGACTAATTTCTTCACTGAAAATAATCAGTTTTTTTTTTCTATCTACTATGTATTTCAAAAAGTCCTTGTATTAAGTGGAAAATAACTAGGAAAGGCGAGCGTCTGTTAGAATTCTCTATTGGAAAAAAAGCACTGACATGAAATCAGAAGCTTTTGGTTCTTTTACACCAAAATTTTGTCCACAATAATATTTGTTTTCATTACTAGTATATGTATCTAATTATTACAACTTTCAGATTTCAAGGTTACGAATAACAAATTCAGACATAAAGGAAACCTTTTTCATAAATGAATACTGAGCAGCCTTGATTCACCATGAAAAATTGTAAACACATCAATTATACAATTCAGTGTACCGTTTTTCATATTATGAACTAGAGATTCTTTACAAAAACTCGTTGAATACATCATATACGGTTTTTTTCTTTTCTTCAATACTACCAATAAATTTATAATTAATGTTTATTCAAGCAGTATTACCAAGTAAAGGGTTTTCGAATAAGAGGTGTTATTTTGAATAGCCCGCTATTTCGGTGGATGTCACGTTTGAAGCTGTCATTTTTTGACATTTGACAAGTAGAAACGACGCTATTAATGAAAATGGAAAGATACTCTCTTGAAGAACGCATTGAAATTATTGAAATTCGCTATAAAAATGGTGAAAATTTGGCAGAGACGGTTCGTAAAACTCTAACATTTTTGGGTGGTCGTGAAGCACCTTGTCGGGCCGCAAAAAAGGAATTGGTGGAAAAATTCGAGCTGTTGGGACAAGTAGTGATGTGAAGAATGAAACCCGTGCACGTCGCTCAAGAACAGCCGAGAATATTGCTGCTGTAGCCGAAAGTGTTGAAGAAAACCCAGGTCTGTCCATTCCTCGTCTTTCTTTGGAATTAGGCATTCCACAAACGTTTTTTATGGCCGAAATTGGATAGTATTGATCTGGACAACGTTTACTTTCAACAAGACGGTGCGACGTGCAAGCAACGAAATCATTGATCTTTTGCGGGAAAAGTTTCCGGACCGTGTTATCTCTCGAAGAGGTGGTCACAATTGGCCACCGAGATCTTGTGATTTAACACCTTGCGACTTCTTCCTTTGGGGTCACGTGAAAGAGAAGGTCTACGCCAATAGCCCAGCGTCGATTCAAGACCTCAAAGATGGAATTCGTGAGGCTATCGAGGACATAGGGCAGCCACTTTGCGATTTGGTAATGGAAAATGTCATTAAAAGGATATGGTCCTGTAAGCGTGGTCGTGGTGGTCGTTTGCCTGATGTTATTTTCCACTATTAACGGCATAGTTTCTTCTTTATAATGAAATGAACATCCGATCATTTATATTGAACAATGGCATTTTTCTTTGAATATCAAAATAACACCTCTTATTGGAAAACCTTTACAATACGGAAGTTTCCAGAACACTATTTCTATAGATTTCTTCAGAATGTTTCATAAAATCCGTACTGCGAAAAATTTAGAAATCTGACAATGCCGACCTTCATTGATCTTATTCACCTACTTCTGAAATTTGTTGAGGAAATTCAAGAATGAAAGATCTGAAGACTTCGGCTCATATCAGTTCGTGGAGTTATCGATATGTGATCATATGTGATGATTTCTATCAAAATGCATCTCGGGCATAATGATGAGATACCATCTGGGAAGAGTATGAGATCTCACAGAAATAGAGAATGAGTTTCTGTGTTTGTTTTAATTATGCTCATTCCGAATAATCCATAGTTAGGTCATCGAATTACAACAACGAAACGATGATATCTGATGTATATCGTAATAGTCAATGGCATAATCGAATGGTATAAAAAGATGACAACATTCATTACGTTGATTTCTCTTGACACCAGACTGATATGGAATAATAATGATACAAGCAATGCGTGATGCGGGGTGTCCTTCTTGCTGAGAATAGAGATATGGGAATGATCGATGAACAAGTTACATTTAAACGAAGAGTTTTCAACTAGGAAGAATGATACCACTATTTTATCTCAATGACGTTCGGTATCTCATCTTATCGTGTAATTCTGCAACTCGACATCAGTTCAATTCACTGATCAGTACTACCACAAAGACAAAATATTTCCAATCCTATTCAATATGGGATTATGATTATGAAATTTTGCATGAATATTCGGTATAAAAATAACTACCCTCAAAATAAATTTCACTTGAGGTGGATACTTATTTTGTTCTGAAAATATGTCGATATTCCGATTGTATCTTCTATGGTTTTCCTAACACCATGCGCACATTTCTAATGAATATCTTACATGTGGATGCAAAAATTTGATCGGTTCTGTTCTTTCTGAGATATTAGGGAGCAAAAAGTGAATGGCCATATTTCATGGAACTCGGCATTTAGAAACTGAATCTATCCAAAAAATTTCCAGAACTTCCAGAATTGAAATTGACCATCATTGAGTGTAATCTTATGGTTTGAGATCATTTTCGGCTCAAACTTCGAAAATTGCAGGCATTCGGATAAAAAAATACTGAGAACTCCTTCAGGTAGAAGGAGCGCTCAATGATATAATTTCAATGAAACGTGATAAATTGAGATTGACAAATGGCATCAAGGTTCAGTTTGAAAATATTGTTTATTATGAGGTAGGTACCGGGTTTTTCACTATAATTTGACCCCCCCCTTACTAAAGGAGATACAAAAAAATGTTTCGTATAAAAGTTTCACGAAATCAACTGAGGTTTTTTGATATGAGTCCAGAAACTGAAATATATACAAGGTGGCCAACATATTGATGGCAACTTCATTTTTTTAAATGGAACACCCTGTATATTTTTTCCATGTTTGACTAGCTCTTGTTCCCCTGATTTCGAACATGTAACATATGTTGGTCTATCTCTTTTATTCTGAGAACCACAGTGTTTCAAATTTTAAGAACCACCTCCCAGTCCCAAGATCTGTAATCATTTCACAAGTGGCAGAGTGCGTTTACTGAAAATGCTCATTTTTGGAGTTATAATAATGTCAATGGGAAGATATACAGGGTGAACAACATTGAATGCAACTATATTTTTTCAAATGAGACACCCTGTCCTGTATATTCTTCCTTTTTTTGATGGGATATTTCCTCCTGATCTCGAATATAAATGCGTATGTGGATGTGTCTCTTCAATTTTCAGAGTTTCAAAGTTTTGAAATGATGACACCGAATGAAAAAATATGTGAAATACCTACGAAATTCTTTATATCCAAACAATCTACTTAAAAGTTTTATTTTAAAATGAATACTCAACAATTACTTAACCAATGAAAAATGATAAACTATGGTAGTATGGTAAGAATAACATCAACTAAAGAAATTACTCAAAATGACCACCTTCATTCAATACACATAGTTCATATAGTTGTTTCAAGTTGCTTAGACTTTTTTTGGATAGCATTATTATGGCTCTGATTCAAGTCAGAAATTAAAGCTTCAAAATTCGTTACTCATCATTACAATATTAACATTATTCTTTGTGTGTTGACGGGATTAGTTCCGAATTATGAGTTTAATATTGGTTGATTTATATCATTAATATTATTCTCCGCTTTCATTGATTGTCATTATTGATGAAGTAAATTTTTTCCTTCAGTAACGGCTATAAAAACGTGTTCAACTGTGTTAAATGGCCATAAAATGGGTGCGCTATTACCAATCCAAAGATCAAATTGGCCACTTGAATATTCACGAACTTCCAAAACGCTATGCCAGATGGTTATTGACATTTGAAACTCTGTGGTGCTCAGAATAAGAAAGAAAGACCAACATATGTTACATATTCAAAATCAGGGGAAAAAGAGCTAACCAAATATGGAAAAATATACAGGGTATTCCGTTTGAAAAATGATGAGATGGTTATTGACATTTGAAACTCTGTGGTGCTCAGAATAAGAAAGAAAGACCAACATATGTTACATATTCAAAATCAGGGGAAAAAGAGCTAACCAAATATGGAAAAATATACAGGGTATTCCGTTTGAAAAAATGAAGTTGCCATCAATATGTTGGTCACCCTGTATATATTTCAGTTTCTGGACTCATATCAGAAAACCTCAATTGATTTCGTGAAACTTTTATACGAAACATTTTTTTGTATCTCCTTCAGTAAGAAAGTTAAAGGGGGGGTCAAATTATAGTGAAAAAAACTTTTGAATTTTCAGAAATAATTGAAGTCACACATAGTTATTGAGTCATATTCTATAATTCCTCATAAATCAAGTTTTATCCTTGTAATGATTAAGGTGTTATGAATGTTCATGTTTTTTTAAATCAACAAACAAGTGCCAAAGAAGGAGAATCATCTGGACGAGTTCAGTTTCTTTGGTTTTGCCGCGACAGTAATGAAGATGGAACACTTTCATTTTCTTGACCTAGTCAAGATTTGGATGAAGCAGACCTTGAAAGCTCGAGATGTATCCATAATTGCGGTATTTAGCCATCATCACTCAACAATTTAAGACATATTTCTAGAACGTAAGAACGTTTTTGAATAGTAGTTGTTGACATGAAATTCTTGATGATGAACAATTTATATTTTCCTGGGGATAGCTCGAGTAGGCTTGTCAAAACGGCGAAAAAAAGGTGGTAATTTTGTGGTCGCAGTGTTAAAAGAACCATAGAAAATTCAATCCTTATATTTCCATATTAGATGGCTTAGCAGCCAAGCACAGTAAAAGAAAAAGAAGAAGAAGATATTTCCATAATTGAAATATCCGATTCGAGTGAAATTTATTTTGGGCGTTAGGTTTTTCATACAGAATTTCAAGAGGATCACACAACAGAAACATGGAATCAAATGTTTTTTTAAATTATCCATTTTTCGAATACCTAATTCAGAATTTGTCTGATCGAAATGAAATTTCGCAGTAAAATTTTCAATTTTCAATTCATAGCTGTACGCAAGATGTTTTAGGATTACCTCAATACAACCATGGAAAAAATACAAATATTTTCATGAAAAAACTTTCGATTGTTATAAAATCGAGTTTGAGGGTGTGAATAATTTTTTATTATCGATATTTCACATATTGAAATTTTCAAATAATTTCCAGAATATGATTGCGATCGTGCTGAGATTTCGCACTCATATACACTACTGGAAAAAATTGAAGGATCAAAAAAAAATTCCAAATTTTTCGGCAATTTTCAACATGCCGTAACTTTGAGAGGAATGGTCGTACAAGGAATTTAAAAAAAGGAAATTGTAGCTCCAAGTGTCTAGTTTTTGGATTAGAACTTCAAAAATTTTAAGTTTCAGTGGTTTTGGAGTAATGATAGAAAAATCAGCTGCAAGAAAATGCTCAAAATTTTACCACTTTTTTTTTCTTGTCTACGAGCGTGGAAATTTCATTTTTGCATAATCGTTATAAATATGGGATACTGTATTAATTCAGCTTTAATTTATTATTTTATTGACCTCAATACGTCCACTTCTCGCCAAGATATCGGTTTTCAAATGGAAAAGGATCCATTTGTCGCTGATGGTGGGTTACACATAATCGAAGATTGAAGGATTCACAGAAAATTTGTTCGTTAATTTTTTTTTTTTAATTTATGTACTATCAGCTCGAGAAAATTCTTTTCTGCCTTTTATAAAGATTATGAGCTTCTCAGAGCAAAAAACATGATCCTTATTTTTTTTCAAAAATTCAATCGAGTCAAAGAAAAAAACGGCTCGCTGGATTGAGTTGGCTCTTCGTAAGGTTTTTATCACCATATTGAACTGTGAAAGTCACACTTAACATTATCAGTTTCCTCAACATTTTCGATCAAGCGGTGGATTTTTCAAGAAACCACCAAAAGCCCTTTTTTGTTAAATTTTTATATTGATGCGACATGAAGAAAAAAAAAATTCTATGAATAAGCAATGGTTGTTCATTAATGGGAGTTCATTTAAGGTCTTGAAACCCTCCTTCAATTTTCTGTGCGATCATTGGTTGCTGAGAAATCGATAATAAAAGACAAATGGATCCTTTTCCATTTGAAGACCGACATTTTGTCGAGAAGTGGACGTATTGAGGTCAATAAAAAAAAATTAAAGCTGAATTAACAAAGTATCCCATCATTATAACGATTATGCGAAAATAAAATTTTCACGCTCGTAGACAAGAAAAAAAAAGTAGTAAAATTTTGAGATTTTTTTTTGTTGCTGATTTTTCTAACAAACTAGACACTACAATTTCCTTTTTTAAATTCCTTGTACGACCATTCCTCTCAAAGTTGCGGCATGTTGAAAATTGTCGACAAATTTGGAATTTTTTTTAACCTCAAATTTTTTCCAGTAGTGTATTTAGTATCAATCTCAAGTCACCTGCTCCGTGCTTTTCCTGAATTTTTACTTATTTTTCACGCGACATAGATAACAATGTCGCTAATCAGTAGACAGCCTGTATATTCATGAGCTATAAACACAATTGTGGTTTTTAGCTTGTACTGTAAACACTCACAACATTTACTATCATGTCTTACCATCAAGCAATTTCTCTTGTAGTGCTTCCGCGTAATGGTCTCTTATCGCAATAGATTCAGATGAAGATACCCATAAGAAGAATTCTGAAATGTGTTCTATCCAGATAAAGTCCCGACGGGGGATTATTTATTAACCTCAGCTAAGTTACGTAAACTCTTTTATTAGAAAAAAGATGAACTCAGTATTCAGTGTTGTATTTTAATACTTTCTCTTAATACCATAGATTTATGTATATCTCAAAAAATATGACAGGAGTTATGCTCACTAAAGGACCCCGCACATTTTGTATGGGAATTGGCTCCCGGTGGATTTGGCTGAAAATTTGATATGATGTTCAACTAATCCTTCTGATCAAATGTCTCAACAGTCACGAAGCTAAAAAATGCATACTTCTAGGAGTTTTTAGCGATTTTTTGTATCCATTATGGCTTACGTATTATGGAAATTGGCTCCCGGTGAATTTGGCTGAAAATTTGATATAATGTTCTACTAATCCTTCTGATCAAATGTCTCCACAGTCACGAAGCTGAAAAATGCACACTTCTAGGAGTTTTTAGCGATTTTTTGTATCCATTATAGCTTACGTATTACCGTTCACACAGAAATGTTTGAAAATATTTCAAATTGACAGAATCTGCTTTCAATAATCACGAAATATTCTCAGACATTTCTGTGTGAACGGTAATACGTAAGCCATAATGGATACAAAAAATCGCTAAAAACTCCTAGAACTATGCATTTTTCAGCTTCGTGACTGTGGAGACATTTGATCACAAGGATTAGTAGAACATCATATCAAATTTTCAGCCAAATCCACCGGGAGCCAATTCTCATACAAAATGTGCGGGGTCCTTTCACATTCGACTGATCCAATTTCAGTTAGCCTGTTATAGACAATAGTTCTTGAAATTTCAATTGAATAAATGAATTAATGCGGGTAGGATTTAATTAAACATTTAATTAGATACGGCGTAACAAACTTCAGTTTTATATGTGTTACGATATTCCAATTATCACACAGATATTGCATAGTTAAATAATTTTTTCTTTTCCAAGTTATAGTCCGGTAATTTCAATAGTAAATATAATGAGGAAGGTGGGATGAAGAAGCGATCCACAATCAAGAAAAAGATATTCTCACATACATTAGGTATTTGTTCCGTTTACTCAATCATTCTTTTGACCGTAATCGTTCAGATAAAATTCAATTGAAATCGTTCACGGAATTAAATAAGTATCTTTCTCGAAATCAAGAAGTCTAAAATAAAATAAAACACACTATTATTGTTTATTAAAATCTTAGCCGAAGATTTTAATAAACAATAATAGTGTGTTTTATTTTATTTTAGACTTCTTGATTTCGAGAGAACATACTATGGAAGAATTCATTTGTAAAAAAGTATCTTTCTATTGATCCATGGGAATTCTGGCTAGTATGTACAAGAATTTGTGGGCGTTGATGCAGAGCCGGACCGTGGGCGTGGCGAAGGAGGCATTCGCCACGGGCGCAAACGACCAAGGGGCGCAAAATGTGGAATAATTTTTTTTATCGTTTTTTATTCATTTTGTTGATTGAGTTTTTGTTCATTAACTTTTAAGAAATAAGGTAGTACAGTTTATTTGTGCTTAAAAGAACCCCTAGCAAGAAAGTTTTGGGGTAGTTTGATATCTTCCATTTTTATGTTTTTTTGGGAGTCTGAATCCGAATCTAACTTTTGCTAGCAAAATTTAGTGACCGAACATAGAAAAAAAAGATGAAAAATCTCATTCTTGGTCATTTTTTTGCTTATTACTCGAAAACTATCAACTTTTCGTGAAACACCTTTGCATACAAAATAAAGTACATACAATTTTCTACAAACATACAATTTTCTACCACAGTTTTTTTGCGATAACTTGTCCTGGTTTGAATTAAAGTTTAAAATGAGGTATTTTTTATGACTCAATGAATGAAAAAAAATTAAATTCTATGGGTCCAATGATACGATCCTTTTGAAATTTTGCATGAACATTCAGTATATCAGTCTCAATTCACAAAAAATTCACTCGAATCGAATATCTTGTTATGGAAATATAAAAATTCTTCTTTTCAATATTCCAACTGAGTTGAATTGTTCCTCAATATCTCAGAAAAAATGGAACCAATCGAAATGAAATGTTGCAGCCAAATGCAAGATGCTCATAGTAAGCCTTTTGCAAAATTGTGTAACCATAGTGTGAACAGAATCATAGAAAATTCAATTGGAATTTTGAAAAGAAGAATCTTTACATTTCCATAACAAGATATCCGATTCGAGTGAAATTTTTTGTGACTCGAGACTGATATACTGAATATTCATGCAAAGTTTCAAGAGGATCGCATCATCGGAACAATAGAATTTCATTTTTTTTCTCATTTATTGAGTCATAGAAAATACCTCATTTTCAACTTAAAGTTGAGCCAGGACGGGATTTTGCAGAACAAGCTGTGGTAGTACAATTCGTAGGAAATTTGATGTACTTTCATTTTGTTTGGAAAGGTTTTTCACGAAAAGTTTCACGATAGCTTCCGAGTAATGAGCAAAAAACTGACCAATAATGATAATTTTATCCTTTTTTTGTATTTTTTTTATATTCCGTCACGAAATTTTGTTAGAAAGCCTCAAATTCGGATTCAGCACCCCAAAAACCATAAAAAATTAAAGGAATCAAAACTACCCCCAAACATTCCAGCTAAAGGCACAATTCGACTGGATTAAGATTATTGTGAATAAAAAAGTTCTTCAAAATATAATCAATAAAATGTCCATTATGAAAAACATGTATTTATTGAAAAATGAATTTCTTCAAGGGCGCATTTTGAAAGTTTGTCACAGGCGCTAGAATCCTAGTTCCGGCTCTGCGTTGATGTTAGAAATCAATTATTCTATCTGAAAGTAAGTTGAACTCGAAAAGTTTATTATGTGGAGATTGGTGACATTTCGAACATGAGATGCCGGTTCAAATTTCATTACTATCATCAGAATGTTTAATTTCCTTTTGTTTTTTTGTGATGCGTTCATTGTATATGATTTCCGAATATTAAATTTCCCGAATTATTGTGTAAACGATATGTTGAATATCCCCGGATTTTGCTTTTTAACATTTTTAATATACTAGGTGTATCAAAAGTCTGAAAACGTTAAATTTATTTCTCGCACAGGTGGATTTACGAAATTCTTATACTGTGATCTTTAGTAATTCCGCCCGTAGAATCAAATGGTCATCAGATTTTGGGCCTTATACCGGATATGAGGCCCAACTTTGAAATTTCAAATTCGAAGCCATCTTTTTTATTGCAGATACGAATTCAACGGGTAATTTCACATCTGAATTGGTTGGAAGCGAATTTTTTTCATTCTTTTTTGGCCCTTATGTAGCGTTTTTGGTTCAAAAAGCTAGGGGTGTTCATTCAGATCAAGAGAAAACAATTTGAATTCAGATACAGAGGTCTTTTGTAAATTTTCTCTGTGAATCGATTGAGCCCATCAGATTTGAGGTCGGAAAGGGCCTTTATACGAGATAAGAGGCATAACTTACAAATTTCAAATGCAAATCCATCCTTTTTATGGCAGATTCGAATTCAGTGGGAAATTTCATATCCGAATTGGTTAAAACCCGAATTCGGTTGGTCCATTCGAACAGAAAATGCTTGAACAAAATTATACCCAAAGAAAAATTTCATATCAATCTTCTAATGGGGGTTGGCAGATTAGAAAAAACAGGAAAAAGTAGAATTGACCGTGAAAAAACGCTGCAGATAATGTTCGTTCTTGTAGTTAATTCATGATCCAAATGAAGGATCGAAAATTAAATTGTTTGAAATCATAATTAATGAACATTTATTATCTATTATTTCAGTGAAATGATCAGAAAATAAATCACCTCGGTCTCGGTGAAGATGATGCAGTGCTTGTATCTAGTAAATATAATTACATGACTAATCATCACGACAATGATTCATGATGACCATCTAAATTAGCTTCCAACCTTGGCTGCTCGCATGTTCATGAACAAAAAACTCTCCTCTGATATAGTTTTTCCTTGGTGAATGAATATCTTTGTTGTTCGAAATTTATGCTGAAATTCTTTACGATATTCTGAGATTCACAGAAAGTCAATATTGTAGAAATTAGTCCTGATTTCTCATCAGACAGAAAAATCAGAGTCTAAACTGTATACGATCAAAGAATGGTATATATTGCCTTGAAACTCTTGATGATGGAACATTTATTGAAATTTTATTTGGGCTATTTCAATCATTTTCGCTTCTCGCATTCATAGTTTTTGGCCAGAATTCGCTAGCCATGATCAGGAAAACAAAATCTGGTCTCCAATAATCATCTAGATTTCAAAAAAAATCAAATGAATAGTTTGACTGATTCAATCGAAATAAGACCAAAGTCAACGCTAACTGTTTTCAGAGAACTGTCAAAAGTGCTTTCCTGACATCGGATGGCGAATGCTGGCTTAAAAAATTGAACAGAAGAAGCAAAAATTATGGAAATAGCTCAAATAATAATTCAAGAAATTGTGTAAAATATTATTTTCACACTTTTTTCTCAAATAGTCAATGGAGTAACCCAGTGATATAAAGAATGATTTTAATCTAATTCGTTCAACATACGAGTTCTTCATGAATGGCAATAAAAAATTCAACGTCTCATTGAATATAATTTATGCATTCCACTCACCTTGTATGGGACATTTTATATGTCTTTTAGTCCTTCCTACGTAAATAAGGCGCATATGAAATTTGCCAAAAATATATCATAATATTAACTGACACACCCCTGTTAATATACATAATATTTAAATGCATATGATAACATAAATTTTACAATAACCTAGTTATTTTCATGTACGCGCTATGGTTCACCAAAGAAATTATTTGATGATTCCAAATCCATGTATGTATTTAGCAATTTCCAAATTGAAAATGTTGGTACAATATTATGAAAGAAGAGGTAATATAACTTTTTATGGGTAAGGTTATTCAAACTGTTAAAATATCCTAATATGAAGCTTTTTTATGTACCCAGTTTCTACAATTTCTAGATTATTCAGTTGAAATTGAAACAAAATTTGAGAAGTTGAGTGTCATAATAAGGTTTCGAGTCTTCAGCTATGGATAATAAAATCCGAATGATTCCACAGATCATATTATGAAAAAATGTCCCTATGTTTTTATGTGAAGAAATAAAAACATCTTAAAGTAGCGTCACTACTACATAGTGTATTAAAGTTACAACAAATTCACGTTAATATGTTTTATTTTATAACATAAAAACGGCGATCCACAAGAAAAAAATTTTGTCACAAATTGAAAAAAGAATTCAAGAATAATTCTAGGTTTAAAATTTCACAGTGGCGTTCCACTTTTCTGGCAGTTTTCAACTTTAACACCCTATATCTTGCAATTCTTGGGAACAATTCATTTCAGGACGTACATTTATGGGAACTTTTTTTCATGAAATGATCTGAGGATCACCCTGTCAAATCTTTCGCATCAATTCTGAAACACCCTGTTTGTATTGTATGTATAAAACAGATATTTAAATATTTTTCATTTTCAGGTTATATTCCTGAGTATAGCCACTCTAACTTCTACTAAGCCAATAATGGTCAGTTTCGGCACGAGTAATGGACCCATCGTACCGAGCTCTGCACTACCACCTATCCCCATAAGTGAAAGATCTGACATTCCCACTAAACCAGCCCCCATATATGAAGTTCAAGAGGACACGCCAAATCCAGAAGTATACAAGCCCTTAGTTCCACATCAATACAGAACAGCATTACTTTCCGTGAAACCACCGCCAAACATAATTTTAGGGACTCCGCTGGATGTGAAATACACACCAAGTCTGGAGAAATTCGAGGATTATGAGAAAACACTTCTGAAACCTTTGGGAAAAACGTATGTAGGTCCAAACCTGTTCGAAAGACAAGCATATGAGTTTTCCGATGGCAAGAAAACGTTCCTTCAACCGTCTGTGAGTTATATCAAACCACAGGTTTTCGGACAGAAAAAGAAATTCGTACCAGAAATTGGCGTTATTTATTCTTCAGGAGTAAGGTATTATGTCCCCCAAATATTTTATCAATTGGTTCCTGGAAATTCGGAAAAGCAACAATCGGAAGATGAACAGCAAAATTCAGTTTACGATGAGGAAGATCGTAAATATTTCTTTACCACCTCGTGATTTCGATCATTTTCTCGTGTAAAGGGATTAATCTATTCGCGAAAGTTCTGCCAGAAAAGAATGATGTTTTTTTCATTGGAATTTTTTTAATTTCATCGAAATCAAATTTCTTGTTTATAATTCGCTGTTGTGATTATTTCTGGAAGAATCTCGTATTTCATTCATTCATTTGCGAACTGAAAGATTTTTTACTGCTTTTACCGTGCCGCTTTTCCATTTCGAATTCTTCAATTATTTCCTTAAATCAAATTTCCTGTATGATATTACATATATCCTCTTCTGTTGTCATTCTCAAGGAGCGACGTTAATTTTCTGGAAGAATTCAATTTATCTTGAATTTCAAGAAATTAATCCCAGCGGTAAGTCTTCATTTCGTTAAAAAAATACTCATTCACAAAATTTTTACTTAAATTTCTTCATGTTTTTATGAAAATTTCTGCCAATATTGGGAAAATATTGTTCTATGGTATTTCATAGTTAGCAGAAAGTTGGATCATGTACTTAAAATACTCGTGTATCCTTCTTTTTTCCTTTTTATTTCTATTGAGTTGTTTTTTCTTACATCAATTTAGGAAAATAATTCTTAGCATAGAAAGCCTCAAAATATGTCTTTCCACTCATTTCTTTTTTCTGCAACTTTTTTCAATTTGATTTATCAACCAGAATATTAATCAGCATTCTGTAAATCACAGATTAACTTAGTCTGTTTGAGTTGAAATCATTCGTGCCAATTCTGTGATTGATTTTGTATACCTACCATGTTTTAGTTCATGTAAATATAGGCTACATTTTATATAGGAATTCTGTGTCATATGTATATGATACATGTAAATAATTCGAAATAAATTTTAAGAAACTATTCCCTTTATTTTTCCCTCATTGTTTAATTTCATGGAATATCATAATCAAATGTTTTTTTCAAATTTGCACATTTCAATACGCCAATACGCTTTCGCAGAAAATCAAACTCATTTTATGCGAATTTGTGTACCAGGATATAATCATATCAAAATTTCAAATTTTTCGAAAATTTATTAAATTGTGTTTTCATTGTATTGCTTCCTATATTTTAATTATTTGTACATAAATGGAATGATGATTCATATCCAGTAAATAAGTCAACCATAATTCATAAAAGTGTTAAGATTTAACCATTAAAACCATTTAACAAGTCATTAATTTAGAAAAGCTACAGGTCGAATAAAGATTGGTCATATTGCAGTCGTTGCATTTAAATTAATTATCCTTGTGCAACCGTGAAAAAGGCTTCTAGCTGCAAGACAGAAAGTTTATGTGGTCAAGTTTCAAGTAACATTTAAAACTGGAATAATCGAAATGGCTACTGATGAAGAAACTCCTCCATGATATCTCGAACATTGATTAATGGTTTAGAGGCCGCCTCTTTGATCCTTGATCTTCTTTACAGGGAAAAACAACAACAATACTTGATATCTTGAACTTTACTAAGGAACCAGTACTGATAAGACAGACATGTTTTAAGTACCTAAATACCTTGATATTTGAAGAGCCTGGCAAGCATGGACTAATTAATGAACTATTGATTCAACCCGAATTTTTTCTACGTAGATAATAAATGAGCATTACAAATTAATATTTCACAACGGTTTGGCCATCTTCCACGATCCTTGATTAACTGAAGTATGTAGTTGTTCAATAAATATTTTGGAGGTGCATTTTACTGTAAAAAAATTCTCAGGAAATCGAAATTTGATTATTTATTTAATTTTCTTCTTAATTGCAATAACATTCCATTCTACTCGAATCATTGTTTGTTTTTATCAGGGTTTTCTGAATAGATGCGAGGAATTGATTTATTCCTTCAATTTGTGACAAAATATCTCCTTTGCCCTTTTTCGTGTTGAGCGACGTTTTTATGAAAGAAAATGAAACATTCCAAGGCGTCGTAACTTTAACACAATGTAGTAGAAACGCTACGTTAAAATATACGAAAAAAAGGCGAAAGAGTTTTTGTCATAAATTGAACGAAGAACCCAAAAATAATTGTTAGTTTGAAATATCTCCAAGTTTTTTTCATGAAATGTCCGAAGGCTCACTCACTTGAATTTTTCGCATAAATTCAGAAACACTGAGCATAATAAAAAATACCATTAGTACAATGTGGACAATGTTTAGACTCTAACAAGTAACAACACTCTTGAGCTGAAAAAGAAGGTAAGATTCACTTAAAAAACTAATTACTGTGATCACACAAGTGCTTCATAAGCTCGAAAAAAACTTTTTTCATGTTGCCTCACTAACTGATATTATTGGTTTTATTTATATCAAGTCTTGAATGGAAAATATTGTTACAAATTCCTTTTAATTTTCTCTGAAAAAGTTCAAAAACAAAAATAACCAAACTAACGAGCAGACCGATACCTATGAAATGAAAAGCAGATAAAACATGTCTAATTTTGATACTAAACCTGTCCCCTTTTCTCTTTCCTACTCTAACAGCCAAACGCAATGATTTTGGCGCTTTTGCCACCAACCCATATTCCAACTGCAGTATTATAGCTCTGCGAATTGGATTCATAAACGGTGAGAATTTACGAAATGTGAAGTATCCATAACTTTTGATCAAACTTTCCGAAAGGATCGTTTTGTTTCTAGATTCCAGGTATTCCTGGAACTCAAAAGTGGTTCCATCCCTTATTTTTATGAAGGGAAGCGCAACAGCACCCTGTGTGTTTGGATCATCAAGTTTCTTCAACAGTTCTTCGTGACTCACTAGATGCATTTGTTTTCTCAAATAACCTTTTTTCCCCTGCATTTTAACGTAGTCAATGTATGAATAAACTGGAAGTTTTGATTCTTCCAAATCTTTCAACGTTTCTATCCCTTTTTTTATTTCAGGATACTTCATCAGGTCAATCAAGCGACATTGGAAAGATGCAGTCAAAACTAAGCTTGCTAATATCCAAGTTAGCAAAGGGATTGTATTAGCATACTTGTTTCTTGCAGTTGCATTAAGTGGTATATTTAAGGCAATTCTCCATATGTCTAAACATACATTTATGATTCTGTAGTTATTATGTTTTCTCATGGTGAACTTTGTTATAATCAGTATCATAACCACCGCAGTTAATGTGAGAAAAATCCAAGTTCTTTTACCGAAAACTTTGAAAATAGACGTTGGTTTCTTATATACAGGTGGTTTGGGTACGATGACGCTCAGAAGCGAAATAGAACCAGTGTCTATAAAACTGAAATTTTCATTTTTTTGAATGGTCAAGAATTTCCTGATGAAGCAGAAATCTGCTTTTCCATCGATGATATCTTTTCTGGCTCCAAGATAACCTGTATTTGCAGGAGGTTCAATAACTTTCACACTGGCATTCATGATTCTTGCCACAGGATCAAGTAACAAAACATCTCTCCCCAACCATTGATTAATTCCTTTTGGAAGGTTATGGTCTTTTCTCAGCAATGGCCATTCTTCGAAAAGACCTACTTTCCAGACGAATCCTTGTGATTTATTTAAGTAATCTGGAAACAGTTCATCGCTAGTTTTATAGCTGACATCTATTATTTTTGATGTAAAAGGATTGTAAGATATAGCTTTCATTTTGTCGTCACAATAGATGAATAGGAAACGATGGACACCCATGTTCCAGGCTGATTTCATTATTGAGACTGAATCAAAAGGTTTTTCATCTTCAACCTGTAATTAAAAATTCAAATTTAATTAACATTTAATGTCTTCGTTCAAAAAGTGAAAAGTTAAAATTGCATAACTCGAAAAAATCACGAAAATGTAAAGGTAATAATTCGAATCAGGAGGTATTGGAAATTTTGTAGCCATAATATCACCAAAATACTCATGCAAAAATTCAAGAGGATCACATAATCAGAACTATATAGTCCGTTCACGAAAGGTTGAGCGCATAGTAGGCGTTTCTTTATTATCTTAAGTTGGCAGTACCAGCTGTCATAACGTAAAATAAAGTCAACGTTGCCGAATGTACCCGGCCTCGTCCGACGAACTTGCGAATTGTCAGACAACTCTATGCAATATTGACAACATTGCGTATCAATCTGGCAAGAAAATAAAGAACATAACCTGAAATTTTAATATACACAGTGGAATATGCCAAATTATCATGGCCAACCGACGGCTCAACCTTTCGTGAATGGACTAGAATTCAATTCAGAATTTGCCAATTTGATCAAACTAAAAATTTTCTGTAAAATGTTCAATACCAATTCAAAAATACAAAAATTTGGGGGATCAATAGAAGCATAAAAAAGTATATAGTTGTATCGAAGAAAATTTTTTATATTCCAATGAAGAAATCTTCGATTAAAATAAAATCGTGTTTGAGGATATAAATTGGTGAAGTGATCATGCAAATTTTCAAAAGGATCAGAACCATAAAATTTTGATATTTTTAGTTATCTATTTTTTCCAAATTTCATTTTCTGAATAATTTCCAGAATATAATTCCGCTCGTGTTGATATTTTCATCCATATATGTTTAGTATCAATCTTAAGTCCTATATAAAGGAGCTTTACTGCTCCACCAATGAACGAGCGCTCAAAAGCACCAGCTCATGGCTTTTTTCAGTTTTTCAAATTTTTTTTAGAGTACAAAATTTTCGTGAATAATAAATTCATTCAGTTCATGAAAACTCATGGCTGAACAATTTTCATTGAAAATCACCAAAATACCATTTACCTTGGATAATTTGATCATGACTGTAGGTATTTCGAGCTGATTATCTTTATCGTGTCGTACATGATCAATAGCATTTTCCATTTCATTTTCGTTTTCGAGCAATAAAAATATCACAGACGGAATGGAATTTTCCTTTCTATAAAAAGAACCCAACTTGGTTACTATTGTAGGGAAAGGTATACGTTTAGCCATCATTTCGAAAACTTCCGTTGCTAGATCGCTTCCATCAAGAACCACAACTCTGGACCCAACTCTATGGTACATCGCAGTCATGTCATGATCCTCGATGAACTGTACCAATTTTTTCTCGAAATCACTACTGGTCTGTATTTTGATTTTAATTTGGGTGGAATTCATGGTGAGGTAAAACAATATTATAATCAATTTGTATTTCATTTCGTTATATTCGTGAATATATAATATCCAGATATGAAGAATGATGTAGAATTTTTGGGAGCAAATAACATGAACTGAGTGAGAACTGAATAATGATCATAAAAAGCTTTTAGGTATGTGTATTCAACGGAACGGTGGACATTTCGAACACCTTCAAAAATTATTATGTTATTTTGTTTTGTTCTTAATTGTTACATCTTTAATTTAAAATTATTACAAATTTGTTTCTACATGTTTTAGAGATTACAATAACTATGGATTTGGCTTTAAATGCGTTTTTCTCTGAAACGGTTGCTCCTAGCAACTTGAATGGGGTATACCTTTTTTAAATAGAAAAGTTAGGGGACTTGATTTTTTAAGTCTAGCACAAAAAAGTTGCAATGGTTTAAAGGGGACGAAATGATTGCCAGTGGCGGCCTCTAGAAAATACAACCAAATCGACCACAAATTTGAATTTCTTACCTCAAAAAACCCTATGAACCAACTTTCATGCAATTATTTGGAATCAGTCGAAAGATATTAAAGAAAACGCGAATTATTTCTTCAACTTTAACACCCTGTATCTCGGAAACGAAGCATTTCCTGACCCATGTTCATAGGAACTTTTTGGCTTGAAATGATGTGATCTATCTCCCATTTCAGTTTGTCGGAAACAAATCAGAACACCCTGTATGTATAAAAGAAATTCAACCTCAAGTTTCACCTATGTGCAGGTAAGTGCCTAACTAAAAAGAATTATAATAAAATTCAATTAAATGAAACTCTGATACAAGTAGATCGATTTTTCCTAATTTTTGAAATTTACTATGTTGGCAGACAAACCTTTCGGAAATTTTTCTCTGTGCATATAACATTAATCGACATATATTGCCGAAAAAGCTTATTCGACAAAGTAAAATCACAGACTTCAGGATTGTTATCGATTTTCATATTATTTGTATGTACCTAGATATGAATACATGGCAATAATTTTCTTTGAAATGTGGTACAAAATTACCTCCATATCTTGGAATCCACATTTGCTTGATAGAACATTATCTAACATAAATTGTCTCACACTAAAAGGATTTCAATCGATAATAATCATTAGATACAATATTTACAACAACAATACATGTAGATTGTTTATGATTTTTTCGCTATTCGTCATAAAGGTTATTTTGATTTCCCATATATCTGAAATTCAATATTTACAAGTGAAAATTTCCTCACAAAATTCCAAGAGGAATATTTTGAGCCTTGAAGACATTTTATCACCATCATTTTTCCGATGAATTCAACTACCAGACTTACTACCTCAGTACAGTGTGTTCTTGAGCGATGATCCACATTTAATAATAATGATAATAAAAGGTTTTTCACATTATAGGATACTTATAAGTCTCGACGTAGCGTTATTTCGTGCTTTCAAAAAAATCGTCGTCAAATAGGTTACCTACCGTCATCTATGATCACCTAGTAGTACGAATAAACAAAGGAAAAAAGATTAATGAATTCTTTATTTTGAAGTACTCCCACTCTCACCTGCAGATGTTGTATCAAAGGAATAGTTTTCGTTTCAGTAACAGTCAAGAAATCGTTTTTGCGTTAAGAATGATCAACTTACAGACATATAGTATAGACTGTATAGATGGAGGACTTCAGACTTTCACTTGTTAACTCCACAGATAACAGAATTCTCTTTCGTTATTTGTGGTGCACTCTACAGTTACTTTATTCAAGCTTATGTACCTACATACGATACAATATTTTTTCTGGAGTTTAAGTCCAGTACTTCAATAATTGATAGAAGAATCACGTAGCAAATCGAGTAGATCAAAAGATTATCATTGAAATATTCGTCCAAAATTTATGCAATCTCAAAATATTTCGAAAAAAATTCAAGACAGGCATAAGAGGCTTTTATAGGTATATGATATAACAACTCCACAGATGACCAAATGAAAAGTGTAAACTATCTGGTATGATATGAAACTACAGCACAATCAATAGAAACCAGGCGAATCTCTTTATTACACCATAAGATTTATTAAAAAATTTTCCGTCTTTCAACTGAACCGTATTCTGACTTCTATCGATGAAACCATAACAAATTAAAAGAAAATTTACTAGGAATAAGCTCTCATAATGATACGGAAGAACAAGAAGAGAATCTCTTCGGATAAAAACTAATTGGCATCGACACCAGATGTTTCTGATTGATAGTATTTCATTGAAACTCTTCGGTTCTTCACCAGATTAATTATTTCTAGACATGTCCGTATTGTAACTACGATTTCGGAGAATTCTTCTTGGAAAAATCTGGCTACCGCTAAAGAAATTTGAATAAGACATGATGAATACATTACGAAATTATTGTAGGTACCTAATACTATTGAGTATACATCTATATATTCGAACTCAATGTTAATACTAAGAATATCTAACATTTGTTTCTCAAGTATTTTAGGTATCAAAATTTTCAAAAGTATTCATAATCGCATAGATATAGACAATAGCTATTGATAGAGAAAGGTTATATTATTTCCAGTAGGATATTGATTAATAATTCGCAACGCTCCATCATGAGTTTTTTCTATAAAAATTTCCAATAAACTTCAAGATTAAAAATGATCCAGATGATGAATATGAAATGAATAAATTGTCAAATTTAGAAACGCAGAATAGTATACAAAAACGTTTCTATTTCAAGCTCCATATGGAATCATATTATAACAATGAATCAACGAATAAGCTTTTCCGTCGACATCAAAAGAAAAGCTCTGTTTAACGTACACAAAAATTGATCATTAATGACCCATTTTTATGCATGATTTTTTTCCTAATGTATTATTGGCATGGGCAACCAGACATGAAGTATTCAGAAGCAATACGAGTAATGTTGCAATGAAACAGAGAAATTTATATTATGTCAAATGTATCTCTTGCGCAAAATGAAAATGTATTTCAAACAATTATCCATACTCAATTCAACGGAAAATCCTCTAATCAACTCGTTTATTAATACAGCAATTAAAGGTCTCTGCGCTCGCGACTTAAATTATCGTGAATTGTCATTAATGAACTAATTGATTGAATGACTATTTCTATTCATCAGCTGTATATCATACAGTTTTGTAGCACTATTATCTATTATTTATCTAGCCCAAAATGAATAATTAATTATGAAAACCAATGGTTCATTTGTCAACAAACTAATGGGAATGAACTTTGGGATTCGGAAATTCATCCTGTGTATCACTTTCGACTTTTTGAATCTTCGAAGGCCAATAATTGCTCCGTCGAAATTATCGCTGGTGAAGAAGTGATATTGACCATACACCACGCATAGAAAGTATTTTGATATCGCAGAAATAACTCTCCCGATGCGAGGATCGTATAGATTCTTGATTTCTCTGCAAATGCTATAGAAGCAGTACCAAATATGCGATTAATGGACGTGAAACTGATTCGAAACCTGATCAATTGAAGACACTTTTAACTGGGTCAGTTTCAGGACATCTCGCATCAACGGGTTTCGTTTCTTCCTTTTATTTTCATTTTCAATTAAAGCGTTATCTTTTCTCATGAAAGAACGAACTAATGTTGAAATCAATTCGACTGAATTTGGAAAATTAAACTGTCAGAAAATTTCATTATTAAAGACATCATACATCCAGAAGTTTATAAAGAAATTTCAAGAAAAGCCTTGAGCAGGTGCTTTTAGGCGCTCGTTCATTAGTGGAACAATAAGGCTTTTACCTCGAAATTTTGTGTAGAACTCGAGATTGATATTAAATATATGAATGCAAAATCTCAGCACGATCGGAATCATATTCTGGAAATTATTCAAAAAATGGAATATGTACTGAATCGATTAATAAAAATACGAGTATCAAAATTCTTTGGTTTTAGTGAAAATTTGCATGATCATTACCTTCGCCAATTTACTTCCTCAAACTCGAATTCATTTAAATCCAAAGTTTTTTCATAGGAATATTAGATTTTTTTTCGATAATAAGATAATAATAAGATTTTTCTTGATTGTATTGAATTAATTCCCACAAATTTTTCGTGCTCTTTTGAAATGGTACTGAACATTTTACCTCAAAATTTCAGTCAGATCGAATTGACAAATTCGGATTTACGCGAAAAAATAGATAATTTAGAAAAAAATATATCCTATAGTTCTGATCCTCTGGAAATTCTGCATGAACATTCAATATAAGAATCTCCACCCTCGAAATGGATTCTACTCGAATCGATTATTTTGTTGTGGAAATGTAAGTATTTTTCCTTTTAATATACTGATTGAATTTTTTATGGTATCTACTATTGTTCTGTTAGCACTATGGCCACAATATTTCGAGTGAGGCTTCTTAATTGTAATTTCATTACAATCGGTTCTGTTCTGTCGGACATATTGAGCAACAATTATTTATATTTATAATATAATGTTAATGTGGTCATTATTGAATCTGGGCGGAATATTCCTGAAAATTAATTAAGACATCAATCCTGTTAATTTGAAAAAGACTTGGAAGAAATCGTCTTCGTAACTTCCTTGGTAGGGGACGAGAAGAAAGATATTATAAATGAATGTTTCCGATATGCTACATCAAAGCAGTCCGTGAAAGTGGTTATGTGCGCTTGGACTTGAACTTGACTTCGACATGGGGATTTTGAAGGTACAGTTATTACCTTAGTGAAACTATTTATATTTATCGCAGTAGGTATTGGACAAAATAGAATTCAGTCGTCTGAAATTGCGGGATCATCTTTGAAAATATTTCTGAATTTAAATTATTTTCGTTTTGAGATAGGTAGCCAAAAAATTCATGAAATCTTTTCAAAATAATAAGGCGAAAACAAATTTTTCTCAGTATACGAAGAGAGTTATAATAAAATCAAAACTATCGATCAATTAGAAAAATTTATCAATTTTCAAAAATACATTTTTGTATGAACTTCCTTTGATGCAAATGATTAGATAAAATTTTCTGAGAGATTAGACTTCATTATTATACACTCACCGGGAAAAAAACTCGCTTGCTGAAGTTCGTTGTCCAAAAACTTTCGTAATTTTCATCCGTTTAAAATTTTTCTTCGCTAAATTGTATATGTATTTCTCAACACCCTGTGGAACATTTCGGAATATTTGTAGAGTTTGCGCTCAGTTTATTACAAAAACCATTCTTTTCGCCATGTTTCAGTTTTCATTTCTCCTTGATATCTTGATTTTTTCTGAAGATACAAATAATACAAATAAAACTCTATAAAGAAAATAATCACAAAGTTTCGTCTCCTCGATATTTGCACTTACTAATTATTCACTTATTCAATTTTTCACGTGAAGACTTTTATTTTGAAATAAAGTTGAAGAACATCCTGATGTGCCCACACTTAATTTTCGACAAAAACTTCAATTTCGTCTAATGAGCGACATTTCCAGAAAAATCATGACGAAAGATTTTCTTTCAAATATATTTCCGTCAAATTTTCCGTTTTTTCTGTTTTTTGCCCCTTGATACTTTAAAATAAATTTCCAATTATACGGTTCCTACTTGATAATTCGATCGAAAGATCAGGGGCAAAAAACAGAAAAAATGTATTTCATAAAACTAATTCTCAACTCGAAAAACTTGATAATTGTGACGTAAATTTTTGATGACGGAGAATTTCTTGTGGTGTTATTGCGACTATTTCCAGTTTTTTTGCATTTACTATTCAACATTTCGGCCAATATTCGCCAGCTGACGATGTTTGACCATTGCTGGCCAAATTGTGAATAATTTTTTCATATGAAAATCTTTTATTCGCTTTCTAAAATAGAAACATTGAAAAATTTGGAGTGGAGTAAGCTATCTGAATTCCATTTTTGAACTACGAAATAGGCAAATCAATTTTTTTCCTCACAGAGTGAAAATTCACCAAAAACTTTGAATATTTTCTGTTGTCGCTTATACTATACAATTCAATTAAAATTTTTCCTCTTAGTGTCATTTTTAGGGCTGTTGAAAAACCATTAACAAATTAATCTCCGCTGTTTAATATAACCAGAAAAAAACCTTCAAATTTTTATTGAAAACCTTCAATAATAACGAATTGATTTCAAACAATTTTTCATGTCAGCAGCGGAATTATCTGGGTTAAAAATTAAATATTCACTATTCAGATATATTCAGGAATTAAAAATATTATTACAAAATTTTGACTGTTACGCATTCAATTCATTATATCATCTCGATTCATTTGCAATTCGAATTCGAATTCTTTTACAATATATTCCATAAATTAAATGAAAACTTTTGATTTCCGTAGGAAGTGCTATATTTGAGCATCATCTTGGCAGCATCTAGTGAAAGTCGTCCGATCTCGCTACATAATTATGCACCAGCTCATGAATATGTAAGTATTACAAAAAGTTCCGAATAATAAATTCACACATTTTAAAGTAGAGTTTATTGAACGGTCAGTTTTCGAGAAATGTGTCAAGATTTTCACAGGATGTTCACTCTTTCTAAACAAACTGAACACCTTCATATTAATTACCAACAAATTATGACCGGATGTGAACCGAATAAATTATATAGTTTCAAATATCCAAGACGATTCTTTTCCGCTTCTTTAGATCTTGTATAACTGCCAATATATGTATCGAAAAAATCACACGATTTTGATAACCAAAACAACTTTTACTTCTATCAAATGATTCCATGGAATGATCCTAAGATATAAGTTTATCGATTGAATTTATATTTATCAAACTTCCTCTTATTCATATTGAAAACATATGATTAATTTATACAGGGTGTCCGGGAAAATCTGGGAAATCTCTCGATTTCAGATAAAACATAAAAAATAATCAGCCTTTTGAATGAGGATTTGCAAATCTATTTTACTGGAATAAATTTTGAACTACTTAATATAATTTAAAGAAAAAAGGATATGATGAGCAGTTGTAGGGACCTCTCAAAATACTGCCCAAATTTAAATTATCTTATTTTGTTTACCAAGGGCGGACTAGGTACATTTTGATGCTTACATTTTTAACACCCTGTACAATAAGGAATAATTAAAACAAATTTAGATACCTTGAACATAAAGCTAAAGAATGAACCGTTTTCCGGAAAAATCAACATTTATTTTGAAAAACATGGTCAATTTTCAGAAATATTTCAATTTTAAACTCCCTTTCTAACAGTCATAAAATCGACCATATTTTTCATCGCCAATGAACAGGAATACCCTTTTATTTTCTTAATATTCTAGGTATACAAATTTGTTTTTTGAAAACCTTATCATACAGTGTGTTCAAATGTAAGATGTAAATCAACATCATTTGATATGAATATGAATTATATTTTTTCAGAAATCAACTGACTACAGCTTCAGTTATGGCGTGAAGGATCCCCACACAGGAGATGTGAAAAACCAATGGGAAGAAAAGAAAGACAACATCGTCCGAGGGGAATATTCCCTAGTGGAAGCTGATGGCTCGACAAGAACTGTACAGTATACAGCCGATGATAAAAACGGTTTCAACGCTGTGGTGAAATACGATCAACATTCTGTCCATCCGATCTCAGCACACGAAGAAGCCTACAGTCATCATAGCCTCAAATTAAATCCGAGCAGAGAAAGCGCCGCTGTCTACAGTTCTTACACTAATAAGGTCGAGGAGCAAAGTCCTTTAGACGCTGAAGTTCAAACAGTGGTTCAGCACGACTACAAATTACCGAAAAGTTATTCCGAGGTTCAAAGTCAAGCGATACAACAGCATTACGAGTCACAAACTGAAAATGAACAAGCCCAGGAACAGCCTATTTCAAATCAAAAAGTAAAATACATTTTCATTCCCCAAAAAATAGCCACTTCAGAGGAAAACAATGTAGAACAGGTTCAAAATCAACAGGAACAAACAAAATATATCTACGAATCTGACCAAAACGACGATAAACAGCAAGATGAGGAACAACATGAATCTCAACAACAAGAAGTTCAACAAATCATTAATAGTCAAGAACAAAACATTGATGATGGAAAATATACAATCCAGAATATTCAAGCTTCACAGCTTCCGTTAAATTTGAATTTACTTCCTGATTCTAATAACAAAATACCAGTCGATATCAGTTTACTGAATCCAATAGATATAGACCTGAGCAAAGTACTGAAAGAACAAGCTGAAAATAGCAATAAAAATCAAGAAACTGCAGCTGGAGAAAACTATAAATACTCTACTAAAGATTACAGTATTCAGCCATCTCACGAATTCACCTCTGAAGAAGTACAGAAATTCATTGACGATTATAATGCCAAACTAGGAGAGCCTGTATATGAAACAGGATTCGTACCAATAACCACAAAACCAAATCACTTGATTACACAGCCAATGGTACCAAATACGTATAAGAGCAATTTGAAAGTGAACATGACTCCTGGTCTGAAGCATTACTCTTCTAGAGGAAACAAAAAGTTCAAGAAAAATAAATACGAGACGTTGCTACTTGGCCAGCAACAACTCTTGCCTTTGTTTTATACCAGTGGTGTATTGAATGAAGATGGTCACAGAAAATATCATAGATCTGTACCAAACAGAAATCAATTCATCAGAAATCCAAAACATTTTCGCATCGTGCAATATTGATTAACCAAATTAATGTATATTGATTGTTATTATTTATTTGTTGATATTTTTTTAAGTTATAGTTTCGTATATGATATAAGAATACATAAATTATTGGTGCGCCATTTAAAGTAATAAGTGTAATGATATTTGCTCACCTTAGTTGAAAAACGCCATAAGTTTGTGTACATTTAATTCATTATACTTAATAAGTGAACGTTTCCACACATATCGGATTTTTCTGTACCAAGTTATTTATTTTTATGAAGAGATAATCTACGTGCAATATAGATCTTTAAGTATTTGTTAATTATCTATTTTTCTAACCCCGAATGACATTGCTAAGTAAAAGATAAGATTGGAAACGGGAATACACCGACTATAATCTCAAAGAAAATACCGTAAAATGGTATACAGATGGTTCCAAAACCTCTACAGGAGCAGGCGCTGGGATATACGGGCCAAACACCAAGTGTGCACTGTCGCTAGGCTCCTATATGAGCGTCTTTCAAGCGGAAATCTTAGCTATTGAAAAATGTCTAGATATAAATCTAGAAAGAATAGATATAAATACAGAAAGAAACTATCAGAAGTGTGATATAGCTATACACTCAGATAGTCAAGCTGCTATTAAAGCACTGAGCTCCTACGTCATCGACTCTAAAATGATCTGGGAGTGCCGGAACAAACTCAACGAGGTAGGCAAGAAAAATAAGGTCTTTTTAATCTGGGTTCCCGGCCACTCGGGAACCAAAGGAAACGAAGAGGCCAATACACTTGCCAAAGAGGGCGCACAGATGTCACTCATTGGCCCAGAACCCTTCTGTGGTATAGATAAATGTACCTGTAAGAAGGAGTTTCTGTAGAAGGTGAAAGCCGAGAGGGAAAAACTCTGGCGGAATCTTCCAGGGATGGATTATTCCACTGAGTTCCTTCGGAACTCCGGGACAGCAGGATCCAAAAGGTATCTGGATCTTGGTAAGAAACAATTATACCTCCTCACTGGCTTTCTTACAGGACACTGTCACCTCAGGAAGCACCTGTTGAGGATGGCTGACGAGTGTAGGTTCTATGGGGAGGAGGAAGAAACTCCCATTCACCTAGTCACGGAATGCCTTGGCATTGCGAGCCTGAGGAAGGAATGCCTTGGACGAGAAACTTGTAAGAGTGAGGAACAAGCCTCGTTGAAGCCTTCACAGTTATTAGATTTCATTAGATCTCTGGAACTGGAAGGCGAGCTGTGAAGGTTTTGGCCAGAACAGCTCTGTAAGGGGGCACAATACACCTTGGTTGCAGTGAACTGTAACCCCTCTTTTAAACTATAAACTATAACTATGAACTAACCCCGAATGTTAAAAAAATTTTGATGTATTTCAGAGCTTATTGCATTCATAACTCACGCTTATGGTTATAAAAAAAAATGAAAATGTCTCATATACGTCATGTATGTATCTTAGGATGCTTTCGACAACTTTTTTCTTTTCAAATCTAAGTAATTCTTTGATATTTCTGATGAGGTACACCTCGAAGACCAATTTAGAAAAGGTACTCAATACTTATTATTATGATTATTATTCGATCTGGGGTCGTTATGGCTAGGTTAGGTTAGGGAACTGCAACCATGTAAATCTTTTGTTCTCTTCCCTCCTCATTTATGGAAACCTAAAGAGATCGTCAATAGTGTTATTGATAAAACCGACAACCTCCTTGGGACCCTTGGCCGTTACCTCTTGGGTATCCAGGACCGGGTTTCCTCCAATTGACCAGTCAGCTCTGAACACTTGTATACCTGCATATCTCATCTGTTGACTTTCCCATATGGTACGAATCATGTTTGCACAGATGCTCTTATCGTGAATTAAAGTCCATTCGAACTCTTTCACAAGATATAAATGAAACAGGACTGATATCTTTGAAACATAGATAAATTGAAAATAGTAATCATCGAAATGAATACAATCTTCAATTTATAGGCTCACAGAACCTTCTTCAGGCGAGCTGGGATGATTATTCAAAATGTTGTCAATGAGGGAAGAGACAGACCGGTTTCGGCCTCATTAGGCCTCGTCAGTGTCCCATATCCCTCAGAGACAACATCCTCTTGAAAAACTTCTACATTTACCACTAATTGTAAGAAGCTATCGAGTAGCAACTAACAGATGGTGACATCTAGTAGTGAGTAGTGTCAAATGAGAAGTTCAATCATCACAGATCGCATGCTGAAAGCACTGATTACTTCCTTTTCACTCTTTGAGATGTTAGCAGTGGCCCTACATCAGGGCCTCAATGCGAGTTTCTCCGAGTGATGGAAACACCCAATATTTTTGGCGACTGTGAAGTCAAGTGATTTTAAGATAAAGAAAAAATGACAAACAAAAAATTCTTTTCCTTTAAGGAGGCTAACCTAACAAATTCTTGAAACATAGATAAATTGAAAATAGTAATCATCGAAATAAATACAATCTTCAATTTATAGGCTCACAGAACCTTCTTCAGGCGAAGAATTTTTTGTTTGTCATTTTTTCTTTATCTTAAAAAGGACTGATATTGTTGACCTAATCCTCCAGGTATTACCTATTGAATATAGAAAAAACAGATTTCGATAATTTTTTAATAAACAAAATAAATACTGATAATTATGGCATAATACAACTTAAGAAAAATATAAGTGCACAAATATACGAGAACAAAGAAAAGATGAGGTACACAATTTCAACTATATCATACAAAACAGTCTATTTTCTAGGAGATCTAGTGTCCGTAGCCATGTCCATATTCTGCTTGAGCAATGACAGGTTCAGCTATCACAGTTTTGATTGGTTGTGGGTGGATAGCATGACCTGATCTGGTAACGATGGCGTTGAAACCATTATGATCATCTGCGGTGTAATGGACGGTTCTGATGGTACCATCGGGTTCAACAACGGAGTAAGATCCCTTGACTACGTCACCATCACGTTCTTCCTTTTGAGATTTGTGGTCACCGGTGTGTCCGTCTCCAACGCCGTAGTTGAATTCGTATTTGGGATATGCCTGCAAAGAATTTTCAATTTTTATACTCAATTCTTATGGTTTGGCTCTGAATAACTACATCTCATCTGCGAATCTCCCTAGTCATGCAATGATCAAGAAAGTAATCACTGAGAAAAACTTCATGACATTGCTAAGTAAAAGAGATGATTGTAAACGGGAATACACCGACTATAATCTCAAAGAAAATACCGTAAAATGGTATACAGATGGTTCGAAAACCTCTACAGGAGCAGGCGCCGGGATATACGGGCCAAGCACCAAGTGTGCACTGTCGCTAGGCTCCTATATGAGCGTCTTTCAAGCGGAAATCTTAGCTATTGAAAGAGATGTCTAGATATAAATCTAGAAAGAAACTATCAGAAGTGTGATATAGACATACACTCAGATAGTCAAGCTGCTATTAAAGCACTGAGCTCCTACGTCATCGACTCTAAAATGATCTGGGAGTGCCGGAACAAACTCAACGAGGTAGGCAAGAAAAATAAGGTCTTTTTAATCTGGGTTCCCGGCCACTCGGGAACCAAAGGAAACGAAGAGGCCAATACACTTGCCAAAGAGGGCGCACGAATGTCACTCATTGGCCCAGAACCCTTCTGTGGTATATCTAAATGTACCTATAAGAAGGAGTTTCTGGAGAAGGAGAAAGCCGAGAGGGAAAAACTCTGGCGGAATCTCCCAGGGATGGATCATTCCACTGAGTTCCTTCGGAACTTCGAGACAGCGGGATCCAAAAGATATCTGGATCTTGGTAAGAAGCAATTACACCTCCTCACTGGCTTTCTTACAGGACATTGTCGCCTCAGGAAGCACCTGTTGAGGATGGGATTGTCGGACACTGACGAGTGTAGGTTCTGTGGGGAGGAGGAAGAAACCCCCATTCACCTAGTCACGGAATGCCTTGGCATTGCGAGCCTGAGGAAGAAATGCCTTGGACGAGAAACTTGTAAGAGTGAGGAACTAGCCTCGTTGAAGCCTTCACAGTTATTAGATTTCATTAGATCTCTGGAACTGGAAGGCGAGCTGTGAAGGCTTTTGGACAGAACAGCTCTGTAAGGGGGCACAATAGACCTTAAGGTCGCAGTGAACTGTAACCCCTCTTTAAACTATCAACTATCAACTATGGTTTGGCTAAGTGAACTAAGAGAAAAAATCACTATTTGGTAGCACATTCCAATGTGTATTAGTTCGATGGATCTCATGGATATAAGAAGATCTTTCAGAAAAGCGGCAGTCCATAGATTAACCATTTTAAATCTCACCGATAATTATTTGAAATTTCATGCAACTATACTCATTATTATTTGACAGGTTCAGGAACTTTCTGGTATAGGTAGGTGAATTCATCAGTAACTTTTTGACCTGGGTAAGTCCAAGAGAGTTTTTCAAGAGGGTTATTCTGTAATTTAACTCCCATTGCTGGACCTCTGACTTATATTGTCTTTTTCAAGCCCGCAGAAGGACTCAGGTTAGCAATGGTTAACCCTGATGTATCGGCTTTTTCATTTCCTTCAACACCATAACCTAGCACCGATAGTAGAGTAACTTTATTGCCTTTTGCCAGTTGCTTCTTGGTGTTGTGGAACTTCCAGGTCAGCAGAGACCCCTGACTGTGAGATTCCAAGGATCTCAGCGTGGCCTGGATGTCAGTGGTAGACATGTGACCCGTTGAGGTTCATCTTGAGACACCCTTGAGCGCATATAATAATTTGATAGTTGATAGTTTAAAAGAGGGGTTACAGTTCACTGCGACCTTAAGGTCTATTGTGCCCCCTTACAGAGCTGTTCTGGCCAAAACCTTCACAGCTCGCCTTCCAGTTCTAGATATCTAATGAAATCTAATAACTGCGAAGGCTTCAACGAGGCTAGTTCCTCACTCTTACAAGTTTCTCGTCCAAGGCATTCCTTCCTCTGGCTCGCAATGCCAAGGCATTCCGTGACTTGGTGAATGGGGGTTTCTTCCTCCTTCCCACAGAACCTACACTCGTCAGTTTCCGACAATCCCATCCTCAACAGGTGCTTCTTGAGGCGACAATGTCCTGTAAGAAAGCCAGTGAGGAGGTGTAATTGCTTCTTACCAAGATCCAGATATCTTTTGGATCCCGCTGTCTCGAAGTTCCGAAAGAACTCAGTGAAATGATCCATCCCTGGGAGATTCCGCCAGAGTTTTTCCCTCTCGGCTTTCTCCTTCTCCAGAAACTCCTTCTTAGATATACCACAGAAGGGTTCTGGGCCAATGAGTGACATTTGTGCGCCCTCTTTGGCAAGTGTATTGGCCTCTTCGTTTCCTTTGATTCCCGAGTGGCCGGGAACCCAGATTAAAAAGACCTTATTTTTCTTACCTACCTCGTTGAGTTTGTGCCGGCACTCCCAAATCATTTTAGAGTCGATGACGTAGGAGCTCAGTACTTTAATAGCAGCTTGACTATCTGAGTGTATGGCTATATCACACTTCTGATAATTTCTTTCTAGATTTATATCTAGACATCTTTCAATAGCTAAGATTTCCGCTTGAAAGACGCTCATATAGGAGCCTAGAGACAGTGCACACTTGGTGCTTGGCCCGTATATCCCAGCGCCTCTTGAGCGCATATAATATAGACAGCCATTATTTCCTTCTGTAAAATAAAGGGTTCACATACCCCAATGCCAAAGCCTCTTTCTGATTTTGATCCATCGGTAAACCATATGGATGGATTTTTATCCAAGCGATTCACGAAACTTATTGCACTTGGACAGTTAGCTATGACCGTTTCAAAAAGCATTTCTGTCGAGTGTTAATATTATCGAAACAAGAAATCTAAATGAATTCTAATCAAGTACCTGTTCGGACGAAATGTGATAGACATTGATTTCTGTAGGATACAATGTTTTTAGCTTTATACTCAGTGCACTGTTGGTCCATACCTATTCAACATAGAAATGACAGATACTCGCGTGAGTTATTCATCATAAACTTTTTTCTGATCCGCTACTAGTTTAAAGCGATTATACGCTCACGGTTGCATAAAATGAATGCATTGTAAATTGTACTATCAACAAATCAGCCGCCTGAGATAATTTCGCATTTAGGTTCGTTGCTTATGTAACGAATTTCTTCATCTTGAATACGCTGAATTCCTTCATAATGCGATTGCCTAAGTGGAGCACCACTGCGGCTGAGATGTAGAAGGTACGGATAGTATATGCATGAAAAATAATAGATAGGTAGTTGATTCTAAAATATCTGGAGCCTATTGCACCAAAATACTTTGCAACTTTTTTCACTTTGCATTCATTTCAAAAGTGTAAACTAATAATGTAGCACAACATTCTTTCCGGAATTTCTGCGGAGTGCTTTCCACTTTGTTCTTGACTTTTCACATTGTACTTTTCAATTAGGAATACGTTTTGTGCGTAATTCATTTGAAAAGTGAAAAGTGCAAAGTGAAAAGTTGCAAAGTATTCGGTGCAATAGGTCCCTGGATATGAAAATATTTGATTTTCAATGTCTACAGGGTGACTGGTGACGTAAGGGACAACGGCTAACTGGAGATAGAGGACCTCAAACTGAATGAGGATTGGGGGTTTAAATGTCCCATAAGGCTATTAGTTTCAGAGATATAGGGTGTTTTTTGCAAAAGTGCTAAAACTATAAACTCCCATATCTTCGTCAATATAAAAAATTTTTCGCTAATATTTGGCAAGCTGGTTACTATACATATTCTCCATCAGATCGAGAAGACAAATTCCCAAAAATTGCAGGTCCGTATTCATAAATTCCAATTTCCGTGTCAGGTCAGAAATATCACTCGGTATATGAGATAAAAAAAATTGAATTGGAAAATTGGAATCTTCAAGAAACACTGAGTAAAAATCTGTTTTTAGTTTGAATGGCACAAATATTTTATAGTTTTTATGATATGTTGAAAGTCGAATATTACAATTTATTCATATTGAATTCAAGAAACATACTATTCCTGATAGAAAACACACTGAATTTGAGATGCTTAAATAATCCTGACGCATTTTGAATATTCCTTCACATCTTGAAATCCTTTTTTATTAATTTTTCATCAACATTATAAGAAAAATTTAAAAAAAAACAATAGAAATACAAAGGGAGGAACAGTAGCGCATTTGATTCATAAAAAATCAAATAATAAATGCTCGATATGCGAGAGCCATTCCCCTCACACACTTAATGACTCTTTTGAACAATTGAAGTACTTTTCATATCCACAAGATGAAAAATTATACTCTTGATAGAACAGAAACACTGGATTTCAGGTCGAGAAAAGTTTGACTTTCTTCTCAGAACCCCTGAACAATAATCCATCTGTTACTTACTGTTTTCAACAAAATTTTTTCTTCAATGAAAGAATGTATGTATTTTGAGGACTTATTTTCCTCTAATAGGTACTTAGGTGTAGCAACTTCAACTTATTTTGAGAAGCATATAAATTTCTACAATGCAAACAGAATATTAGGGAAACAAGTGATTTTTTAGAATAAGAGGTTTATTATTCATTATAAATAAAATACATCCTACTACACAGAGTAGGCTTATTTCAAAAAATGACGTTATGTTTATACATTCATTGATTGTGAATTATTGGGAATTGTGTCGTTTGTTTATCTACTGAAAAATGCCTTCAGTATTCACAAATGAAGAATATGTAGGTGATACTTGTTTTTGGATTGTGCTAAATGAACGGATATAATATTTGGTCTCAGAATAATCCTCATCTCAGAAGAGAAAGAAATCATTAGAGTTCAAGAGAGCCAATAAATGCGTTGGAGCAAATTGCTCTGATTTCGAGCATTCGCTTAGTTGTTTTTTACATGAATCATTGCATTATTTAATTGAAGAATAAATTTTGTTGAAAAAATAAGTATCAGATGGATTATTGTTCAGGCGTTCTGAGAAGAAAGTCAAACTTTTCTCGAGCTGAAATCTAGTGTTACTGTTCTATCAAGAGTAATTTTTCATCTCGTGGATATGAAAAGTACTTCAATTGTTCAAAAGAGCCAATAAGTGTGTGAGGGGAATGGCTCTCGCATATCGAGCATTTGTTTATTTAATTTTTTTTGAACCATGTGTGCTACTGTTAATCTTTTTGTGTTTGTATTGTTTTTTAAGTTTTTCTTATAATATTGATAAAAAATTCAATGAAAAAGTATTTCAAGATGTGAAGGAATATTCAAAATGCGTCAGGATCATTTAAGCTTCTCAAATTCAGTGTTTTTTCTTTCAGGAATAGTATGTTTCTTGAATTCAGTATGAATTAACTGTAATATTCGATTTTCAACATAACATAAAAACTATAAAAAATTTGTTCCATTCAAACTAAAAACAGATTTTTACTCAGTGTTTTTTGCAGATTCCAATTTCCCAATTCAATTTTTTTTATCTCATATACCGAGTGATATTTCTCACTTTACACGGAAATTAAATTTTTTTAATACAGACTTGCAATTTTTGGGAATTTTTTCTTCTCGATCTGATGGAGAATATATATATTAACAAGCTTGTCGAATATCAGCGAAAAATTTGCCATATTGACGAAGATATGGAAGTTTATAGTTTTAGCACTTTTGCAAAAAACACCCTATATCTCTGAAACTAATAGCCTTATGGGACATTTAAACCCCCAATCCTCATTCAGTTTGAGGTCCTCTATCTCCAGTTAGCCGTTGTCCCTTACGTCACCAGTCACCCTGTATATGACATATCCTAAACGAAAATGACAAGAATTTTGTAATATACAGGCTGATTCGAACCGTAGGAAAGGACGATTCGGAGTAATGAAGAGTGGGTGTTTAAATATTCGCTCCGGTCATTTATAGTTCCAGATATTAAGGCTGAATCTCGAAGAAGAGGTTCAATAATGATTATTCACTTTATTTCTGTTTATAGTGAAGTTTATTTTTCGGTTCAGTTCGCGGAAAATAATGAAACTATCGTCGCTCGGTTGAAAAAGCTTTATTGAAACGATAAATCGAATTGGACTATTCGGTTCATTCATGAATTCATCTTTCCCCTTCAAAAATTTGCTGTTTTGAAATCGTTATTATGTTCACGTTTAGCCCACCATTTAAATAGAGACATGTAGTTATCCCAAATTTAGCGTGAAAATTTCAAGTCTGTTCTAGAGTTGAAGCGAACAGAATTTTGTCGGTTTACGAAGCACAGCCAAAATATTTTTTTAAATATTTCGAAATAGCGAAAAATATGGGGTGAATAAGAACTTGTTGGAATATTTTGCTTCGAAGACTTAAAACACTGTCTTAGTAAGTAAACAGACATACTTACTAACACTCTTATAATTGTAAGTGAACATATCATTAAAATAACAATTTAATTTCGAATCGAACTTATACTCACGTGATAATCGATAGACTTTTCAACATGAACAGAGTGTGCAGCTACTTCAACAGGAGCAGCGTGGTAAGCAGTTGCTCCAGCATTTGCATATGAAGTGGCTAATCCATGTCCAGCATCACCTATAATGCCTGCCTTTACGTAGGCTACAAATGCAACTGCTACAAGTACCTGGATAACATTTTGCTATTTAGAATTCAAAAATCACCTCAATTTTCTATAATTATTGTATACTCTGATGAAGAATACTCTATTGAGTTTAGAAATGATTGGTCTTAGTAAGATGACTGGGTTCTAGAAGTTTTTAGGCAATATTTAAGCAAAGCGAATGAATTCGATCATTTTTTCAATTAGATTTTTGAGTCCTCGTTCCACTTAAACGTTTTGCCCAAATTAAAAGGGTCCCAAACGATTTAGTTCGACTCCCTGATGACGAATCCGTAGTCAAATTCAATTTTGTCCGTCCGGCCGTTAGCACGATAACTTCCGAAGGTATTTTATCTCTTTCATTTATTTATCAATTTTTTTGAAAATCTTCTAATCGTACAATTCTAACGAAATTTAGCACAAATTTGCGAGTTGCTGTCTCTATTCTAAATATCAAGTTAGATATTGATCGGATCTGTATTTTCGCTAATATTGAAAAATCAATGAGATGAAGTAACTCCGGAATTGATCAACCGATTTCACCTTAATAGGAACATACAGACATGTAGTTGTCCCAGATCTAGCGTAGAAATTTCTTTCCGTATCTCGTTCGAGAAATAGGTATAACAGAATTTTGTTGGTTTACTACGAAAAGACTTCTTTCAATAGATCACAAAATATTCTTTTAATATTTCGTAATAGCACGATCTTCACGAAATTTTGTATGTTTGCACGTCATTCTTTTCCCTCAAAATAACAAATTTTGCAAGGTTTCGGAAATATCAGGAAAGTAATAAAGGACCCCGCACATTTTGTATGGGAATTGGCTCCCGGTGGATTTGGCTGAAAATTTGATATGATGTTCTACTAATCCTTCTGATCAAATGTCTAAACAGTAACGAAGCTGAAAAATGCATATTTCTAGGAGTTTTTAGCGATTTTTTGTATCCATTACAACTAACGTATTATATGGGAATTGGCTCCCGGTGGATTTGGCTGAAAATTTGATATGATGTTCTACTAATCCTTCTGATCAAATGTCTCTACAGTCACGAAGCTGAAAAATGCGTACTTCTAGGAGTTTTAAGCGATTTTTGGTATCCATTATGGCTTACGTATTACCGTTCACACATAAATGTTTGAGATATTTCGAATTGACAGAATCTGCTTTCAATAATCACGAAATATCTCAAACATTTCTGTGTGAACGGTAATATGTAAGCCATAATGGATACAAAAAATCGCTAAAAACTCCTAGAAGTATGCATTTTCAGCTTCGTGACTGTAGAGACATTTGATCAGAAGGATTAGTAGAACATCATATCAAATTTTCAGCCAAATCCACCGGGAGCCATTTCTCATACAAATTGTGCGGGGTCCTTTAATCAATAATTTCAAATGTCAATAACTCTGAAACTACTTGACTGATTAGGCCCATTAACGAACTCAACTACGGTATTCGAATCAACTCTCAAAGTTTCAGATCCCTAACTTCATCCGTTCGAGAGCTATCGTGTTCCCGAACGGCTAGACAGAATTTTCATTGACCACGGATTTTTCATCAGTCATTTGACACTACACCCGATCCAAATCTCACGATGAAATCGCGTACATCTTATAGATCCTTATATTCATCAGATTTCCAATTAAACACGAAATGAATATTTCATAACTGAAGTAGATCCCAGCTTCAAGTACCAATGATTATAAACCAAAAATTATACGGTTTATTCTGGGAAAATGATAGCAACCCCAATGGACAATTTATATCATGTATTATGCAAAAGGAATGGTAACATTTCAGCAAATCGGGCAATCGAAATCGAATAAAGGGCTAGAAGAAAATATCCGAGGAAATAAAATCCGATATGAGGAGAAGAACTGCAGCACACTAGAACACACCTTTGCCAGCATCTTGATTATGCACTTTCAAACTGTGTAAGACTGATACTGATTCCTCTCAGGACTTCCCAACCTTATATATATTATCAAACGTTCACCAACGAACACAGAAAATTCCGAATGCACCGAATGCTATTATGACCCAAGGCATACTCGAAAGTATATTACGACAATAGCAAGGTCTGTATATCGTAAGATCAGCGTAAGTGTACTGAATTTTTTTCCAACTTCCTTAAAATCACCACCTACTAGATTTTTGACGCTGTTTGCTCGTTCATGTGTGACTGCTGCCTGAAGAATGCTAACACCGTGATCCATTTATAGCGCGAAATTCTAGATTTTGGTGGTAATAATAATATGAAGTAATCAATGAAGCTTTACAGGCTAAACCAAACTAAAGATTATTCAATTTATTTATTAGTATGAAAATATTGAAGATGATTTCCTCTCAGTTAACCTAGTTCGTTCAACTTCCGGTAATAAAATATAAACGTTTGTGTTCGAACATATAGTCTAAGAAAATTTCTTATCATTGATAACAACTCAAAAATATTTAAGAAAAAAAGATGCTTTTGAGCGTTCGTTCATCGATGGAGAAAAAAGGCTATTATGTACTTCAAAATTTTCTATTGGACTTGAGATTGATACATAATATAAGAATGCAAAATCTCAGCACGATCGAAATTATATTCGGGAAATTATTCAAAAAATGAATTATGAGAAAAATCTCTAACTGAAAATGGCAAAGTTCCATGGTTCTGATTTCAAAATCTTCTCAAAAATTTGCATGATCCTTCACTTCGCCAATTTACATCCTCACACTCGATTTCATTTCAATCTAAATTTATTTCATAGGAGTATTAGATTTTTTTCTGAATATTACGATAGACTTTTCTATATGGTTCTATTAACTCCCACAAATTTGGCCCCAGAAAAAAAATAAAATCTATAGTTCGGATAATGCGACCCTTTTGAAATTTTACATGAACATTCAGTATAATAATATTCATTCTCAAATATGGAAATATTGGGATTTCTCCTTTTAATATTCCGATTAAATTTTCTATGGTTCGGCTGACACTATGGCCAAATCTGAGGTATCAAAGAACCAAAATTCGTAATGGCCATATTTTTTGAACACCCTGAAGAGTTTTTGCTGCTTAACGAATCTAACCCAGGTATTTATAACCGAACGTATCATGAGAATTTCAAGTTTCTAGGACAATCCTTTATAGAGTTATTGTGTTCACGGACGGCCCCACAGACAGAATTAAATTTGACCAAAGATTCGTCATCAGTGAGTTGATACAATCTTTTGACACCATTTTCGACTCAAAATTCGAAAATTGAAGACATTTGGACAAATAATATTGCACTAGTAGTAGAAAAAGTGCTTAAAAACTTACAAAAGGAATGGCTCAGATAGCTAGTTAAAGTTCATTGAATATAAATTGCTATTCAAAAGTATCGATAGTTGTTAACTCCAAACCTTAAATGGAAGGCTTGAAATAATGTGCAGGGAGTAGAGCTAGGAATTATCTTAATTATAATCCCTGAAAAATACCTAATTACAAATTACACGTTTTCGAACCGTTACACCGACTAAATAGGTCAATTCGTTACAAACGTAGGAACGAATCTAATAATTTACTTTTTCCATTGTCTCGAAACTCAATTCGATTTTTATCGACAAGGTTACTAACTTTTTGTTACTAATAATATATTATGCTGTTCGATAAATTTATAACAAGGAAAAGAAGAAGACGATTATAATTCTGATGATGTTAGAACTCGAGCAATTCTGTATTGATGTTCTTCCGGAATGTTGATGTAATAGAGTCACCAATAAAATCACTAGACGAAAAATTGAGAGATCAATATTTTGAGCGCTCATTCTACGTAAACGAGTGCCAAATCGTCTCTAATGTCTTTAATTTTCGAATTTTGAACCGAAATAAGTCTCGAATTAGGGGCTCACTAACGACGATTGACGAATCCGAGGTCCAATTCAATTTTCGTGGTGCCACCCCTAAACACAATAACTCTTGGGAGGGCTGTCTCAAAAATTTGAGATTTTCAGGGTAGGGTCGGTTCCTAAATTCCATGACTGAGTTTGTTAACCAGCAAAGTTATACAGGATGTTTCATAAAATATGGCCGTTCAAAATTTTTGTTCCCCAATATATCAGACAGAAAAAACCGATCAAAATGAAATTTTGCAGTTACATGCCACATTGCAGTAGGCAAAAACCATGCGAATTTTCAAAAGGATTGTGAAATGGAATTTTAATACTTTCAGTTATACATTTTTTACATATTTCATTTTTTCCATAATATAATTCCGATTGTGCTGAGTTTCGTTCACGTATATTTACTATCAAGCTCAAGTACTATACAAAATTTTAAGGTAATAGCCCTACTGCTCCTCCAATGAACGAGCGCGCAATAGCACCTGCTCGGGACTTTTCTTAATTTTATCTCTTTTCTCTTTTATCATATCACGAAGAAATTGATGATGCCCTGTTCATATTTTCTTCTACTACTACTGTGAAATAAACTGAAAATTAATGCTATAGGGCGATTTTATTATTACTATTAGATACAGTATATTATGCAACGAGCATTTAATGATAGCTTTTGTTCACGAGTGAATAAAAGCCATTATATGCGAATAGCATAGGTACTATACTATCCACGACTACTGAATATATTTCTTGAAGATTTTAACATTCCAAAGGACCGTGACTAGACATTTCTATGACAAGCGTTGAAAAAGTCAAGTTGACACATGAAATATTTTTCGGGATCTTGTCATTGTATATTCAATGAAGATTTAGCCTCGATTGACAAGGTATATCCATCTTTGTTAGTTGGAGTACTTTAGAATACTGAATGAATATCAAGTTAAAGATATTATATTGAAGCAAGATATATGAAGCATCTGACAGCAGTGAATAATAACTCATTATTCACAAGTGATTAATAGGTATTATTATGGCCGAGCTAACAGACGTATAATGGCCGTTTTAACAATAGTCGTGGATAAAATAATATTATGCATCCTGTATAATATACAGGGTTTTCCTTTTAAGTTGGCCTATTAGACGTTTTAGGAGAACTAGTGAATATTTTATTCTGAAATTTTAGGTGCAGCCCTGAGGGTGAAGGAACTCTTCGCCTAAAATATTTTCAAGTCGACAGTGTTGCCACGTCTATCTCAAACGCATATCTACTTTCTTATTTCAAATGGAACTACCTATATTTTCATTTATGTATCGATTCAATACCAAATTCGCAGTATAACCCACTAAAAAAAAACTTCTCTGCTATGCACTGTTGCCGAGTTATTCACAAATTCCTGAAACTTTTGACATTTGCATTGCCAGTTTGGAAATGCAATATCTCGATTATTTTTTATGCGAACGGAACCCAACTCAGCAGTCTCATAGTAAAGACTCCATGCATTCATGTGGTATATAAAGTATTTTGATACATCGTAAGGTTTTTCGAAGATATTGCTCCGAAAATGTGAAACTCAAAATTGAAATATTTCGAGATTTTCAAATGGCAATCCCATATTTATTTTACAGCATTCGATTCGAAATAAAAAATGAATTGCAGTCTCCTTTTGCACTTACTATTTATTTTGGATAGTTTTCGAATGAGATGAAAAATACTGAAATTTTTCAGTATTTATAGTTCATGATCTATGGTCCTGTTTACGATGAAATGGTTCTATGATTATGGCGTGAATTGTTGAAGTAGATTCTATGGTTGAAATCATAAAAAGTATTCGATGATCATAGATGTCATAGAAGAAAGTTTACCCATATTATTCAAACACGATTCGGATTGTTTCACAATTCACGGGAAATGCCAAAAAATTATTGAAAGAAATTCCGAAAATTGTTAAGGCTTTCTGTATTTCAACCATAGAATCTACTTCAACAAATCACGCCATAATCATAGAACCATTTCATCGTAAACAGGACCATAGATCATGAACTATAAATACTGAAAAATTTCAGTATTTTTCATCTCATTCGAAAACTATCCAAAATAAATAATTAGTGTAAAAGGAGACTGCCATTCATTTTTCATTTCGAATCGAATGCTGTAAAATAAATATGGGGTTGCCATTTGAAAATCTCGAAATATTTCAATTTTGAGTTTCACATTTTCGGAGCAATATCTTCGAAAAACCTTACGATGTATCAAAATACTTTATATACCACATGAATGCATGGAGTCTTTACTATGAGACTGCTGATTTTGGTTCCGTTCGCATAAAAAATAATCGAGATATTGCATTTCCAAACTGGCAATGCAAATGTCAAAAGTTTCAGGAATTTGTGAATAACTTGGCAACAGTGCATAGCAGAGAAGTTTTTTTTAGTGGGTTATACTACAAATTTGGTATTGAATCGATACATAAATGAAAATATAGGTAGTTCCATTTGAAATAAGAAAGTAGATATGCGTTTGTGATAGACGTGGCAACACTGTCGACTTGAAAATATTTTAGGCGAAGAGTTCCTTCACCCTCAGGGCTGCACCTAAAATTTCAGAACGAAATATTCACTAGTTCTCCTAAAACGTCTAATAGGCCAACTTAAAAGGAAAACCCTGTATGTACATAATAAACAGTGTTCCCTTCTTAAACTTATATGCCAAGCAGCCAACACCAGCGACAGTTATGATTGTGACCCAAACAAAGGAAAATATCTGCATTACCCAGTCTAGATATCAAGATAAGAAAAGTCGCTGCACATTTTCACGCTCTGAATACGGCGGAATAAAAATTGGATATTCCGAGCCAGCATATGAATCGATTTTGTAATACACTCACGAAGAACATCCGGAAGTACGTAAAATGGCTACGCATGGTTAGATTTTATTGTAATCAAGCACACTTTTCGTCGAGAAATTATATAATCCTGCTCGCTAGTTACCGAGACATTGCCGAGAGATATATCTCTGAGATTTTCGCTCTATTGTTCAACATGCGTCTTGTTATCTCACACGTTTGACCCCAACTCATTGACATGAAAGTTTCTTGAATTGGAGTAATGCGCTTTTCTGAGTGAAATCGTCAGAACGCGATTTTCGACCTATGGAGTAGTTTTGGAATGTCACAGCTAACTTGTGAGTTATTCAGATGAAGGAGAAAAGAACTACAAGGTTAGACATATTTATTTCGAAATTATTCATAAAAGAAGAAAAGATTTGTTCATTTCCTGAAATTTTGTCTTCCAAAGTTGATCCTCCTGGGAAAAACCCTTCACACCTACATTCACCTAGAAAAGTAATTTGTTCTTCAACATCAAAACCATCAAATCTTAGGTAGTCAAAATGTGAAAAATGAGATCTATTTCAAGTTCTTTGAATATTTTTTTCGTTACCCAAATCACCTGCCACTGCCAGTACCTATTCAAATAAAATGAAAATGTAAATTTTAAATTATGAATGAATTTACACCGCAAAAATTAAAAAAGTTCCAATATTGCGTCAGGACATCAATTAAAATGTTTATTAAACCCATCATTTCTCCATTCAAATTGAACTATGGACCAAAAGTTTGCTTAGCAGAATTTATTCATGAAACTAATTGCAATAAACTAAACATGCATGAATAAATGCATTCACTCAATCATCAAGATTTCCATTACTGAATATTCATTTTGTCATTTCGTTTTTTGAGTAGCAGTTAATTTGCATTTTCGAATGAACGAGTTGAGCAATGCCACTTCTGTACGAGTACCTATTGCACATTATTTTTTCTAATTTGCCGAATTTTTATTAGAATGGGTCGAACATTGTTTAGTATTTTTGCATTGAAGAATGGTGGCTGGCAAAACAGTATTTTATATCACTGAAAAAACTATGAAAAACTACCCCCTGATGATATTTTTTTATTGCACTCCTGTGTTTTTTCTCTTCGAAAGATTTCCTTGTAAAAAAAATATGTTAAAACAATATCTCATCATTTTACGTAAATTCGACTCTTAAAAATAATAGCTGTAAATTGTGGCGCATTCGCCATTTTGCAATTCTCAAGATATTCAAAATAGGCAATAAAAAACTTAACGTAATAAAATAACATAAAATTAAAACAATCAAATAAGGTGCCAAAATGAAAAAAAGTGGATATTCCATAATTTATAATTATAATTTTTAAGGGTTCTTCTTCTCTGTGCGGTGCCTTACCGGCCGAACTGAGGCCTAGTGGCCCATTGTTCACCCGCATCATTCTGCAGAGACTCAGCTCCTCAGACACGAAGACAGAAATGTCGCGAGCCTGCCAGGAGTGGTCCCTCTCACCATAGGAATAGAAGGTGTTGGATTTCCTAGGTGTGTTGACCTTAACTCAGTAAGGTTTTCACAGTTGAACAAAATATGCTCAACCGTTTCATCAGTACTCCTGCACCACCGGCATAGGGAGCAGCTAGTCAATCCCATTCTCTTCAAATGCTTGTTAAACAGGTGACCAGTCAATGCACCAGTCACCAGACTGAGTTGTTTCCTCTCCAGCAGCAGAAGCCTATTGACCTCAGATCGCGAGGACGGTCTCTCAATGAGAATCCTCAACCACCTCAGGCCCACCCCTGCGCTCCATTCCGAGGAAAATTCCCTGTTCAGCCAGTTCCTGAAGAAACTTCTGACAGATGTGCGACAGATTGGCAGCGAAGGCTCCGGACCAACAAATGCTAATCCGGCTCCCCGCCTAGCCAGTTCATCTGCCTTGACGTTACCAGGTATATCCGCATGAGCCGGACACCAGACCACTCTCAAAAAGTTATCAGAGCCCAGCCTACGCAGAGCTTTCCTGCATTCTTCTACCAAAAGAGAATCAACTCTAACATCAGATAGAGATTTCAGAGTTCCCTGGCTGTCGCAACATATATAAATGTGCTGGCCAGAGTATCCCCTGCGAATGTTTTCCAGTGCGCATGCAAGAACCGCAAATAGCTCAGCCTGCACAATGGAACAGTCCTTCCCCAGAGGGATAGCCTGATTGAAGTGAGGACCCACGATTCCGGCCCCAGACCCTGTTGCTGTGACAGAGCCATCAGTGAACCAGGTGGGACCTTCTGGACTAAGAAGCCTGTTTGATGAAGACCATAGGTCTCTGTCGGGAACAATTACCCTGTAGGGTTCGTCGAAGCAGAACCTAGTGCCCGCGCGGTCACCTCTCTGGAGAAGGGGAGCGTGAGCATCCTTGACCATTTTGAGGGCCCTCGCGTGCCCAGTGAAGAGTCCTCCATCGCGCCATTGTCCCCGTTCCCAGATTCCTAGAGCTGTCTTCATAGCCACCTCCTTCACAACTAAGTGCAAAGGAGGGAGACCCAGCAGACATTCCATCGCTGCTGTAGGGGTAGACCTCAGAGCGCCTGTAATACTTAAACAAGCTTTCCTCTGGCATTTAGTCATAATGTTCTGGTTGACGGCCCTCTCCATAGAAGGCCACCACACCACAGAGGCATAGGTCAGGATAGGCCTCACCACGGCAGTATACAACCAGTGCATAACGTGCGGTTTGAAGCCCCATCCATTACCCAGCACCCTCCGAGTAGACCAGAATATCACATTGGCTTTATTCGTTTGAGTCTCAACGTGTTTGTTCCATTTTTAAGGGTTGAATCTACTTAAGATGGTGGAAAATTGTTTTGATATATTCATCCTCCCACTGGGTACAACTCAAGAATATATTCGAGAGTACTTTTGAATCTGCACTTATTCTTCTGGATAAAACAAAAAATAGAAATGGTTTAACCTCATAAATACGCTATCAGTCACGGAGACTCATAAATAAACCAATCAATTGGCTAGACATTCATGATAATTTCTTCAAATGGAAAAAGTATTTTATGAGTGATGAGGGCAACTCGAATAAAACTGAAATCAACAGTTTTCTGCTGATGAAAGAACTATATTTAAATCAAACAAATGGGAACAATTATATCATAAAACAAGAATCATAAATAATATTTACATAACAAGAAAGCGACAAAATGAAGCGGTCAGGCATATTCAATATCGAACTAAAAATGAATAATGAATGGAATACTGTTGGAACATGCAACTTAATGCATATTACTTACACCTATCATGATTGATTTTGTTGTCAAAAAGCGAGACAGAAATGCAATATCGCGCTAGAAATACGACATAAAAATGCTCAATATGAGTTTATCCTATATCTATAATCTTTTTCGAATAATTTTGTTGTGATGTGGAAATACTATTCGAAATATTGACAACCATTCATTCTATACAATTAATTGAACTTTTTTCCATATTTTGAATAGTATTTCTTCATTTAACATTATTTTCTGACACGGAGCGATGTATCGAAGGACTAATAGGAATTTTCTTATGGTTTAGCCTTTGAGATATGCTAAAGGACTAGGACCATAGTGTGCACTATAGGCGGGGGCAGCGATAACCTTTGGGGCAACAGCGATGGGGGTAGCAGGGTGTGCAGAAGTTCCAGTACGTGTAACAATGGCGTTGAAACCGTTGTGGTCATCTGCGGTATAAGAAACAGTTCTGATCGTGCCGTCAGGTTCGACCACAGAATAGGATCCTTTTACGATATCGCCATCGCGTTCTTCGCTTTGGGTTTTTTGGTCTCCTGTATGTCCATCTGCCACGCCATATTTGAATTCATATTTGGGATAGGCCTGAAACAAGAAAAAAATCTTATGAAGCTGATGATAGACACATATCTCAACGCTCAAAAAATGTCTTCTCTATTCAACAAATACTGTTTTTAAATTGAAATGAGCTCGTTCAGTATACCAGGGGGTGACTAGGTTCCACATTTTAATGCTTACTACTCTTTATCATTTCAAATATTCATTAAATTAAATATTAGGTTCATCTATATTTATTCCAGTAGAAGGCTCAAATCTCCTTATGGAGAGCCACTAGAAAAAAAATTATGGGAACATCTGTCATCTTAGTTTTTTATGTTAAATCTGAATCCCAGAGGTTTCCTCTTTTTTTAGTACACTCTGTATACAGTGTGTTTGGTCATGACTTAGCGATAATTTAAGGTCATCAAATATACCTAATATTAACGACAAAAACTGCACCCAAACTTGGAAGATTACCTCCTTAGTTTTGGAGTAGCCCTCATTTTAAATTTACTTTTTCATTTTCGTTGAGCCTTCCAAATAATATCGATTTCTTTGGACATAAAGGTCCTGCAGATGTGAAAAAAATGTTTTTTGAAAGATGATACTACCACCTTTCATTGAAGTATAACAATGTAGAAACATTCAACTTGAAAACGCCATAAAAAATTCTTTAAAAAAGTTCATAGTGGAAATATGTACTGATTTTCTCAGTAAATCCGCAATATAACAAGAACTAGCACATTGAAGTATAATTTTCTTTCGATGATTTAACACGCAAGGATATTGGCTACAAAAAAAACACTCACATCATATCTGTAAGTTAAATAATTTGAGAATATGGTATTACTCTCGAACATAACCGTTATGAAAATTGATAAAATAAAAAAAACCTCAGTACCGTAGGTATTTTCGATAATTTGATGATCAAAAAAAACAAATTAATAATAAAAATTGCTCAAAATGGCCGACTCTGCTCTGTAGACAGGCAGTGGCCTTCATGACGACCTGTCTTGTGTCTTTTGCGCGCGTAGTGATCATGTTCGAGCAGCAATCACTTTCAAATTATGAAATTTACAGATATGATGTGAGTGTTGTTTTGTAGCTAATATCCTTGCGTGTTAAATCATTGAAGAAAAAATCATACTTCAATGTGCTAGTTCTTGTACTATTGCGGATTTACTAAGAAAATCAGTACATATTTTTACTATGAACTTAAGAATTTTTTAATGGCGATTTCAAGTTGAATGTTTTTATATTGTTATACTTCAATGAAAGGTGGTATTATCATCTTTCAAAAAACATTTTTTTCACATCTGTAGGACCTTTATGTTCAAAGAAATCAATATTATTTGGAAGGGTAAACGAAAATAAAAAAGTATATTTAAAATGAGGGCTACTCCAAAACTGAGGGGTAATCTTCCAAGTTTGGGTGTTTTTGTCGTATTAGGTATATTTGATGACCTTAAATTATTTCTAAGTCATGACCAAACACACTGTATATACATATATTCGTTACTTTTCCCAAACTTTAGTAGATGAATAGTTAAACCTAAGAATGGACTCTTTCTTGTCTTCACCAATTAATTACTATGAACTTCGTATACATATAAACACAAGATTCTGTATAACTGACCTAGAAATAGATATAATAGAATAAGCTAACGGAAATCGAGTGTACTGACCGTCTAGGAAGCGGTACAAGGTCATACCTTGAAAGTGAAAACATCAGAGATGACTTGTTGCGAAGAATACACACCATAGGTATAGATACTGGGAGGAAAGATCGATAGATATGATTTACTCCACTCTTTCATTGTGGGTACTCGGATCCATTATGATAAAATGGGTTTTTCGAATATTTCAATAAATAACCAAAATACACTACCTACTGGAAAAAATTAAAGGATCAAAAAAAAATTCCAATTTTTTCGGTCATTTTCAACATGCCGTAACTTTGAGAGGAATGGTCGTACAAGGAATTTGAAAAAATGAAATTGTAGCTCCAAGTGTCTAGTTTTTGGATTAGAACTTCAAAAACTTTAAGTTTCAGTGGTTTTCGAGTAATGATAGAAAAATCAGCACCAAAAAAATTCACGAAATTTTACCACTTTTTTTTTCTTGTCTACGAGCGTGGAAATTTTATTTTTCCATAATCGTTATAATGTTGGGATACTTTGTTAATTCAGCTTCAATTTATTTTTTCATTGACCTCAATACGTCCACTTCTCGCCGAGATATTGGTCTTCAAATGGAAAAGGATCCATTTGTCTTTGATTATCGATTTCTCAGCAACCAATGATCGCACAGAAAATTGAAGGAGGGTTTTAAAACCTTAAATTAACTCCGATTAATGAACAGCCATTGCTTATTCATAGAAATTTTTTTTTCTTCATGTCGCATCAATATAAAAATTTAACAAAAAAAGGGCTTTTGGTGGTTTCTTGGAAAATCTACCGCTGGATCGAAAATGTTGAGGAAACCAATAATGTTAAGTGTGACTTTCTCAGTTCAATATGTTGATAAAATTCTTACGAAGAGTCAACTCAATCCAGCGAGCCGTTTTTTTGTTTGACTCGATTGAATTTTTGAAAAAAATAAGGATCACGTTTTTGGTCTGAGAAGCTCATAATCTTCAAAAAAGGCGAAAAAGAATTTTCTCGAGCTTTTTCCACATTTTGATTGCAGATAGTACATAAATTTCAAAAAAATAAAAATAAAATAAACTAACAAATAAAATTTTTATTAATTTAATAACGGATAAAACATGGATCCTTTTCCATTTGAAGACCGATATCTCGGCGGGAAGTCGACGTATTGAGGTCAATAAAAAAATAAATTAAAGCTGAATTAACAAAGTATCCTATCATTATAACGATTATGTAAAAATAAAATTTCCACGCTCGTAGACAACAAAAAAAAAGTGGTAAAATTTTGAGAATTTTTCTGTTGCTGATTTTTCTATCATTACTCGAAAACCACTGAAACTCAAAATTTTTGAAGTTCTACTCCAAAAACTAGACACTTGGAGCTACAATTTCCTTTTTTTAAATTCCTTGTATGACCATTTCTCTCAAAGTTACGGCATGTCGAAAATTGCCGAAAAATTTGGAATTTTTTTTTTATCCTTTAATTTTTTCCAGTAGTGTATACAGGATTCATCTGTTGTAACCATGTAAATTTTATACAGAACTTGCTTTCAACAAAGAAAATTGTTTGGCCATTTTGTCATAATCAAATTGCATCATGCTATTAATAATTGTTCCTTAACCTTAAAATTGTTTGATTATGATCTAGGTTGGAGCAGAATAACTTGCCTATTAAGAAATCCAAATAAACGAAAACTTATGCAGACATTGATTTCGATTATTTTTCCATCACCAAATTCACGATCTTAAGTTTATGTTTAGACAGTTTAGAAGATGATATCAGGCAAGTGGTGTCCATTTTTGTCGATACACTGAGTTAACCGATTTCGGAAATGTAGAACAACTCTGTCCAGTATTTCTTTGAGTATGTTGGCCAAAAAAACCTCTTCTGATTTTCGTGACATTTATTGAAATAATTCTTGCATTTTCAATATAAAATAATAATTAATTTTTATTTACCCAGCTTAATTTGAAGGGGAAAAATTATCTACGTTCCCAAAGATGTTTAATCTGCCTTATGAAATTCTCCAAAGAAACTATGATACCAGCTCGTAGTTTCTTAAGTCTATATAGAGCACGTAGTATGATGTAACAGAAAGCAATTCAGTTCACATTCATAAAACATTAGAATATTGTCTGCGAGCAAAGACGTAGTTGATGGTTGATGTTGAAATAGGCACTGCATTTCCTCAATTATAATGTTCAGCTGGGTAAAAAGATAAGGACAGAACCTGGTCTTCAAATCCCATTGAGATATAATACGATGATTTAAATTGATTCATCAATATCCGGTATATTGAAATGAAGTCAAACCAAGAAATAAAAAATAATGAATAGTTATATTCATTTCCACATTGAACACGCGAAAATGTGAAGGAAATTTAATTTTCATGAGTTATCCTGGTCATGAACACTCAGTGTATTACTGAATTGTAATATTATTTTTTAGGGAATTTTCAGTATTATGAATAACTTGGTTTAAGACTAAATTCTGACTGATATGAGTAATGAAGCAATTACAAAAGAATTCGCCTTTCTCAACAAAACATGTAAGCATCTAATTTACACTTTAAAACCTATCCGTTGTTGAAATCTAATGATATAATAATGAAGGTTTTGAATAAGAAACTGCCTTCACCCATCCGCTTAATTAATTAATTCAATTTTATTAAAACACTGTAATTATAGGCTATAGCTTAAATTACTGGCACACCACTTATAGAGTGTTCGATAAACCTCGAACAATAGTTTTATTATTTAGTGATAGACTTCAAAAACTTTTGCTGGTATAGGTACTCATTCAATCTCAAGATTATATTGGTATCGATCATATTAAATCCAACCCTCAGGCATGAGTAATTATTTCGCCTTGGCCATTTCTTGTTAAATACTTTTGTTACCTTTGAGTCATTGTTAATTAATTTGTCAGTGCTGACATCAGGCACAAAAGTTTTCGTGCTGAAAATTTATTTATAAAAATTCAATAATTTACATGCTGAGTCCATCATGAGAGATGATTACCCTTCAGTAGGGTCCTGTAGCGGTTCTTCGAAGAACAGAAGATTCCGATAATCATCACTTGGAAGGCCCAACTTGGCTTAGAACACTCTCCTGGCCAAAGAGCAAACAATCGAAAACATTTTGTTTTGATTCTGTGAAAACTGCTTGACAGGGTTTTTTCTACTGAGCTATGTTTCATGCGTAGTATGATATGGTACCCAGTTTTGCACTAACCTCAGCTAAGGAGTTTTTTAATTTGTGTTATGTATTTTATTATGTTAGATTCATTCTCAAGATGTCATCGTCATTCACTACTTCTTCAAGGCATTAACATTTTTTTATTATACAGGGTGTTTCATTGGGAAAGGGAAATACTTCACAGGTGCATAGATGGCACCAAGGCGGTTCTAGAGATACCCCATTTATTGGGTCTCACTGTCTTCATAGCCGAGATACAGGGTGTTTTATGAATTTTGCCCGTTTCTTCCTGAGGCCGTACCAAACGAACCACCCGGTATATTTTCTTCATATTTCGCAAATATGTTCCTAATTGAGAGCCCAAACATATCATGCAATAACCGCCTCGAAAATCCAGGTCCGGGTTAACAAAAAATTATGAATCGTTTGAATACTTGAAACAACACCCTGTACATCGGAATTTTGAAAATCTGTTTTAATATTCGAAAACACCACTAAAAACTAAACTGAGACGTATCCTTCAAATTTTCGCGCAGAAAGTTTTACTGCACAAATTTTCAAGGTAAAAGTGAAGTTTTTAGGAACTTGGATACCCGAAAGTGGTTTGAAGTGACTTTAACAATAAATTATCAACAATATTGAATCCATAATTATTTCAACATTACTCGGCAATTCATTTTCACATTGGTTTTCTTTTTTATAGCTGTATACTTTAAAATGCAGGTCCGGGTTAACGAAAATTATGAATCGTTTGAATCTTTGAAACAACACCCTGTACATCAGAATTTTGAAAATCTGTTTTAAAATTCGAAAATACCACTAAAAACTGAACTGAGACGTACACTTCAAATTTTCGCGCAGATAGTTTCAATGCACAAATTTTCAACGTAAAAGTGAAGTTTTTTAGAACTTGGATACCTGAAAGTGGTTTGAAGTGACTTTTAACAATGAATTATCAAAATATTGAAATCCATAATTATTATACGTTATGATGCAACTCACTTCTCAATAAATGAAAACTAATGTGGAAATGAATTACAAAGTAATGTTGAAATAATTATGGATTCAATATTATTGATAATTCATTGTTAAAAGTCACTTCAAACCACTTTCAGGTATCTTAGTTCTTAAAAACTTTTACGTTGAAAATTTGTGCATTGAAACTATCTGCGCGAAAATTTGAAGTGTACGTCTCAGTTCAGATTTTAGTGGTGTTTTCGAATATTAAAACAGATTTTCTAAATTCCGATGTACAGGGTGTTGTTTCGAGGATTCAAACCATTCATAATTTTCGTTAACCCGGATCTGGATTTTCAAGTATACGGCTATAAAAAGGAAAACCAATGTGGAAATGAATTACAAAGTAATGTTGAAATAATTATGTATTCAATATTGTTGATAATTCATTGTTAAAGTCACTTCAAAACACTTTCGGGTATCCAAGTTCCTAAAAACTTCACTTTTACCTTGAAAATTTGTGCAGTAAAACTTTCTGCGCGAAAATTTGAAGTAAACGTCTCAGTTTAGTTTTTAGTGGTGTTTTCGAATATTAAAACAGATTTTCAAAATTCCGATGTACAGGGTGTTGTTTCGAGGATTCAAACGATTCATAATTTTTTGTTAACACGGACCTGGATTTTCAAGGCGGTTATTGCATGATATGTTTGGGCTCTCAATTAGGAATATATTTGCCAAATATGAAGAAAATATACCGGGTGGTTCGTTTGGTACGGCCTCAGAAATAAACGGGCAAAATTCATAAAACACCCTGTATCTCGGCTACGAAGACAGTGAGACCCAATAAATGGGGTATCTCTAGAACCGTCTTGGTGCCACCTATGCACCTGTGAAGTATTTCCCTTTCCCAATGAAACACCCTGTATATCAGGTTCTGTTTTCTCAATCTTCTTCCTCTTTGAGTCTCGCTAGTTCTCTATGTGTATGTCCTCGTAAGGACGTAAGAAGGTCATTATTATCAACTTCTTGGCCATCAAAAACTTGGTATCTGAGAACCTTATCACCTTTTGATCATTTTTAACTTTTATGCCCTGAGGACCTCCTAATTATACAAAACTAGTCAAGCTACTCAATCACATTCATTAGATATGAAATATTCTAATTTCTCACCACGTAATCAACAGATGGTGCAGCCTTTACAAGCGCTGGAGCTGCATATGCTGAGGCTATTGGTACTCCATGGGAGATTGCAAGCGGTGCTTGAAGAAGTCCTCCTTCGATTGAAATTATCAGGACTGCAATTGATATGCACTAAAAGAAAAATTTGCTAATAAATTGGAATCCCAATTTGCTGAAAAAACTCTTATCAATATTTGATTTCAGCAGATTTCAAAAAACTGAATAGAATTTATGTACCTGATGTAGTTACTTTCATATGAAAAAATGTTTCCAGTTACAAGTTATTCAAAAGATTTAAAAAACATCATAGCCCATTAACTATCTCATTTTTAGCTGGTCAATTCGATTTAATCTATTGCGTATGACCTATATATCTTCGTTAGATCATGTTGCATTTTCGAACACTCTGTAGATTTGGGGGAGAAACAAGTGTTGACTAAGGCAAAAAATGATTTTATACCGAAAGAATGATCTTTCTATTTTCCGGAGAGAACTCTCATTATTCTTATCGAAACCTATTTATGTATATATTTGAGCGCTTCCTCCTAGGTAAACAGCTTGCTATCGTTTTGCCCAAATGTGTGTAAATGTGTTTGGACAGGGCGTGGTCCCAGACTTACGGACACTTCATGACATTGCTAAGTAAAAGAGATGATTGGAAACGGGAATACACCGACTATAATCTCAAAGAAAATACCGTAAAATGGTATACAGATGGTTCCAAAACCTCTACAGGAGCAGGCGCCGAGATATACGGGCCAAGCACCAAGTGTGCACTGTCGCTAGGCTCCTATATGAGCGTCTTTCAAGCGGAAATCTTAGCTATTGAAAGATGTCTAGATATAAATCTAGAAAGAAACTATCAGAAATGTGATATAGCCATACACTCAGTTAGTCAAGCTGCTATTAAAGCACTGAGCTCCTACGTCATCGATTCTAAGATGATCTGGGAGTGGCGGAACAAACTCAACGAGGTAGGCAAGAAAAATAAGGTCTTTTTAATTTGGGTTCCCGGCCACTCGGGAATCGAAGGAAACGAAGAGGCCAATACAGTTGCCAAAGAGGGCGCACAAATGTCACTCTTTGGCCCAGAACCCTTCTGTGGTATATCTAAATGTACCTATAAGAAGGAGTTTGTGGAGAAGGAGAAAGCCGAAAGGGAAAAGCTCTGGCGGAATCTCCCAGGGATGGATCATTCCACTGAGTTCCTTCGGAACTTCGAGACAGCGGGATCCAAAAGATATCTGGATCTTGGTAAGAAGCAATTGCACCTCCTCACTGGCTTTCTTACAGGACATTGTCGCCTCAGGAAGCACCTGTTGAGGATGGGATTGTCGGACACTGACGAGTGTAGGTTCTGTGGGGAGGAGGAAGAAACCCCCATTCACCTAGTCACGGAATGCCTTGGCATTACGAGACTGAGGAAGAAATGCCTTGGACAAGAAACTTGTAAGAGTGAGGAACTAGCCTCGTTGAAGCCTTCACAGTTACTAGATTTCATAAGATCTCTGGAACTGGAAGGCGAGCTGTGAAGGTTTTTGGCCAGAACAGCTCTGTAAGGGGGCACAATAGACCTTAAGGTCGTAGTGAACTGTAACCCCTCTGTAAACTATCAACTATCAACCAGACTTACGGACTTGAAATTTTCACACATTTGGGACAAATACATGTCCGTATGTTTATGGTCAGCCGTAGACCGGACCTAAACAAGGAAAGACTTCTGAACTTGAAATTTTAGGGTAGATTTGGGATTTGAAGGAGAAGTAGATTTCACGAATGAATTGACTGAGACCAATAGATCTCAGGATATAAAATTGGATTTATCGTTTTCCTAATATGAACAAGCGCGAAAAAGTTTCTATCTTCACGTCAGTGCTTTTCAAAATTTCTTTTTCATCTGGAAGTAGTGTGAAAAACCATGAAGGAAAAACTGAAATCATGACAACGTCCACAATAGTTATTTTTGTATCTAGAGCGCGAAATGCTACTTTGGTGATCGAGAACTGATTTTTTTTACGAGGCGCAGCCGAGTTAAAAAAATAGTCGAGATCACCAAAGTATTTCGCGCATGAGATGCAAACAAAATTTTTTCTACAAACACTTAGCTCAATATGAAAAAATAACTATTATGGGGATTTTAATCGTGACAAGACCCTTCTATTACAACTGTGACAAAACTCAAGTTGACATATGGGAAGTTTTTGGAAAAATTGTCATTGTATATTTAATGATGAACATTGCTTCAATTGATGTAATGAAAGTAGATTTTGCCCTCGATTTCCAAATATACCCAAATTTGTTAGTTAACATATAAAAATCCCATATAGTTTACATGCAGTGTGCGAAGTAAGTATTTCGCACACTACTTCGCGCACGGTGTCATAGTAACAAAGGAAAATGAAAAAAAGGGTCACTTCGCATATTCTTGCCAATGCGCGAACCTTGTCATTTTTTGACGTTTGTAGAAAAAAGAATATATACTTCACCTTGACGAACATGGTTAAAGTTAAACCACAAGTGCTAGCAGAGCTTTACGGCATACTGAATTGCATTGCAGTCATCACGACTTATATAGATCCCTTTGAGAACAACCTACGTTCACCAAATGCATAAAAATACGTATGCCACTATGTAACAATTCATTCGAAAAATGGGCACAGAAAGTGCAACAACTAAACATTGCACCGATGCGAATTCGTAGCAAGGTCTCGAGATTTTTTTAATGGTGCATGGAACACGAACCTGAGTCTCGGTCTTGGGTGGGTCCAAAAGTATCTCCCATCTAGAGGATATTGCACTAACCTACATTGCTTTTGGAGATATTCATTTGCATGATGCAATAACTATTAATCTATTGTGCCATTTGATAAGACATATTCTGTACCTGCCTACTCTGATTGACGGCCATATTCGGCCTGTGTTTGCTTCAATCACAGTTGTGTATCAGTGTACGATTCAAGAGATAATAGCTTAGTACTTTTGCAGGAAAATAATTATGTTGTGAATGTTGTGAAGTGAGATGATTCTAAAAGTTTTTTTTTTTAATTCTGCTAGACGCACCAAATAACCTCCAGTCAGGTTTTCCTCACTACTATTTCAGAAAATTAATTCTATCATTTATCATAAAATCTATAACTAAACATATAAAAATTTTATGATTTTGATTTAACAATCCTTTTGAAAATTTGCATGAACACTTGGCCAATTTATATCCATAAATTCTATAGTTCTGATTATGCGATCCTCTCGAAATTTTACAGTCTTCAGTCTAAAAATAAATTTCAATCGAATCGAATATTTTGTTGTGAAAATATATGGATTTTTATTCCCATTTCCATTGAATTTTCTATGGTTCTGTTAACACTATGGCCACATTGTTTTGTCAGAGGCTTCTTATGGATATCTTGCAGGTGGTCGCAAAATTTCATTACATTCAGAAACAGATCCTACCTTGAAAATTTCTAGGACAATCAGGGAAAACAAATTGTTTTAACGTCAATTTCACAAAAGAAGTAATAAAGGACCCCGCACATTTTGTATGAGAATTGGCTCCCGGTGGATTTGGCTGAAAATTTGATATGATGTTCTACTAATCCTTCTGATCAAATGTCTCCACAGTCACGAAGCTGAAAAATGCATACTTCTAGGAGTTTTTAGCGATTTTTTGTATCCCTTATGGCAGATTTCTTATGGGAATTGGGTCCCGGTTGATTTGGCTGAAAATTTGATATGATGTTCTACTAATCCTTCTGATCAAATGTCTCCACAGTCACGAAGCTGAAAAATGCACACTTCTAGGAGTTTTTAGCGATTTTTTGTATCTATTATGGCTTACGTATTACCGTTCACACAGAAATGTTTGAAAATATTTCGAATTGACAGAATCTGCTTTCAATAATCACGAAATATTTTCAAACATTTTTGTGTGAACGGTAATACGTAAGCCATAATAGATACAAAAAATCGCTAAAAACTCCTAGAAGTATGCATTTTTCAGCTTCGTGACTGTGGAGACATTTGATCAGAAGGATTAGTAGAACATCATATCAAATTTTCAGCCAAATACACCGGGAGCCAATTCTCATACAAAATGTGCGGGGTCCTTTACATAATAATGATATGTATAAAACGAAAAGAGAAGATTCTTTATCTGATTCTGAATAAATTTTTTATTGGCCTCATCTCTTGCAACAGTTTGTTGTATCATTGTTTAATTCCTTAAACAATGGTTGTATTTAATTCTCTTATTTGTTTTGTATTTGTTATTTATTTTTTCTATTTGTTCTTGTTTTTCATATATCTAGTCGAATCTGTTAAGTTCCTTTTTTACTCCATTTTGTGATATTCATGAGTATTTTTAAATTAATAATAATATATATTTTTTTCTAATTTTTTTTCTATTGTGTTGAAAATAGCATACTTTTTTCGTTAAAAATACATTTTTTCAACGTCACAAGCTCTTTTCATTGTCCATTCCTGAAATTTTAGAACACAGAATAAATCTACTGAAATCTACTGAATTCTAGTCAAGGTATCTACTGATGACATAAAAATCGAACTGGCAACCCTGGTTTCGAGTGCTTACGGACGGACGGCAACTCCGACAGAATTGTATTTGACCACTAATTCGTCATCAGTGAGTCGAACTTTATCATTTGAGGCCATTTTCGACTCAAGAAACGAAAATTGCAGACATTCGTACAAAACGATAGATATTCGTTTAAGTAGAACATGCACTCAAAAAGACCAAAATAAATTGAGAAATACTTCTCCCAGCCTAACAATCAACTTATTAGTTGGATGAGTGAATAGTTTTGCCTAGGTTCATCATGATTCACTTTATGCAATAACATCAGAAATATCATTATCAGTTTGCCCATGAATAAATTTTTGTTTCTAGAGCCTCTCCGAGGTAGGTTCGTCGGTATTCTTTCAAGCAACCATTATTTTCAATATTTCTTTCAATTTTATTCCCACTTTAATAAATTTTCGTTTTACAAATTATAAATTTCCGTTAAGTAAATTGGATTTATAAGAATAACATTGTATTTCGATCATGACCTGGGAACAGAAAATCCAATTCTATGGAAAAGTATTTTAAAGCATGCGTATTTCAGTTTCAACAGTTTGTTCAAGATAGCTACCAACCCTTATTTCTCTTTTTGATGATAGCCCTTTGAAATGATTAACCTTAGAGTCTATTGAACATATAAGTATTTCGAAAGTCCTAGAAATGGAAAGAATGTGCCCAAAATCATATAAAACTGATTGATTCATTCACAACATTGTAATGGTAATGCCTGGGAATTCTTAAAAAATTTCGTCGAATCATTTCATATGAGACTTTCGATATCTTTCTTGATGATAAGCCTAAGAATGATGTTCAATGACTGAAAATAAGGGTAGAAGTCCTTACTCTTACCTAAACATCAACTATACAATATGTGACTATAAGACAACTAGTTTTTTATTGACAAAATTAAATACAATCTCTCCACAATTCAACATATCACAATTATTCAAATATTAACAACATCTTTTAATGATCAATTAATGATGGTAGTAAGCAGGGGCAGCATGGACCACAGGGGCGGCGTGAACAATTGGGGCGTGGTGGGCAACTTGGGCTGGGTGCACAGCATGACCAGATTTTTCTACAACAGCGTTGAAACCGTTGTGGTCATCAGCGGTGTAGTGGACGGTTCTCAAGGTACCATCGGGTTCAACAACGGAGTAGGATCCCTTGACTACGTCACCATCACGTACTTCATGTTGAGATTTGTGGTCACCAGTGTGTCCATCTTGAACTCCATAGTTGAATTCGTATTTGGGGTGAGCCTGAAAAACAGTCGCAATGTGGTAGACCATTAAATTTCGTATGTGGATAATTGTTTCAATTGCACAGCGAATTAAACAATATGAAGCAATTCACATTCTAATATATATCTTGAATTCAGAACTTCCTGTCGTAATTCATACGCACTTTTTTCGTTATAAATGTTTTCTTGTTAAACTTACGTAGTAATCTACTGCGTGTTCATCCACTGCGTGACCAACCGGTAATAATCCAGCTTGGGCAATAGCCACAAAAGCAGAAACTGCAAGGATCTGTAACGAACAACAATTTAACTTAGATTTTAATTAGATCAAATTTTGAATTGAATAATTTCAACCATCGATATAATTTAAATAAATACCTTAGCGAACATTATAGGTGATTCTTCGAAGTATTCGTTGAAACTGATACCTTTCACATTGTTAGGCATTCTTTTATACTCCACTGCCTGAAAAATTCATTCACCAAGAAGTACTCGGGTAGTGGAAGAAATGATATGTCGAAAATAGATCCATATTTTAGAAGGTCGTGTTAATGAAACGTCAAATGGCCGATCGAGTGGTTTCTATATCGTTGTATTCTATTATCACGCCCGAAAATTACTTCATTTCATTCCAGAGTATTATTACATTATCGTTCCTTCAATTATGAGTATCATATGTACCTAGTTCAGCGATCCGATAAATATTTAGCCTCGAATTCTTTTTCATTTCATTCTAAATAAAATGGGAACTAATGTAACAACCAAAACATGTAATTTCTAATTACTCCCAGTCTCTGAAACAGAAATAATTAAAAAAAAATTAATTAAGATGAAGTGCTCCTGCGAGGATCTTTGCACTTATTTGTCAGGGGCAAATTGGTCTTGAAAGAAATGTTGCCTAACAGTAAATCTGAAAAAGGAAATCAATGAAAAGGACAATGTAACGTTTCAGTGTCTATATCAGACACCTTCTTCAGACAAACTTGTAAAATCTTCAGAATTGTGTGTTTTTTCATTTATTTCCTTTTTCAGTTTTACTGTTAGGCAACAATTTTTTCGAGACCAATTTGCTCCTGACAAATAAGTGCAAAGATTCTCGCAGGAGCACTTCATCTTAATTAAAATTATTCAATTATTTCTGTTTCAGAGACTGGGAGTGAAAACTTATTAAGTTTTTTAGAAATGCAGAATCCTCCCGGAATATATTTCAATCGATATCCAAAACATGTAAATTGTTTCCCAATTGTGGCACCCTTGCAATTATTTCTTTATCCCCTTATTCATCTGTTATTATTCTTACTTTAGATACCTACCCATGTCAATTTTATGAGACTGATATTCAATGAAGAGTATCAGCATTTTGCTGGATATAAACATAATGAATTAGTTTCAAATCCAATAAAATATTGATTTCAGATATGATTTTCTCACAGCCGTCTATAGACGTACTTTAGACGGCTGTGATTTTCTGTTGAAGATGAATTTATTTTAGATGCTGTGCTAAGCGAAACTAATAAACCAAGGTGAACAACATCGAATAAAAGGATCTCTATTTTTGGGCGCTCGGTCTATTTAAACGAGTACTAAATCGTTGCCTGTAATTTTTGAAATTTGGTCAGAAAATGGTCCCAAACCAAACGATTAAGTTTAATTCAATTATGACAAATCCGTGGTCAAATTCAATTCTGTCTGTGATAACTTTAGAAAGGATTGTCATAGAGACTTGATATTTTCAGGGTAGGTTCGGTTCCTGAATGCCGCGGTCAAGATCGTTGACCATCAGAATCGCAAAGAGTATTCCATAAAATATGGCCATTCAAAATGATTGTTCCTCAATGCATAAAATTGTTCAATAAATTGTCGAGTGACATAAAATCTTTAAATATATTAAACTTTCATAAAGCAGTAAAAAATCGATTGCTGCTGAAATGCTATTATACTGTAGGTGTAGAGGAATATCTAAATGACATTCTTTAGTTTAAGTTTTTCTCTTTTTCTCTGACATGTCCTATGCATTGTAAAATGTATTTCAGGATGAATAAAACTATTCTATTCAATTCTATCTCAGACATACTAAATCCGATCGAACTGAAATTTCGCGCCACATGCGAAATACTCATAAAAAGCATCATAAAAAATAATTTGATTATAATGTTAACGGAACCATAGAAAAATTAATCTGAATATTGAAAAGAAAAGTCCTTATATCGTGCGTTCAAAAAAAATTGTGGTCAAGTAAGCTGTGGATTCTATTTTTCCTAAGAGTCTATGAGGGGAAAAATAGAATCCACAGCTTTTTTTGAAGGCACGTTATTTCCCCAACAAAATATCCGATTCGAGTGAAATCTATTGTGAGGGTGAAAATCCTGATACTGAATGTTCATACAAAGTTTCAAGAGAATCACAGAATCAGAACCATGAAATTGAATTTTTCAAAAAGAGTTGATTTGATACAATCATAGAGAATTCTATCGTGAATATCGAAAAAAATTCCAATAATCTCATAAAAAACTTTCGATCGAAATGAAATCGAGTTTAATGATGTGGAATGGCATGCAAATTTTCAGAAGAATTGTTAAATCAGAAACTAGAAATTTGATATTTTTAGTTATCGATTTTCTTTATAGGTACCTACATTACATTTTGAATAATTTCCAGAATATAATTCTTTTTGAGTACCAACCTGTTTAGGGCCTTTCTTAAATTTTGTCACAACAACCCTTAGATTCATATTGCCTCTACTGATAGTTAAAACTCTTTTTGGTCATTAAATGATTCAATACATGTATACTGAAAAGTTATTTTTCTTTATTTAAACATTGATTTCGTATATCCAAAAGGTGTATTGGGACCTACCAAATAACTTAATACATATTGATATATTTTCTATAGAGCCATGTAAAATTTGATATGTCACTAGAAATTGTATAGCACGAACAGCTTCACATTTAACTTTTTCTTTCGATGATTTGGGTGGGGGGTGGTTCTAAAAATTTATGACTGAAATCTTAAATATTTGAGAGAATTTTTTTATTGGTATTTTAAATACAACAAATCAATATATCACAATTATTCACATATTAACAACATCGTTTTCTGATTAATCAATGATGGTAGTAGGCAGGGGCAGCATGGACAACTGGGGCAGCATGGAGAACAGGGGCAGAATGGAGAACAGGGGCGGCGTGAACAATTGGGGCATGGTGGGCAACTTGGGCTGGGTGCACAGCATGGCCGGATTTTTCTACAACAGCGTTGAAACCGTTGTGGTCATCAGCGGTGTAGTGGACGGTTCTTAAGGTACCATCGGGTTCAACAACGGAGTAAGATCCCTTGACTACGTCGCCATCACGTACTTCATGTTGAGATTTGTGGTCACCAGTGTGTCCATCTTGAACTCCATAGTTGAATTCGTATTTAGGATGAGCCTAGAAAAGAAATATCTTTATATTAGTAATATGTTGACACCTAGGGTGATTTTATTATGGAAAAATTATTTTATCCTTACGTAGTAATCTACAGCGTGTTCATTCACTGCGTGGCCAATTGGTAAAAGGCCAGCTTGAGCAATAGCCACGAAGGCAGATACTGCAAGAATCTAAAACAGACAAAATGAATAATACAATAAATTCTCTGATGAATATTGATATTATTTAGATACTTTATTTTAATTGTTCAAATACCTTAGCGAACATTATGGTTATTTCTTCAAAGCGTTGTTTGAATCTGATACCTTTCACACTGTTAAGCATTCTTTTATACTTCTTGGCCACAAAAATTCATTCATTAAGAAGTACTCGAGTTTAATGGTAGTGGAAGAAATATTATGTCGAAAATTGATCTATATTCCAGAAGGTCATGGCAATGAAATGTTAAATGACCAATAGAACGGTTTTAAAATCGTCCTTCGAACGGTTATGATATCCTATTGTCGAACGTCCGAAAGTAATATCTCACGCTCTCGAAAGAATGTTCAAATTTTCATTTTCTTTAATAACAGTTATCTAACGTTCTACCTATGCTTATTGTGTTCACAATAATCAATGTGTAAACACAAGGTCAATGTATTATTTTTATGTAAGTTTCTTGAATATTCGGGTTTGTCCTGATTATTTCGAGTATGCAACACACAGTTAATTGGGTGTAAATTGATTTGTATCGCAGGATATCACGAAAATTTATATCTATTCATTATAGATTGAGAAACAATCGTTTCCTTGCTATTTCAAATTCTTCAGTTACGTACTACTCTGGTCTAATTAATGGATACCTATTGTGGGTGTTACTTCTGAATTGATATACGGAGAACAAAGAATTAGGATAGTTCATTATTTTCGACAGTTGACATGATCGATATACACGGAGTTATACAGGGTGTCTGGTGAGGAATGGGACAACGTTTAGGTGGTGATGAGGGATGTCTCAAGGAGTGAGAAAATGCCATTTGAAATCATCTGAGGTACATGGTTCCTGATATACAGGGGGTTTTAGAAAAAAATAGGAAATTTCAAATGACCATAATTCAGGAAATATGAGAGCTAATCCCATGATTTTTCGTATGAACAATGATAGAGTGAGTACGAATCTGTTTGAATAAAAAATTCGAAATAAAATCAGATCCGGACTCAGAAATTTCAGTTTTTCTGAAATTAGGTAAAAACAACACCCTGTATGTGGTTTTCAATTTTTTTGACTTCATATTCTGAGAGAGCAGGAGAAATACATTCAAACTCAACTGTCATCTCGAATGGCACAAATTTTCCCTGCTTTCTATGACCCTTCGAATGTCAATCCTCGAATTTCGCTCCTTACATATTATTTTCTCGACATTTCAAATGACCATAATTCAGGAAATATAAGAGCTAATCCGATGATTTTTTGTATGAACAATGATAAAGTGAGTACGAATCTGTTTGAACGAAAAATTCAAAATAAAATCAGATCCGGACTCAGAAATTTTAGTTCTTCTGAAATTAAGTAAAAAAACACCCTGTATGCGGTTTTCAATTTTTTTGACTTCAGATTCTGAGAAAGCAGGAAAAATACATTCAAACTCAACTCTCATCCCGAATGGCACAAATTTTCCCTGCTTCCTATGACCATTCGAATGTCAATCTTCCGATTTTCGCTCCTTACATATTATTTTCTCGACATTTCAGAAACATGAGATCTCAGATAGTTACTAATAAGTAAAAAAAAGATCATAAAAGAATCAAAATTTTCATAAAAATTATCAAAAATGCGAAATTTGGAAAATTAATAATTAATTCTTCAAATATTGTTCAAAATGAAAACCACCAACTTCTACACATTTATCTGCTCTTTTCATTAAGTTCAAAACTGCTTTCCTTATCACATTCGGGTTGTTTGGTATTTCGTCACATGCGTCTATTATGCGCTGAATTAATTGTTTCCTTGTATTTATTTCTCGCCCGTACATCATAGTTTTAAGGTGTCCCCAAAGGAAATAATCTAACGGTGTCATGTCGGGGGACCGAGGTAGCCATGCTCTTGGACCACCACGACCTATTCATCTATTTGGATAGACCTCGTTCAAATGATTTCTCACTAAAATTGAGAAATGTGGGGGTGCTCCATCATGCTGGAAGATAAGTCCTCTTTGATTAATATTCCCTAATAAATTAGGAAGAACATTCATAAGGAAATCTCTATAAATTTCTCCGGTGACTCTTTCTTCGAAAAAATGAGGACCTATTAAATTATTATCATAAACTGCGCACCACACATTAACACTGAAACGTCTCTGTGATTGTTTTTGTACGACAGCGAAAATCGGAAGATTGACATTCGAAGGGCCATAGAAAGGAGGGAAAATTTGTGTCATTCGGGATGACAGTTGAGTTCGAAAGTATTTTTCATGCTCTCTCAGAATCTGAAGTCGAAAAAATTGAAAACCGCACACAGGGTGTTGTTTTTACCTAATTTCAGAAAAACTGAAATTTCTGAGTCCGGATCTGATTTTATTTCAAATTTTTCGTTCAAACAGATTCGTACTCACTCTATCATTGTTCATACGAAAAATCATCGGATGAGCTCTCATATTTCCTGAATTATGGTCATTTGAAATGTCGAGAAAATAATATGTAAGGAGCGAAATCGGAAGATTGACATTCGAAGGGTCATAGAAAGCAGGGAAAATTTGTGCCATTCGGGATGACAGTTGAGTTCGAAAGTAATTTTCCTGCTCTCTCAGAATCTGAAGTCAAAAAAATTGAAAACCGCATACAGGGTGTTGTTTTTACCTAATTTCAGAAAAACTGAAATTTCTGAGTCCGGATCTGATTTTATTTCGAATTTTTCGTTCAAACAGATTCGTACTCACTCTATCATTGTTCATACGAAAAATCATCGGATTAGCTCTTTTATTTCCTGAATTATGGCCATTTGAAATTCCCTAATTTTTTCGAAAACCCCCTGTATATCAGGAACCATGTACCTCAGATGATTTCAAATGGCATTTTCTCACTCCTTGAGACATCCCTCATCACCACCCAAACAATGTCCCATTCCTCACCAGACACCCTGTATGTATACAGATGCAATGGATGGATATGTAATTTGAAAAGGTTTGTTAACTTAGCAGATTTTATGAAAGAGTCAAATGGCGCGATACTCGAGGAATTATGCACGTTATTATTTTCCTCCTAAATGCAAAATTTTACCGCAACATTAAATTTCGAAACCTTACCTGCTGATTTCAAAGCCCAAACATCCACTCAAGACTTATTGCGTTTACGAACTACGACCGGACATAATCACTTCTGACCTCGAATTTTTTTAGAGAGCCCAACTTAATGGCTGAAGAACAAGCGTTCAGAAATGAAGTTCGAATACCTATTGAAAAAACGCAATTTTGGCAATTTTGGCAAGGAATATCTAGTTTAGTTGAACAAGGTGAATAGGGGTTTCTTCCTCTTCCCCACAAAACCTACACTCGTCAGTGTCCGATAATCCCATCCTCAACAGGTGCTTCCTGAGGCGACAATGTCCTGTAAGAAAGCCAGTGAGGAGGTGCAATTGCTTCTTACCAAGATCCAGATATCTTTTGGATCCCGCTGTCTCGAAGTTCCGAAGGAACTCAGTGGAATGATCCATCCCTCGGAGATTCCGCCAGAGTTTTGCCCTCTCGGCTTTCTCCTTCTCCAGAAACTCCTTCTTATAGGTACATTTAGATATACCACAGAAGGGTTCTGGGCCAATGTGCGCCTTCTTTGGCAAGTGTATTGGCCTCTTTGTTTCCTTTGGTTCCCGAGTGGCCGGGAACCCAGATTAAAAAGACGTTATTTTTCTTGCCTACCTCGTTGAGTTTGTTCCGGCACTCCCAGATCATTTTAGAGTCGATGACGTAGGAGCTCAGTGCTTTAATAGCAGCTTCACTATCTGAGTGTATGTCTATATCACACTTCTGATAGTTTCTTTCTAGATTTATATCTAGACATCTTTCAATAGCTAAGATTTCCGCTTGAAAGACGCTCATATAGGAGCCTAGCGACAGTGCACACTTGGTGTTTGGCCCGTATATCCCAGCGCCTGCTCCTGTAGAGGTTTTGGAACCATCTGTATACCATTTTACGGTATTTTCTTTGAGATTATAGTCGGTGTATTCCCGTTTCCAATCATCTCTTTTACTTAGCAATGTCATGAAGTTTTTCTCAGTGATTACTTTCTTGATCATTGCATCACTAGGGAGATTCGCAGATGAGATGTAGTTATTCAGAGCCAAACCATAAGAATTGAATATAAAAATAATAAATTTTTTGCAGGCCTATCCCAAATACGAATTCAACTACGGCGTTGGAGACGGACACACCGGTGACCACAAATCTCAAAAGGAAGAACGTGATGGTGACGTAGTAAAGGGATCCTACTCCGTTGTTGAACCCGATGGTACCATCAGAACCGTCCATTACACCGCAGATGATCATAATGGTTTCAATGCCATTGTTACCAGATCAGGTCATGCTATCCACCCACAACCAATCAAAACTGTGATAGCTGAACCCGTCATTGCTCAAGCAGAATATGGACATGGCTACAAGCGATTTTCCCTCTCGGCTTTAACCTTCTCCAGAAACTCCTTCTTACAGGTACATTTATCTATACCACAGAAGGGTTCTGGGCCAATGAGTGACATCTGTGCGCCCTCTTTGGCAAGTGTATTGGCCTCTTCGTTTCCTTTGATTCCCGAATGGTCGGGAACCCAGATTAAAAAGACCTTATTTTTCTTGCCTACCTAGTTGAGTTTGTTCCGGCACTCCCAGATCATTTTAGAGTCGATGACGTAGGAGCTCTGTTCTTTAATAGCAGTTTGACTATCTGAGTGTATGGCTATATCACACTTCTGATAGTTTCTTTCTAGATTTATATCTAAACTTCTTTCAATAGCTAAGATTTCCGCTTGAAAGACGCTCATACAGGAGCCTGGCGACAGTGCACACTTGGTGCTTGGCCCGTATATCCCAGCGCCTGCTCCTGTAGAGGTTTTGGAACCATCTGTATACCATTTTACGGTAAGTATTATAAGGAATATCTATATAGGAAAGGAACTTTGATAAGGAAAATGTCGATTCTCATCAAAAGAAGGACAAGAGTTTCATAAAAATAGTGAATTGTCAATAAGAAATTATAAATATCGAAAGAAGAAATGAGCCATTTCAAAACCTTGGTCGTATTTTTCATATACAAACAAATCATAAGAAAGTTTGAACTTGTTCATTTTTTCTCTATACAATGTTTTCTGCGTGCCTGTTCCTAGGGGAACAGCATGCCATCATTTTGCTCAAATGTCGATATTTTTCTAATTCTAAACCGGAATTGGTCTCAAACGACTTGGTTGGATTTACTGGTGAAGAATCCGTGACCAATGAAAGATCTGTCCAGCTGCGATAACTCTAGAATGAATTAAGTAAGGCTTCTGAAATTTTGAGAGTTGGTTCGGGTTCCGAATGCCGCAAACGGCCAAATCGGTTCTGTAGTTTCGTATATTGACGCCAAGTTTTTCTGCAAAATTTTGTGAGGAACGTGCCATTACAAAATATTAAAAAAATTGTCTGATCGTGGTAAATCGACAAAATTCTGTTCGCTATACCTATGTATAACTCTCGAACGGAACTAGTTACGAACTAGAAATTTTTATGCTACATTTGAGACAATTGCAAATTTGTATGTTCTTATTCGGCCCTAGTGCAGGCGTAAACACGATTACTTCCGGAAAGAACGACTTCAAAACTTGAAATTTCCAGGGTAGATTTGAGATTTGGAAAGTTAAGATTCCAATATAATGAAACCAACAATCTGCAGGATATTTAAACTGGATTTATCGTTTTTCCGATTCGATCACCTCAGTGTTTTTATAATTTTTTAATACATTTAATCAAAATATACTTCACAATTCTTATTTCGTAGTTTTTGAAAAATTTTGTAAAGTGGACTGTAAACTTTGAGTGGGAATGGCCTCATTTTTCAATATTGAATAATATCATTTCACTTAAATTATAGTTTAACCTTATGCTTAAGCTGATATTTCAAAGTTTTGCTTTTCTCAGTTATTGTTTCTTATCTGCAGTTCGAGCTTTCTTGTGAAACTTAAGTTTCTTATCATCTTATTATCTACTAGCAGACCCAACAGACGTTGTTCTGTATACACAAAAATTCATTCGATCGAGCCGTTTAGTTGCAGAGAAGATGAATAACCTGGATAACGACTTCAGCGCCATCTGTTGATCTGATGTGTGGTCATAAACATACGGGCATAGTTAATCCAAAATACATTCATACAAAACATCCCTCACACTTCGGTACCTTCTCCTAGCCGCCTTGTGCCTACCTCGGAGACATTTTGATGCGATTTCATCTTCAACCTGCCATATCTTTCGATGTATTCATCATAATTGAATGATGTAAAAGGCAATTTCGTTCTATATTAAATACTGGGTATGAAGGACGCATTTAATTGGATAAAGATCAATAGCGTATTCATAAAAAATACTCCCAAATAATGCATAATTTTGAGGAACTTTCGGAAAACTTTAAAAGGTGATACCGAGTAAATCTTGGAAGATAGACATATGCTATCGCGGACTTTTTTGTAGAACTTTTAAAGAGGTACATTTCCGTCATATGTACATTGTTTCCACGTACGTCTTAAGGTTTTCGCAGCGCACCTGAAAATAGCTGATTTTGGTACTCATATTTATTATCATTGAAGTTATAGCAGGTTTCCTCAATTTTCTCGGGTGAAAAGTATAGCCTATGTTACTCAAGGATAGTGTAGCATTCTAAGGGTGAAAGAATTATTGAAATCGGTCAAGTAGCTTATGAGTTAACTCGTATCAACGCCACAAACATACAAATCTTTCCTCTTTATAATATTATTATTATTATTATCTATGACGAATAAATCTGAATATATATACTTACAAAAGTCAAAGAATTAGTGTGAAAGTTGAACAGCCGATTAGCCGAACAAAATCATGCACGATTTCAAGAAAAATAGTTTTTATTTATATTTTCTTAGAATTAAATTCAACAATACAACATATCACATTCATTCACAAAACAACACAATATTATATCAACTCAATGATGGTAGTAGGCAGGGGCAGCATGGACAACAGGGGCGGCGTGAACAATTGGGGCGTGATGGGCAACTTGGGCTGGGTGCACAGCATGGCCGGATTTTTCTACAACAGCGTTGAAACCGTTGTGGTCATCAGCGGTGTAGTGGACGGTTCTCAAGGTACCATCGGGTTCCACAACGGAGTAAGATCCTTTGACTACGTCGCCATCACGAACTTCATGTTGAGATTTGTGGTCACCAGTGTGTCCATCTTGAACTCCATAGTTGAATTCGTATTTAGGATGAGCCTAGAAAAGAAATATCTTTATATTAGTAATATACTGATGGACAAAATTAGCGCACCACTTAAAATTTCGTTAAATTTTAACAATGGATATCTTCCCAATCTTCAGTCGGATTTTAACGTTTTTTTCTTTCAATTGTAGCTCGGTTATTGTAGAATGTCCTCCATTAAATAGAAGTCCAAAAAATGAAATCTTCATGTTGTACAGAGCGTTTAAATAATGTCATGTTTTATAGTCAAATTTTAACGTCTTCTGTGGGCAATGCCAGGTTGCTGAGGCATATAAAAACAATAAAGCTTTGTAGCCTAGTGTCTCTTGAGTATTTTGTTTTTTTAAAAACCAATTTATCTCGAAGTCATCCAGAGATATTAAACTTTTTATCAATTCTTATATTTTATGCATTAGCCATGAATATCTTCGCAACCATTTGTCCGATTTGAATGTTTTTTTTTTAGTTGTAGCTCTTTTATTGGCGAATATCATACTACAATGAGATGTTCAAAAAAAGAAATGCATCATGCTGTACAGGGCGTTTAAATTTTTGGGTTTTTTTCATTACAGTTTAACGCCTTTTGTGGGCAATACCAGATATATGAGGCTTCTAAAAACTATACAGTGATGCAGCCTGATGTTTACTGAGTATTTTGCTTTTTTAAAAAGCAATTTAACTTGTACCCTTCCAGAGATATTCACATTTTTATAACATCTTGCATTTCATACAATATATTGACAATGAATATTTTCAGTCGAGTGATACTGGGGTTTACAGTTGTCATAATTTTTTCTAATTCATAAAATTCATTCGAAATTAATAATTGTGTTAATTTCTGAAGTTTTCTTTACTTTCCATAAGTCTACGGAGACAACGACCAAAGAAAAATAAATAAGAATTAACTTTCAACACAAAAATAAACGAAAAGAAATTAAGAAAAACAGAAAAATGTATGATGTTATAAAAATGTGTATAGCTCTGGAAGAGTACAAGTGAAATTGCTTTTTAAAAATGCAAAATACTCAGGAAACATCAGGCTGCATCACTGTATAGTTTTTAGAAGCCTCATATATCTGATGGTATTGCCCACAGAAGGCGTTAAACTGTAATGAAAATAACCCGAAAATTTAAACGCCCTGTACAGCATGATGCATTTATTTTTTTTTGAACACATCATTGTAGTATGATATTCGCCAATAAAAGAGCTACAACTAAAAAAAAAACATTCAAATCGGACAAATGGTTGCGAAGATATTCATGGCTAACGCATAAAATACAAGAGTTGATAAAAAGTTGAATATCTCTGGACGACTTCAAGATGAATTGGTTTTTAGAAAAACAAAATACTCAAGAGATACTAGGCTACAAAGCTTTATTGTTTTTATTTGCCTCAGCAACCTGGCATTGCCCACAGAAGACGTCAAAATTTGACTATAAAACATGACATTATTTAAACGCCCTGTACAACATGAAGATTTTATTTTTTGGACTTCTGTTCAACAGAGGGAATTTGACAATAATAGAGCTACTATTGAAAGAAAAAAACGTTGAAATCCGACTAAAGATTGGGAAGATATTAATTGTTAAAATTTAACGAAATTTTAGGTGGTGCGCTAATTTTGTCCATCAGTATACAGTTGACACCTAGGGTGATTTCATGATTAAAAAATTATTTTATCCTTACGTAGTAATCTACAGCGTGTTCATTCACAGCGTGGCCAATTGGTAAAAGGCCAGCTTGAGCAATAGCCACGAAGGCAGATACAGCAAGAATCTGAAACAGAACAGAAAATTTAAATTGATACATTATGCTGGATATTTTAAACGTTAAATTATCTTATGGATTCTCTCAAGTTACCTTAGTGAACATTATGGTTATTTCTTCTCGGATCGAATCGAAACTGATACAGTTTAGTGCGTTATGCGATCTTTTATACGGTGGAACTGGAAGATTTCATTCACACAGCAGTACTCAAGTGTTAAGAGGTAGTGGAAACGAAGTATGTCGAAAACCGATTTACATTTTGGAAGGTCGTGTCTTTGAAAAGTCCTGAAGTATACCGAAAGGTACCACAGATCGTCATTCAAGCGGTAATATATCATACCCCGAAAAATTATTCTCGATTTGGAATAATTGAGTTTCGTAATGTTCGTGCTGATTATTTTATTGGAACAACAGATATACTGTACCTATGCTTTTTCAACTAGAAGTGTGTTCAATTATTTATATCGCGTTCAGTGAATGCAATGTCATGACTATGATTTATTTCTGTTTTGTTGTTAACGAATTCTTAAATCTCTATTAGGTATATTATGAGAACTTGAATGAAATAAAAACTCTACTTCTTCAATATGAGATCCAGAACCATAGACAAACTAAAATAATAGATGAGCCACTCGTATATGTCTCGCCACCTGTCGGAGGAGGATACTAATACACGAAAAAATTATTCTCAATTTGATAGTTAGATGTCGTTGCATTCATGGAAATCCTATCGAGAAAATAGTAAGTATGTAAAATCGTTATTATCAAAAAACCTTTGAATTGTCAACTGACACAAGGAGTGGTTTGGCACGTTCTTTTTGAAATATCATGAATTTCGATATGCCTGCAAGAGTGAAGATGTGTTGTGTTATTGGATGTGAAAATCGAGATGCAAAAAGGTAAATTCAAAATATATATTATATATATTTTGTTACCTATAAGAATTAAGATAGTTTTCAAAAAAGTTTTTCATGTATTGAATAAGTTTAGTAGGTAAATACTCATATTTTGTATTATTGAATTCATTATTGTTAGTTTTTGAGAATGTTTTCAATGCAATTATTAGTTTATTGATTAGATATTTATGAAATGAATCTGTATTTTCAATTGGTGATATCTATTTCAGTTAATAAATTTTTATTCTATCCAGAATTTGATTATTGATCCTCACTTCTCGATTCCAAAAGAAAATCAGGTGAAAGTTCGTTGCAGGTATTATTTTCATGAAAATAAATTTCCTCACTCATCGATAACTTGCACGAATCCATTTCTGATTTCCTTTTGGAAATTGAATTTCAAAAAACTTTTTGCACCTTGTATATGGGTGTAGGTACCTACCTATTCAAAAGGTGCACTACAGAATTCTTTTTGAGGCAGCTTTACGATACAGATTCCTTTTTCAATTGAGCTTTTTTCACGAATTAGTAATGTTGTACAAAAAAAGATGTCGTTGAAGCTTGTTCTACTAGTGTCTCATCTTTCTATTCTCCGTTTAGTTAGTCTATGATCCAGAACTTGATAGTATACAGGGTGGTCCAGATCGTGCCCAAGAAAATTTAATCACGTATTCTACATCAAAAATAAGCTTTAGTTTGTCATACAAACATATGTCGAGAAAGGTTTCCTCTCCGAGATACGGGGTGTTAAAATTACAGAAGAAATAATTGTTTTTTATTAATAACTTCCACACTGCTTGAAATATTTTTATGAAATTCGAGACATAGGTTTTGAGCGTCAAGGAGCACTTTTTGCATAATATCATTTCTTTTCTATTATACCAGTGGAATCCGTACTGCAGCAAGACTGATTATTTTCAGATAAAAAAAAAGATACGCCACTGGTTTTTCCGACAATAAAAATTACTATTTAAATCCTTATTTAATTTGGTGCAAATTCGGTCTGTTGACTTTTGCTGTTACAGCAAAAACGGTGCCTCGTACAGTACGAGGCACCGTTTTCGGTTAAAAAAATAAAACACATTTTCATGCATGAAGAAATCGCCAAAATTTGATATAAGGTAGGTAGGTACTTACATAATAAAAATAAGACTAGTTTTGTGAACGAAACGTGAGCGATTTCTTCATGCATGAGAAAAGACCGAATTTGCTTCAAATTAAATGAGGATGTAGATAGTAATTTTTATTGTCGGAAAAACCAGTGGCGTATCATTTTTGTATCTGAAAATATTCAGTCTCGCTGCAGTACGGACGCCACTGGTAGAATAGAAAAGAAATGATATTATGCAAAGAGTGCTCCTTGACGCTCAAAACCTATGTCTCGAATTTCATAAAAATATTTCAAGCAGTGTGAAAGTTATTAATAAAAAACATTTTTTTTCTTCAATTTTAACACCCCGTATCTCAGAGAGGAAACATTTGTCAACATATGTTTATATGACAAACTAGGGCTTATTTTTGATGTAGAATACGTGGTTGAAATTTCTTGGGTACGATCTGGAACACCCTGTATAATTTATAGTAGGTTATCGCAAATATGACAAAAAGATTAATATAGGTATCTTTTCCCCAACTGAGATAGATGCCTTCAACGAAGGCTATAAAAAAATTGTCATATTCTGTTGTCTTAAATGAAAATTTTAAAAATAGTACAAACTTATCAATTTGATACTAAAAACTACAATAATAATAATAATAAGGCGATGGCATACGTCTCGTTTTTCTTCTAACTATGTGATCAACGAAAAAAATCGTACTGGGTGTCACATTAATTATACCCATTCAAAATTTTTGTTCCTCAATATCGCAAACAGAACAAACCCACATACGAAATTTTGTGGCCATTGTGTTGACAGAACCAAAGAAAATTCAATTGAAATATGAAAATTCTCATACTGACTTAAAATTCAGTATAATAATGCAAAATTCAAAGATAATCGCAAAATCAGAACTATAGAATTTACTTTTTTTTCTAAATCACCATTCTTTTCAATAATTCAGATTTTGTCAATTCTATATAGAGATGAAGTTTTGTAAAATGTTCGATACCAATTCAAAGCAGTTCGCAAAAATTTATCGGAGTTGCGTTAATGCAACCATAGAAAGATCTATCGTATCGAAAAATTTAAATATACTGATGGACAAAATTAGCGCACCACCTAAAATTTCGTTAAATTTTAACAATTGATATCTTCCCAATCTTTAGTCGGATTTCAATGTTTTTTCTTTCAATTGTAGCTCTATTATTGTCAAATTTCCTCCACTAAACAGAAATCCAAAAAATAAAATCTTCATGTTGTACAGGGCGTTTAAATAATGTCATGTTTTATAGTCCAATTTTAACGTCTTCTGTGGGCAATGCCAGGTTGCTGAGGCATATAAAAACAATAAAGCGTTGTAGCCTAGTATCTCTTGAGTATTTTGTTTTTTTAAAAACCAATTTATCTTGGAATCGTCCAGAGATATTCAACATTTTATCAACTCTTGTATTTTATGCATTAGCCGTGAATATCATTTGTCCGATTTGAATGTTTTTTTATTAGTTGTATCTCTTTTATTGGCGAATATCATAACTACAATGAGATGTTCAAAAAAAGAAATGCATCATGCTGCACAGGGCGTTTAAATTTTCGGGTTTTTTTCATTACAGTTTAACGCAATACCAGATACCTGAGGCTTCTAAAAACTATACAGTGATGTAGCCTGATGGTTCCTAAATAAAATGCAAGATGTTATAA